>OX276457.1:1501567-1654067 GCA_946251905.1 Cryptocephalus moraei | reverse complement strand
CACGCACACACGCACACACGCACACACGCACACACGCACACACGCACACACGCACACACGCACACGCGCACACGCGCACACGCGCACACGCGCACACGCGCACACGCGCACACACGCACACGCGCACACACGCACACACGCACACACGCACACACGCACACACGCACACACGCACACACGCACACACGCACACACGCACACACGCACACACGCACACACGCACACACGCACACACGCACACACGCACACACGCACACACGCACACACGCACACACGCACACACGCACACACGCACACACGCACACACGCACACACGCACACACGCACACACGCACACACGCACACACGCACACACGCACACACGCACACACGCACACACGCACACACGCACACACGCACACACGCACACACGCACACACGCACACACGCACACACGCACACACGCACACACGCACACACGCACACACGCACACACGCACACACGCACACACGCACACACGCACACACGCACACACGCACACACGCACACACGCACACACGCACACACGCACACACGCACACACGCACACACGCACACACGCACACACGCACACACGCACACACGCACCCACGCACGCACGCACCCACGCACGCACGCACGCACGCACGCACGCACGCACGCACGCACGCACGCACGCACGCACGCACGCACGCACGCACGCACGCACGCACGCACGCACGCACGCACGCACGCCCGCACGCACGCACGCACGCACGCACGCACGCACGCACGCACGCACGCACGCACGCACGCACGCACGCACGCACGCACGCACGCACGCACGCACGCACGCACGCACGCACGCACGCACGCACGCACGCACGCACGCACGCACGCACGCACGCACGCACGCACGCACGCACGCACGCACGCACGCACGCACGCACGCACGCACGCACGCACGCACGCACGCACGCACGCACGCACGCACGCACGCACGCACGCACGCACGCACGCACGCACGCACGCACGCACGCACGCACGCACGCACGCACGCACGCACGCACGCACGCACGCACGCACGCACGCACGCACGCACGCACGCACGCACTCACCCACCCACACACAATTGTTAAAATATAATGAAGCATTGTCATATTTAGACAAAAATTGTGTATTTAATTTTTTTTTTATTTTATTTCCCAACCCCGTAGGCCAACAGTTAAAATTTGACTTGACCGTTATACTGTCTGCATTATTACTTTTGTCTTTTTCCTGATGAAATATTCAGAGAAAATCACGTTTACTGGCAAATAAACATAAAAAGATTAAAAAATATTTAAGAAATGCGCCAACGTTCCATTCAGCAACATACGATAGAAAGTGATAGATATCCGTAACCAATGCGGGTTGCCTATGCAATCGTTTTGCCTCACTTGTCGCTCAAGGGGGTCCGTTCCAGGTACGTAGTATACAAGGCCTATCAACTTTAAATAGGTTGCCTCAAGCGATCCTGACCTACCACAACAGTGCGCGACCGATCTACGTCACACGGCGACCGGCGATGCAAAAAATATGTACTTTGAAAAACTCAAAACTGTTGTCAATTACTAACGAAAACGCTAGCCAAACGCCAAACTGTCAGAGTAATACAAAACATAGGTTAAACCACAGAGTTAGATTAAAATGGATTAAACACAGGTAATAAAACTCAGACCTGGGTCGCCAGTCTACGTCACGAACTCCGCCTCCCCTGCACGACCCCCTCGCCCGGGAGCTGTTCAATGAGGTAACCTATTTAAAGTTGATAGGCCTTGCGTAGTGTAGAGTTCACTGCTTTAGAACAACCTAAAGTCACTAGATGGGGAAAGTACCGCAATTCAATGTCCCAACGTGTTAGAGAGAGAAGTACATTTTCGGACACAATATGGCGGATTACATCTACAATCTGTCTGTTCCATGCCGACTGTTGTGTTTTGTGGCTTGTAGGTTATGTGTCATATTTGTTTATGATTTGTTGAAATAAATTTTTATGTACATTAAACCAGAAGAAAACACAAAGTCTTCACCACCAATTTATTAACCAAAGAGCGACCGGTTTCGACTATCTAGTAGTCATCATCAGGCTCGTAATATTAAAGCATTTTAGGGCTCACGCTGAACGATATGTAAGACGTCACAGATAAACAGACAACACAGTTAAAATTAAAAATTAAAATGTTTCCTTCACACATCGAACAAAACATAAGAGACATGGAAACAGCCCTAATAGGAATAACATCCTCATGATCGTTGTAGGCGGTTACTACGCGGTAGTCCTGACGGGTGTTGAGCAGGACTAACAATGGACTTCTCAAAGTTGTTTAAATGCGGCGTGGTAAACAAAAAATATTTTTTATTTACCATATATATATTACTTACCATATATATATTACTTTACCATATATATATTATTAGATATTTTTTGTTTACCACGCCGCATTTAAACAACTTTGAGAAGTCCATTGTTAGTCCTGCTCAACACCCGTCAGGACTACCGCGTAGTAACCGCCTACAACGATCATGAGGATGTTATTCCTATTAGGGCTGTTTCCATGTCTCTTATGTTTTGTTCGATGTGTGAAGGAAACATTTTAATTTTTAATTTTAACTGTGTTGTCTGTTTATCTGTGACGTCTTACATATCGTTCAGCGTGAGCCCTAAAATGCTTTAATATTACGAGCCTGATGATGACTACTAGATAGTCGAAACCGGTCGCTCTTTGGTTAATAAATTGGTGGTGAAGACTTTGTGTTTTCTTCTGGTTTAATTACCATGGCCACCTTCGAGATACTGGACAACCTTCGGTCTTTTATGTACATTATTTTCTCGTGAAATTTCGTTTTTACTTTTTGGGAATTAAAAGGCCAAGTTGTTGTATCCTATGTTGTAAAAATGGAAGCAAAAATAGGTTATTTCGATTGCCTACAGGTAAAGGTTTCATATCTTTTTTCAATTTGGTGAGATATATAAATTTTAGGTAAAGACAACATTAATAAAACGAGTCTGTGAATAAATCTTATAGGTAGGAAATATATTCGTTTTATTTTGATTATGAAGATTGTCGAAATGTAGAATTCGAGACGAGCAAATTTTTGTTTTTTATTTTGAATTTGGCGCGTCGTGGCGCGGACACAATATGGCCGCCCATTGCGATACTTTCCACATTTAGTGACTTTAGAACAACCCAGTGGCGACAATCAATGTCTCGATTTTTATTGGCCAGACTAGTCACGTGGTATACGGCCGCCATTAAGAGGCAAATTTTCTTTGTTTACATTGTTTTGGATTTGAGTTGTAACGTTTTTGCGGTATTAAAGGTGGATTTATACAGCTTTTATTTAAAGCAACATTAGTGGTAGTCGTAACTTAAAAGTTGAATCACCTAGTAATAGACGTGGCTGTTTACACAGTCTCTAATTTAGTATTAGTCGTAAGTCGTAACTCCCTTAATGCCGTAACCTTGAAAGTTCGTAAAACTGAACTTTGCCCTAATTTAGCATTAGCATTGGGAGCTTGAAACACACGGAAAAGAATTCTGGAGATATTGGATTTTTAGTTACATCTTTTTGTAAGGCAGGTCCAACTATTTTGACTAAGGAGTGTGGGGGTCGTCTCAGTATATTTAAGATGATGAAAAATTCCCGAATTAAATCATAGAAGATGTGCGTAACAAATGTCAGAGATATCGAAAAAGGTATTTGTAGCTCTGACCACCAAACTACTGAGATAAGTACGTACCAAGTACCAATTTCATTTTCGATGTTCTACGCAACACACCACACCTCCTCTCACGTTAGTCATGTGATCTCTTACGGGTTCTCATTTATAAATGCAAATGTGTGAGAAGATGAAAAATTCCCGAATTAAATCATAGAATATATGCGTAACAAATGTAAGAGATATTGAAAAAGGTATTTGTAGCTCAAATACCAAAATAAATAAAGAGCTACAAATTTGAATTTTGAATTTCCGCGCCAAAAATTTTGCCTCTTAATGGCGGATGGACGAGCTTGTCGCCACTGTTTGTAGTATAGTCACTGTAGAACAACCTAAAGTCACTAAATGTGGAAAGTACCGCAATTCAATGTCCCAACGTGTTAGAGAGAGAAGTACATTTTCGGACACAATATGGCGGATTACAGCTACAATCTGCCTGTTTCATGCCTATTGTTGTGTTTTGTGGATTGTGGGTTATGTGTCATAGTGTGTCATATTTGTTTATTTTATTGTATATAGTTGTAAATTAATTTTTATGTTCATTTTTCTCTCGCGAAATTTCGTTTTTACTATTTGGGAATAAAAATACCAAGTTGTTGTTTTATCTTCTAAAACGAGCAAATTTTTGTTTTCTAGTTTGAATTTCGCGCGGCGCGGCGCGGACACAATATGGCCGCCCATTGCGGTACTTTCCTCATTTAGTGACTTTAGAACAACCTAAAGCCACTAAATGTGGAAAGTACCGCAATTCAATGTCCCAACGTGTTAGAGAGAGAAGTACATTTTCGGACACAATATGGCGGATTACAGCTACAATCTGCCTGTTTCATGCCTATTGTTCTGTTTTGTGGATTGTTGGTTATGTGTCATAGTGTGTCATATTTGTTTATTTTATTGTATATAGGTGTAAATTAATTTTTATGTACATTTTTCTCTCGCGAAATTTCGTTTTTACTTTTTGGGAATAAAAATGCCAAGTTGTTGTTTTATCTTTTAAAACGGGCAAATTTTTGTTTTATATTTTGAATTTCGCGCGGCGCTGCGCGGACACAATATGGCCGCCCATTGCGGTACTTTCCTCATTTAGTGACTTTAGAACAACCTAAAGTCACTAAATGTGGAAAGTACCGCAATTCAATGTCCCAACGTGTTAGAGAGAGAAGTACATTTTCGGACACAATATGGCGGATTACAGCTACAATCTGCCTGTTTCATGCCTATTGTTGTGTTTTGTGGATTGTGGGTTATGTGTCATAGTGTGTCATATTTGTTTATTTTATTGTATATAGGTGTAAATTAATTACTATGTACATTTTTCTCTCGCGAAATTTCGTTTTTTACTTTTTGGGAATAAAAATGCCAAGTTGTTGTTTTATCTTTTAAAACGAGCAAATTTTTGTTTTCTATTTTGAATTTCGCGCGGCGCGGCGCGGACACAATATGGCCGCCCATTGCGGTACTTTCCTCATTTAGTGACTTTATGTTGGTCTAAAGTCACTAAATGTGGAAAATACCGCAATTCAATGTCCCAACGTGTTAGAGAGAGAAGTACATTTTCGGACACAATATGGCGGATTACAGCTACAATCTGCCTGTTTCATGCCTATTGTTGTGTTTTGTGAATTGTGGGTTATGTGTCATAGTGTGTCATATTTGTTTATTTTATTGTATATTATAGGTGTAAATTAATTTTTATGTACATTTTTTTCTCGCGACATTTCGTTTTTACTTTCTGGGAATAAAAATGCCAAGTTGTTGTTTTATCTTTTAAAACGAGCAAATTTTTGTTTTCTATTTTGAATTTCGCGCGGCGCGGCGCGGACACAATATGGCCGCCCATTGCGGTACTTTCCTCATTTAGTGACTTTAGAACAACCACTTTCGGAGCGCCATCTTTTGGATAAATGTTGAAATTTCGGATTTTGTGACCAGCTTAGCTGAGGCCGTCGGCCCACCTCTATAAATACACCCTGATAACAACTTTTATAAAAGAATACATAAAGCTTTAAAAAATATTTCACGAAAGATTATAGATCGTTTAGAAAGTTTTTTTAAAGCTGTATATGAAACAAATGTAAGAGAATCTGTGAAAATGGAATTTGTAGCTCAGCCGGGATTTGAACCCAGGTCTCCTAATTTCGCGTCGGGTGTCCTTTTTTTTCTAAACAAATTCCATTTTCACAGATTCCCTTACATTTGTTTCATATATACACCTTTACATTGAATTAATTTCGAGAATATATTTCATCTTTTTTTAAAACTCTTGTAAAGGTTTTTGCACGACCAATTGGCACCTCAATAAACATCCAAAAAAATTTTAGAAACCTTTTAGGAATTTTATCAAAAAAGTAATTGTACAAACCTTTTTGTAGACTTCCTTTGAACGTTTTCAAGAGCTTATTTGTCGCGGATTTTGCTCTTTTCAGCGAGCTTTCATTGAAAGTTTTCTGAAAAATTTAACTACTTTCAATGAAAGCATTCTGGAAGCTTTTTAAAAACTTTCATGTTATGTGAGGATAAAGAGAGAGATAAAGAGAGGATAAAGAGAGAGGAAAAGAGAGTTTTCTGAAAAATTTAACTACTTTCAATGAAAGCATTCTGGAAGCTTTTTAAAAACTTTCATGTTATGTGAGGATAAAGAGAGAGATAAAGAGAGGATAAAGAGAGAGAGAAAGCGAGAGAGAGAGAGAGAGAGAGAGAGAGAGAGAGAGAGAGAGAACATAGCCACATTGATACTGATAAGGGTACTTGTTCAGCAAGTTACTCGTAGAGTTCAGCACGGCTAAGGGCCTATAGGCAGCGATAAGAGCTAGCTTACCATTTTCCAGTTGGCTGGAAAAAGCCAATCGAAAGCATCTTGTTCAGGGCTGAAACGAAGGTACCCCCAGACATCAGCACCAGCGTCTTCCCATCGGAGCCGGAAGCCCTCCCTGGCAGCCAGACCTGAATTTTCTAGCACATTGGTTGCTTTAATAACTAATGTAAGCCTCTTCACTTCAGGTCTTGGCAGCAAGGATGGTTGATTACCTTTTCCCAGGGATGTCTATTGTTCAAATGGCCCCTTATACCTCTTCTGGAGAGGTAGCAGATTTCGACTTACCGGTCTGTGTACCGATATATTTTAGTATCTATATACCTTGGCCTATGTATGTCCAGACGAGAGTTCTCGTGGCGTCGATTGCCATTCTTCGTCCCTCGAGGTATGACTTGACTTTCGCATAAGAAGTTCTTGCTGTTTTCGTGACTTAGGGGTGATAAAACTGAACTGAGCTTCTTGAACGTCATATGTAACAGATCCGGAACCTCTTTGAGCGAAGACTTTATTTCTACATTCTTGGTATTAGCAAGGGCGAACACCATGATGTAGGAGCATGGTATATCATTCACGAGTTGCTTTACACTTCCTTTTCTTGCAGATCTAGAGCGTCCTGCGCTCTGCTCTTCTTTCGTTTCATGAAATCTTCGCTCCCACGTCTTTTTGACACACCCCCTCACTTACCATAAACATAGGATGAACCCGCCTGGGAATCATCCTTTTTTAGCTAACACAGTTAAATTAGATCCATTTTAACCCTATCGCCAGCGTCCTATACCAAAATCATCATCAGTACATCTATCCAGTTGGCATGTTAAGGAGATCGGTAACCTTCACTAATGGGCGCGGTCTGCCTATACTTCAATACAACCTGCATTTTTCAAACCAGACAATTAATTCAGAACAAGGCAAGGTCCCCTTATATTTTAAATCATAAACATTCAATATAAAATACACATAGTGTATAACACACAAAAATAAGGACAAATTAAAGACAACTTAGAAGTTAATATACTGATGTGGTTATTGTGAATCACTGGAAGAACTACTGCTTGAATCTGTCGACATTACTTCCACGTCCTCGTTCTCCTGTTTATGATTTCTCGTGTCCATGGGGACTGTACCTTGACCGACACCAATGTGTATTTCTCCTGATGGATGCCAGGCGAACTGGTTCTGTTGGGATGCAGGTATTTCTGAAAAGTAACAAAAAATAATGTAAATATGTTTTCAAAAATAATACTTTCAATGTGAGCGTAAAAAGGAAGAAACTATCATAAAACTTGTCAGAAGTGTCAGAACTGAATCTAAGTCAGTGGCAGGTTTCAAATGAGAAAATAGGTTTAGAATATAGAAATTATTATATAATTTAGAAATAGAGTCGGAACACATAAATTGGTGAAAAAAGGAATTATAACGTGGCAAAATATATGAGCATTATTTCAATATTTTCATCTAATCTGTATATAAAATTTTTCATTTGCATTCAAAAATTGTAAAAAATATCTTTAATAACATTTCTAAATATGAGTTATTTGGAAAACAGGGAAATAGCCTACTGCTCCTCTTTCACTTGAAAAAAATATTCACCCTTCTTCCTTTTATCTAACAAACTGTTATAACTATAACATTTACTTCCTTAATTGATTAGCAAAAAACAGGCTTTACTAATACAACTTCTTATCAATGTACTCATTGAGAAATATTTTACCTCCAGGATGTCCGGTCCTATGCAGCTCCGACATACTGTTTTGCTGTGCGATTAAGTGCCCATTGACTGGATCACTCAGCCTTCCAATCAACCCCAGCCTCATCTCGATGTCTGTAGGATAAGGTCGTCGTGGGTCGCCTTGCTGCCATGTCAGGGGAGCGCAGATGGCGTTAGAAGCACTGATCCTGTGAGCGAACTTAATCAACTCCTCAGATGAGACGGGACGCTTGTTGGCCCTAGAGATTGAGGCGAGCTTTTGATTGGCCTGGTATATGGCGGTCGAGAGGATCTGCTCCGCCTCCTTCAGCTGCCTTTGGAGGTGGTTGATGTCCTGGTCCTGATGTTCAACCTCGGCTTTAAGAACGTCCAGCTTCTTATTGATCTGCGCCTGCTCCGAGGCGAGCTTAAGGGTTTCCTTCAGCTCCATGTCCTTGCTGACTAGGAGGTCGGTCAGCTGGGAGTACTCCGGACCCGACAATTTAGAACTTTTCGGTGCAATCGCATTTTCTATTATCTCTCTGAAAAGTGATGTATTAAATTTGAAACGTGACTATCTAAAAGCTCCATTACTTGGCTATTAATTCTATGTCGTCTATTATGTATAGTATTTTCTCTTTCGTGCTTATCTGAGACATTATGACTAGATGTCTCCAATCAAATCTAGAAGGGAATGTATAAAGTATAAACAGGACTAACCTAAAATTCTAAATGTCAACGCACAGAACATATAATATATTCAGGGACCACATGGGGACCACCTAAGTCTGACGTCACAAGTGGGCGGTGGTAAGAAACCTTTCCAAACAAATCGAGAATGCATGCAATTTGTTCATATGAAGATTTTATTTTCAAGTTTGTTATTAATTTTGACATGAATAAGAGTAGTCAGCTCAATATTTTGTGAAAACTTAGGATGGTTCAACGTTTTAACAAAGTATTTTTGATAAAAGGGAAGTCTAATTATTATTTTTGCCGATTTTACTTTTTTGAGGTTATGTTTTTGAAAACAAGTGATTTATTTTGAGTACTTTTTAATTAAATAAAAATTAGAAGTCAGAATTTTGATTGAACATGGCATCTAAACATGTTTTGAAGATCTGCAACATTATTGAGTTTTTTGAAGACGAGAATAAAATGATAAAAAGGGGTGAAAATGCATCGGGATCCAATCATGTAAAAAGCATGAAGTTTGATCATAGAGATAAAAAAGAGAGGAGGTAACAAATGTCGTTGGAACAAATAGACCAAAGCACAGACCAAAGTGGCTTCTGCATATGGCCGACTTCCTGTAAGAAATCTTTCTCTCCAATGGCGTAGCATTACATTAACTAAAATTATGAAATAATAATTTGTATGAAGCAGTTTTATTTTCCATAAAATGTCACAAAATGCTAACATATGAAACAATACGAAGGTTGCTCAATACGAATTAAATATAGAATTTTAATTTTTAATTTTTTTTATTGATTTAACTCATATTTATACTAATAGTTCATAACAAAATTACCTACATCAGTTTTTAAAACCTTACGCTGTTGTTCATTCTTTGGAAAACGGAAACAAACAAAAAATTTCCGATTTTGGGATTAATCAGTTAATAGAAGAAAAATTACCAAAAAAGAAATGTGCTCCAGGTATACCAGGAAGACAAAGAACGAGCAGGAAACCAGGAAGGAGAGGAAGAGCTGATTTAGTTATGTAGTGGGTATATTATATTAAAAATATGTATGTATTTATTATTATAGTCTGTCAAAATAACATGCGAAGTAATAAAACGATTATTTCACCGGGGACCAGAGGCGTTCTTAAAGAAATGAACGAAACTTAATAAATGAGTTATAATGGTAAACACACACACGCACACGCACACAATTTTTCCAGTTACCGACTATTGCGTATTTACTTTTTTCCCCGACCGCACGGCAGTGAGTGGTTATTCCCGGTATATATACAATGGCCCGACGTAAAATATTCGCAGGTGTTTCGGGCGAGTCACTCAAAATACGAAACGATTCCGTAAGGTAGCGTGTAAGACATTATAAAACTCCCAAAATTTAGAGCATGCCACCTTTTGTATCGGTTTTGAATTTATAATGAGATTTTATTACTTCGCATGTTATTTTGACAGACTATAATTGTTAAACTTTGGTTCCCAGTGGTAGACTGTAGCTCCCCCCATAGATCCGCCACTGCACAATTCAGCAATAACAATCGCAAGCACGCGTTTGAAAAGTGGCTTCTCAATATGGCCGGTTCGTCAGTGTAACCAACCCACGCAAAATTCCCTAGTGTAATACGAAAACTTGAACAGCCAAAATTAAATGAATTAATAAAGCAAAGTAGATAATATAGTATATTACACTCGTTTAATAATCAATATACTATTTTTGCACAACCCGATTGAAAACGTGTTATGCACAGAACATATAGGTTAGAGAAGTGTTAACTCCGTGTATTTTGAATGGCATAATGTGACTAATAATGTGGCGACGTATGCGCCGCGTAGTCGTCTGGCAGTGAACTAAATTATGGTACGAATCAGTTAAGGGCACTTTACTATTATCATTTTTCGTTTTTTTTTATTATTGCAAAAACTGGTCCGTGTTTTGAAACTTGTAATAAAATGTCATTATAAATGCAAAACCGATACAAGGTGGCATCCTCTAAATTTTGGGAGTTTTATAATGTCTTACGAAATCGTTTCGTATTTTGAGTGACTCACCCGAAACACGTGCGAATATTGTACGTTGGGCCATTGTAAAGATACAGGGAATAATCTTTTCCTGGCGTACTGTTGGGGAAATGAGTAAATACGCAATAGTCGGTAACTGGAAAAATTGTGTGCGTGTGTACCACTACAAGTCATTTATTAATTCTCGTTCATTTCTTTAAGAACGCCTCTGGTCCGCGGCGAAATAATCGTTTTATTACTCCATGGGTTATTTTGTCAGTAAATGCTTATTAATTGCTGTTATCGCTATCTTGCCTGATCTTCTGCGAAGGACCTTATTTTACTCTTGTGAATTCAGTTTTTCTCAGGTTTCTCCAAAACGCCTTTACCCATTCTTACGAAATTTTAGATTTGAACTGACCTAACTAATGGTTAATAGGTACAACTTTTATTTGTATCATTTTTTTTTTCTAAAACCTCCCTAAAAGGCACTTTAATAATGTTGCTATGAATATTTGGTCCAGGCATGAGAAAGTCTTACGATGTTACACATCGCCATTTTTTTTTTACTTCACTCGAAGCGCTGGATCGGTGAGAGGTATGCACATCGAAAAACCGAACGGCCAATTGGCGCGCCGCACTAGCTGTTTGTTGGCAACTCGTGTTACAATTATTTGTATTGTAGGTTGCCTGCTCCAGGGGTGGCGATTACAGGTTAGGTCGATGAGAGGTATTAAATGAGCCGGAAATATCATTAATAACTAATTGTATGTATATATATGTATATATATATATATATATATATATATATATATACAAATACAGGAAGTTCGTGGCTGACAGGAATACTAGACAGTGTGTAGTGGGATACAGCCAGGTGAGTAGGGCAATGAAACTCGGTTTCTACTTCATTAGGAAGCTTTCGATTCTTTAATTTGAATCTTCTTCAGCCAATGCTAAAAGCAAAATTAGGTGAGTACAGACCCGTTTTGTTACAATGTATTACACAGTTGTTCATCTTAGACTTACTGTAGCTAGTTGCTGTATGATTCTCACCTACAGTAAGTCTAAGATGAACAACTGTGTAATACATTGTAACAAAACGGGTCTGTACTCACCTAATTTTGCTTTTAGCATTGGCTGAAGAAGATTCAAATTAAAGAATCGAAAGCTTCCTAATGAAGTAGAAACCGAGTTTCATTTGCCCTACTCACCTGGCTGTATCCCACTACACACTGTATATATATATATATATATATATATATATATATATATATATATATATATATATCGTATATAATATACGTCTATTTTTTAAAGTTTCGTTAACTTTCGGTCATTTTTCAAAATTGTTGTTATATAACATTTACAAATGTTTTTATCATGTAAACAACTCGATTATCTAAATTAGGGAGGAAAACGGCAGCTTCGTGTCCTCTTTGAGCGATTTTCTTATAAACATTCAATATAATGCTGCAATAAATTGTATTCATTAGATACTTTATGTGCTCATCACAGTTCACGGATTACATTCAATCCTTATACTGTGCTCAAGTATAGTATATCTGACGGGAACGAGGAACGACAATCTTACGTCGGTTACGTAAGCACATCGGCACTGATCGACAAAACCCTAGACTAGAAACGTTTCTTGAACCGCATGTAGTAAGAGCAAAAAAAAAGGGGATAAACGTAAATAAAAAAACTGAACAGCTTTAATTATCTTTTGATAACGTAATACACCGTATCTCCAATGCATTTCGCGACTACTCTTAGGTGGGAAGGAAATTTTGTTTAGCAACACAATTCGGTTTTACAACTAATTGCCTGCTATGATTAGAAATATAGATTAATAACGACTTTAATTTTTATCATAAAAGATCATTCAAACATCGCCACTTATAAATAGTAAAAAACAAAATTCCACTTATTCCACCACAGAGAAAAAGAGCAATCTTTGATCATATCCAAGATATCATATCATTTCATGGCCGGAGTCAAATGTGCAAATGCGTTTTTCCGGGCTATTTGGCCGTGGTCCAAAAAGGTTTAAGTAACCTGACGTTTGCAGAAGCACACGAAACGTAAATACCTTATTGCCGAAATTGTTATTGTAATAGTAATAAGCAATGGTATGCATAGTAAATATTCAGTTAACTTTATAGGTAATAGCGTGCTGTCGCCGTCGCCGCCGACGGAGTGGAAGCAGTGTAGCGTGCAGCCCGAACGCGTGCACCCCTTCCATCGCGCTCGCGAACCGGGCCGATCGCCAAATCGAGCTTTCACTCGGAACTCGGACGCTGTAGTGGAAGAGATAGATGCGTCGCAAGGCAATCGCTAATCTGTCTATTGTTCTCGCTCGCTCTCGCTCTGGCTCGCACGCATGGGTCTGGCGAACGTTACTATGTTTTCTGGGAAGTGTAGGTAGCCACGTCAAAAATTCTTGCGCCTACAGCGTCCATCTTTTACACTTTTTAAGGTTTGCTAAATTTATTAAGAAAAAAGTTTGACTTAGTGAATTAACAATTACCAAATAACTCATTGTTCCACTTTTTTAGCAATAACCTTATTATTTGTTAACAATTTTAATATACAGCGTCAATTTTTTAACTTTTTATTTCACAGAAATCTCCCGTAAACCACATTATTTACATCACTTACTTTTTAAATTAAACAACGGCGAGACATTTTTTTTCCATCTCGAGAGAACTTCTGTTACCGCTTGCAAGACATTTAAGTAAATAATCGCATATAAGACTGTTATCGATTTTTAGCCTTTTGTTTCTTGCTAAGTAGTCCAAAGCCCATCTGTCAAAAATTTGCTTTAGATGGACGTAAGAGAAACCGCAATATTTTTACATGAATACTTCGGGAATAATGCCTAGAATAAGGATTGACTTATCCTCCAAAGCGCAGAGGTCGGGAACATTGTTTAAAATGAAACAATTTAAGAAAAATTGAAAAAATGCGTTTTTTCCGACTTGTTATGCTTCTAACTTTCTAAGTATTGAATTTAGAAGAAAGTTGAAGAGAGAAAAAATTGCAGAATCGCTTTTTACATAATATGGCATAGGTTATAAATTCAAAAATTTATTAGCGGGTTTGCAAAATAGCAATAAACAAAAAAAATCGGACCAAAATAGTGGTTTCTTATGTTATTATTTTAGCACTTTCAAAGTAGTTAGAACTTTCATATCACAGGTAGAAAATCTTGAAGTTATAATAAAAGAATCCTGTAAATTTCGTTTCGATCGGTTTATTAGATTTTGCAATCCAGAAAAATCGATAAATATTGAAAATTTTTAAATTTTTCTCCACGATTCGATTTTAACAGGAACATTGCGGTTACCTCTTACATCCCCGTCAAAACAGATGGGTCCTGGACTAGAGTGCATTGAGCTACTGGCCAAAGTCCTGCTTATCACACACTCTGTTTTCGGGCGGTGTATATCAGACTGTATTGTCTCAATATATGGCAATGCTATATTATGGCATGATATCTTCCTGCTCATCCCCTCTGACCACCAATCATCTCGGTCGAGGTGAATTTAGATGTAAATATTCGAAACACGCGATGATGCGCCACCAAAAGGTAACTAAATGTTACGCCTCGCTAACAATCTATAACAGAATCAATCATGTTTACTTCTACTAAAGTATCAGTGCTAGACTGGCGAATTTTTGCCCACCAAACAACTTTGCAGTTTGGAAGCTCTGTCTAAATGGTAAAGCAAAACAAATATCAGTTTTTAATTTCACCTATGTCACTCAATACCTAGGCTGTTTCATAAAAAATTTAAAAATGGAAGATGATTAAAGGCATTAAAACATACACCAGTTTGTTTTTAATAATTTACTTCACTAAAACTTCTTTAAATATCTTGAAGTATTAACTTTCAAATCAAGAAAAGAATGGGACATATCGAAATAACCATGAAAATCCGATATTGTTTTATTAATTTCGGAATTTTCTCATTGAAGCATTTCCATTGTATACCAACAAATATATTACTGAAACCTTCGGATTTGAAAGAAAGTCACTATTTTAGTCCACAATAAGTGACTAGTGAATGCAGTTGCATTTACTTTTTTTTTTATTTCAGCCTAAGAATTGTCCACTATAACACAATTAAAAGGCATGAGTAAGTAGAGAAGAGATTGTGCATTGTTCAATGAAAATGGTAGAAAAAAGACAAAACGCTACTTTTATTTTGTTCCAGAGAAGCTGCGCACAACCTCAAGACAGTATGTGAAATGTCATTACATGCATATTTATTCATTTCTTCTGTTTCTTTTCAATAGGAGTTTTACGAGACTCCCAAAGATTGCAATATTTCGCTGCCCAGAAGAAATTAAGACACTATCGACAAAGTGTCAGCTCAAATTTGGCAGTAACATCATACAGGTATAGTTTACACATCAACAATACATTAAATACTAAATAATGAGAAAGTTAATCACGTCATTAATTTATACCGTGTGTATCAAAGGAGTGATCGAAATATCGAGCGCTTACCTATTTAAAAAAAGGCGCCACCCCTAACTGAAACACACTATACTTTATATGTTATACTTTACAAGTTAAAAAAAAAACGGAAAGTCCTAACCCGAAAGCGAATTCCGCACATAGAGCACCGAAATAAATAAGTCCTTGCTACTATAAAAAAGAGAGAATTAAGGAAAGATTCTACTTGTTTTGTTGCCTGTACAATAAAAAATTTTTAGCACTTAAAGTAAGTTTTTTTTAAGCTTCTCTTAGTCCTTTAATGTGGTCGTTTCCTCTTTAACATTTTCCTTAACTTTGTCCGGAGCGTTTGCGCCAATGGCTGAGGACGTCTTACTTCCGCTAACTGAATTCGCAGCATTTAAACTAACAGTGTCGTTTAGTTTGGAATCTTCTGCCTTTTCATTCTGCACGGAAAGAGAATTATCTGAAAGAAACATTAAACTAAAAACATTACGCAACATTTTTCCAAACAACATTTAATCAGTAAACATTCTTCTGGAAAGGGAAACCCGAATAAAAGACTTACTTTGGCCACTATAATACTGCCGATTTGGGGCTTTATTATTATTATTAGGATTGTTCCTGTTGTGTTTCTGGTTGACAGAGTTGCTCTGCTGCATCTGTTGAAAAACAGGTCTCTGTATGGGTGGTGGATACCTCTGCATCTGAGGAAAAGCCACATCAACTTATTCGTTTTTACATTGCTCTCTGCGCATTACTTACATTTTGATTCTGCTGAGCACCCACTCCCTGGTACAAATTGTACTTGTGCTGAGCAGTCGGGCTAGACTGTGGAGGTGGATGTTTACTATTTTGCCTCGATTTTGGAGAGGGTATTTGCGGACCTATTGAAACAAAAAATGTACAAATATAGTGACACTAAATCAAAATCTATAACCAAAACATTCCAAGAATATCAAACTATAAATGACTTGCCAGGTTGAGATTTACCTGGCTCATCAATGTCTCTACTGAGACCTGTATCGTACAGGTAAATTATCGTACGTAACAGGCTGATTTCGCATCTATCGACATGACACTCTCGATGATGCCAGTAGGGGCAACCTTGCATGTTGTTGTAACGCAATGTATTTTTTTTTGTATAAGTAGCTTAAGTGACAAAGATAAATTATTCCAATACAGGAAAAATTGACTGTTTAGAATATGTGCGAGCAGCTGCTCTAATCAATGCAAAGAATTTAATTTTTTTAAATTTTTATGTGTTCTTGTAAGTTCTCCTTTTTTCCCCATTTAGTCTGGCCATTCATACCTGGTAACTGTTGTCGCATAATATTGTAACGTTTATTCTAATTTATTTACAAATAGTTCTAAACACTATAGATGGAATAGGTTCTCGAGTTAATCAGTGAAATATGAAACAATTGTAAGAGAATTTTTGAAAAAGGTATTTTGTAGTCTCAGCCGGGATTCGAACCCGGGTCTCCCCAATTTCGCGTCGGGTGCTCTTGACCGCTAAGCTACCGAGCTACGTACCAGTTTCATTTCAGATGTTCCTGATAAACGCTTTTGAGAGGAAATGCGGAGGACGTATTGGTTGTACGTAAACACACCGCACCACCTCTCACGTTAATTAATTAAGTGATCTCTTACGGGTTCTCGTTTATAACAGACATACTATAGATGGAATAGGTTCTCGAGTTAATCAGTGAAATATGAAACAATTGTAAGAGAATTTTTGAAAAAGGTATTTTGTAGTCTCAGCCGGGATTCGAACCCGGGTCTCCCCAATTTCGCGTCGGGTGCTCTTGACCGCTAAGCTACCGAGCTACGTACCAGTTTCATTTCAGATGTTCCTGATAAACGCTTTTGAGAGGAAATGCGGAGGACGTATTGGTTGTACGTAAACACACCGCACCACCTCTCACGTTAATTAATTAAGTGATCTCTTACGGGTTCTCGTTTATAACAGACATACTATAGATGGAATAGGTTCTCGAGTTAATCAGTGAAATATGAAACAATTGTAAGAGAATTTTTGAAAAAGGTATTTTGTAGTCTCAGCCGGGATTCGAACCCGGGTCTCCCCAATTTCGCGTCGGGTGCTCTTGACCGCTAAGCTACCGAGCTACGTACCAGTTTCATTTCAGATGTTCCTGATAAACGCTTTTGAGAGGAAATGCGGAGGACGTATTGGTTGTACGTAAACACACCGCACCACCTCTCACGTTAATTAATTAAGTGATCTCTTACGGGTTCTCGTTTATAACAGACATACTATAGATGGAATAGGTTCTCGAGTTAATCAGTGAAATATGAAACAATTGTAAGAGAATTTTTGAAAAAGGTATTTTGTAGTCTCAGCCGGGATTCGAACCCGGGTCTCCCCAATTTCGCGTCGGGTGCTCTTGACCGCTAAGCTACCGAGCTACGTACCAGTTTCATTTCAGATGTTCCTGATAAACGCTTTTGAGAGGAAATGCGGAGGACGTATTGGTTGTACGTAAACACACCGCACCACCTCTCACGTTAATTAATTAAGTGATCTCTTACGGGTTCTCGTTTATAACAGACATACTATAGATGGAATAGGTTCTCGAGTTAATCAGTGAAATATGAAACAATTGTAAGAGAATTTTTGAAAAAGGTATTTTGTAGTCTCAGCCGGGATTCGAACCCGGGTCTCCCCAATTTCGCGTCGGGTGCTCTTGACCGCTAAGCTACCGAGCTACGTACCAGTTTCATTTCAGATGTTCCTGATAAACGCTTTTGAGAGGAAATGCGGAGGACGTATTGGTTGTACGTAAACACACCGCACCACCTCTCACGTTAATTAATTAAGTGATCTCTTACGGGTTCTCGTTTATAACAGACATACTATAGATGGAATAGGTTCTCGAGTTAATCAGTGAAATATGAAATATGTTTTAGAAAGGACCCGAACGTAATAAATCATTCTTTCTTTAATTGAATATTCGCGATTATTCTGGAAGAGTTTTTGTGGTCCAATTAAGCAGAGCGGCCTCGGCCTTTGAAATATGTGGCCTGCCTCAGATAAGAAACACGTTTCGCGCTGTTGTTTACATTTCGCGTTAATATCCATAAATGAAATAAAAATGTATACAATATAAAACTAAATAAAGTATAAACATCATAAGATATAAAAAAGGGAAAATATAAATGATTTTTGAGGTACACATCCTAAATATTCAACAATTGACTAGTGTTAATTACTGTAACTTTTAACTACATCAGACTTTTAGAATAAGTTACAACAAATTTCAATAACTCAAAAAGGCACCTATTTTTGATATGCGCTTGGTGTTCATGTCTTAAATTATTGTTCCGTTTCAATAGAATTCACCTAACCTAATTAATAAACCTAATCCAAATATTTTAATCCAAATTGGGTATTTATTATGTAAATATGTTATTCGCAATAGCGGAAATCGGCCAGTGCTCGAAATTTGTAACAAGTTTTAACAACAAATTTAATGGTTGGTCCTTTGACGAAAATGTTTCGGACCTCTTGGAAATGTCTCCAATTCCACCAATTCCATAAAATCTTTGTCGTCAGTTAAATCCATAAAGTCATCCACGTCCTAATCAGTAAAAGAACTTCAAAGTTCACAAATCAATTAGTATCTCTCTTCATAAAGTATAATTTATTACTTACTAACGTTTACCACGAATAAAGAAATATGTAGCAAAAATCCAAAATAACACCACCACATAAAATGAAACCCAAAACGAAAATTACCTAACCTAACTAATTAAAGCAAAATACAGCAATGACTACGATCTTTCATTCAAATTCTCAATTAGGCATTCCAAACCACGTGATGTCCAATATGGCGGCTGGGGGCAAACAAAGTTTGACAGTTTGACAGCGCCATAAGAGAGTGCTCAGGGTTGTGTTGTTTGTTGGTGAAAATGTGATTTTTAGAAAATTTTATCGGTTTTATTAGTGCTTATATACTTTTTAAGATGCAGAGTGAATATTTAAAGACATTATTGTTGGAAAATCGCCATGTTGGCGAACGGTAAGCTCGAAAATACTTACTAAAGTTTTGTGTTTGCAATTCTATATATATATATATATATATATATATATATATATATATATTTTGCAGTTATCTAAAGAAGCTGAAGTTAATAAATAATGTAGATCCATTTACATTGAAAGTTGAAGATTTGGACTATTCTATTCACGGAGTTCCGCCTGTCACCTGTCACCAACATGCATGCCAACATTGATATCGTTTCATATTTAGTTTTAACCCATAGTTACTACAGCAAAGCACAAATGAAAGCATACAAGAGCATCTTTGCTCGATAAAACAATACTGTACACTTTAAAAATATAAAAACAACTTAACTCACTCTCAAAAACATAAAATGGAACACTTTTCGATCAATAGTCACAGATGACATAACCAAGTTGTTTGCCCCCAACTGCCATATTGGATTTACTTTTGACAGGTCGTTGGAATGCCTAATTGTTTCCTAAACCGAAGATTAACCCGACGCTGTCGCTTGGTTAACTTGCTGAGGATTGATCAGAGGTTAGCCTTTGAATAAGGCGCGATACAACACATATTTCATCTTTAACCTCAGTTTAGTCTTAACCTATGGTTTACCGACGACGAAGATTTTATAGTCCAAGAGCTAGCTACATAAAACAGTATCGATAAGGTTCACGACATATGAGTTCATAACTGATTGTAAAAACAGTAAACCAACACCAAATGGCTATTCTGCCGGTTCGCATAGGCCGAATATGTAAATGGCGGCCAGTTTCCCACGTCGGTAAAACATGCCTGAAAAAAACGCGTGAATTTTTTTTGAGGCATTGTTTAGGCCTTGACTAAAAGCAGTAACAGTGGCAGAAAGTTAGCAGGTTGGAAAACCCTCGTCAGAAATGATTCAAAGTCGCGGAAAATTACCTGGAAAAAACCGATAAGGTACACGTGAAAAACTTTTTCCCGTACATCCTTTGGGCCCCAAGGAAGAGCGGTGCGATAGTGGCAGAACATTAGCAGGTCGGAAAACCCTCGGCAGAAGGTTCCATGTAGTTCCTACAGGGCGTCTTTCCGACCTGCTAATTTTCTGCCACTAAATATCGTCATTATTCTGCGCATAATGATAACGCAAAAAAAGTCTTTTGGGATAAACAATTACAATTTTGCAAAAAGTATTCAATGGATCCTTTTAAAACTTTTACCACATATTAAGTACCATAAGATACAACACTTTAGGTAATTTCAAAGTTGTATGTTGATTTTTACAATAGCTATTGCTAATTAAAAATATTGCATATTTTTACCTTTATTTACAATTATCTAAGCAACAAATATTAAATCATGTTTTATAAACCGTCGTTTTGAAGATTTTTCTATTCCCTACAAGATGCTAACTTTGAATTATTCATAGGATTCTAAAATTTTTTCAGGGACACAAAAATGCAAAAAAACACGTTTTTCGACCTTAATTGTTAATATTTCAACAATAGCACAAAACTTTTGGTCGATAACGTATAGGTTTTACTCCCGTAAACCCCTTTTACATGAATAACTGCTTAATTACCTGGTTGCTTGAGTGTCACGAAAAAATCTTATTTCTCTGGTCTATTTGGAGAAGTTTTTTCGGGAGACACCGAACTTGACATTTCATCAGAATAGTTATCATTACCAAGAGTAATAACAATCGGTTCTATTACTCTGTCTATTCGTGAGTCTGATTCCCAAAATTTTTCTTCTTCCTTGACAACCTGTTGAATACATTTTATCAATGCATTAGCTGTAACAGCACTCACCGCATTTTCTAAAAGAATCTTTACATCAGCTATTTTAAATGATACGTTTTTACGTGCGACTTCTCTTTTTATTTGGGCCCAAATTAGTTCAATGGGATTTAACTCGCAGTGATATGGTGGTAATCTTAAAACCGTAAACCCTTTTTCCCTAGCGATTTCATCCACGACTAATTTTAAATAATTTTGTTTGTGTTGACGAGCAATTCAAAGCCAGCCAATAATCTCTACGCCAAAAAACAATGTCTTCTTTCTGTATCACCGCGCTGTTACGTTTTCTCTTGCAGTATTTACAGTTAATTTCATGCATAGTACGAATTAAAATTCTTCACGATATCTTAGGCAAAGTATCGTCATTTTGTAGATGGAGATGAATTTTCTTTAACGTCGAAATTTCGTTTCGAAAGAAGAAAGAATGGATTTTTCGACGAATAGCACATTTAAGGTAGTCATCTAAAATGATTTTTCGCGGATCCGTTTTTACCACTTTTCTATTTCCGGCCGTTATTTCCCCACGCGAAGGGTGTCCTAAAGCACATGTTAAACTGTAGGTCCCGTCCGTACTCTCTCACACAAAAACCAACAGGTTAACTAAACTGAAGGTGAACTCATGACGATACAACTGGCCCTTAATCTCTATGGTTGGCTGTCATGGACAATATACATGTCATGACCCCATGAAACACAGAGATTTGTTTTGATTTTTTTTTATACAACACAAGTTGTAAATTTGCCAATTACCTCAATTATCTATATGACTTATGACATTCGCTATTGTTTAGATTAGCTGGAGCATTACTTGAAGTACCAAAAAGGTAAATGGAATAAAAAAAATTACTACAAAATAGGTGTGTTGGTGAAGAAATGAGACAGAAGAGTTTTTAAATTGGAATAATACACGTCTAACAAATCTTGATTCCCTCATAAAACTCAAACCTCAAAAAACTACGCACTGAGAACCTAAGGAGTTCAGAATACAGGTTATGTGAAGTACAGGTTTTGCTAGTTAATCCACGTGCAGGAGTGCACACTCTGGAAAGATCCCGAAAAGTATTGTGGAAGAGAAACAAATTCTTAATTAAATTTTAAAATTATAAAACCTATTACACTAAATTTAAACATGGCTGTACACCAAGATTTTCCTTACCAGAATTGAACACTGAGGACAGCACTTCTTGGCTGCTCGGGCTCTTCAATTGCTGTGCTCGACTTGATTGCTCGCCCATTTGCTGCCCGCCACCCACGCTTTTCATGTATGCCGTGGCGGCAGTTGGCAACCCAGAACGGTATTGTTGGGCATTAAGTGCGGCAGCCATTTGGATGGGACCTGGGAGGAAATTATAGTTCTGCAGACCGGTGTTTGTGTGTGATTGACTGTGGGTGCCGAACATGCTACCCTGCAGGCCGAAACCGGCCGCTGCTGCGGCCGCTTGGTGTTGCTGCAGCTGCGCAGACGGTATTGCCGAACTGCCTGGCTGCTGGAAGAAACCAGTCTGCCCACCTACAAAATCGAAAATAATCACATAGTGACTTCCGGTCTATCTTGAGTAGGTTAAATTAAATAGGAACAACTTTGTAATGTAATTAACTGTTTGGTGCCTAAAACCAGAGATTACTATTGAAACATAATTGAAGCCTAAAGCACATCAACTTGAAACTTTGTAAAAAGAAAACTTGGTGAAGACCTTGAAGTTTGATATTCGACATCAAAATGTTTCCACTTATAAATTATAATAGATTTGTTCCTGCAGTAGGTTCATGATAGGTACGAAACTAGTTTCTGACTTTTTACTGCGCATGCTCTGACGTGGACTGGTTCCTAACTAGCAACCGAAACGCTGTTGGAACGTTTCCTCGAAATAATTTTCGTTTTTTGGCCTTTCCCTGCTTTGGAATTTTTCATCATCAGATGAATCGGACCACTCTGCCCACTCATCGTTGGAACTTGATGTCGACGATATATCGGTCATGGTGATAAAAAACTCGGTCAAGACGAAAGTTTACTAAACTTGATGCTTTTTTACTTTTGTGTCGATTTTCATTCGCAGCCCACAAATATCAACAACTTTTGAGGTTAAGTACAACATACAACACCTAAATTGGCATAAATGCGCAAACTCTGCACATCTATCACGAAAGTCAGAGGAAAATCCACAAACTTTTCAAACCGTCACAAATCAGTTAGCAACCGAGTACATTTCTTGCTGAAACATAGGACTTTTGGTCAGAAATGTCAGAATCCACAAACTGGCCACTGCTGGAACGCGATATTAGTTACAAGCATGCGTCTGATCGTTTCTGATGAGTTACAAACTCTGCTGGAACGAACCTAATAAATCATAAATCAAATATAAATCATAATCGAAAATCAAGTGCAGATTGGTGTGGTGCAGCCATTCCCAATTGTACCATTGCTTTGTTAGTGATTGACGAACACGTCGTCAATCGAAAGAAATTCCCCATTATACACTATAATTGGATTGAATTTCGAATTGAAAATTGACTAGTCGCAAGCAAACGATGTAGGAAGTCTTCACTTACAGCTTTTGTATTTCTCCCAAAGATCTTTTGAATTGGATGGGAAGCACTCAATATGATTGAAAATAAAGTGTATATTTGCTGTGGCTGAGCAGTATTCAATGCATCGGCCGTGGCACATAACTGACCATGTACTGCCAAATGAACAACTGTCGGATGTCGTTTATGGATTGGAAATGAGAAATATTATTATTTTATAATTATCATACATAAATACTGTGCTGTAGTATAGGGCAATAAGCAATTATTGAATGCGCTCAGTATGTCCGCCCTTTCCTTTGCAATCCAATTAACTTGTAAGTTTACATATGAGTCATTATTACTCCCCTATTATTACTATGATTACCTGTCGATCCCGAATAAAAAGAAGAAGACGCCGTCTGTAGTGCACCTGGTACAACATTGTTCTGAACATGGCCTGCAGGACCGCGCTGAATCACGCTTGCGCTTGGAGTCAAGTAGTTTGCTTGGAGAGATGGATCGTACGAGATATACACTTGCTGACCTTGTTGCGATTGCTGCTGATATGCTTGACCAACACCGCCAGCTTTTGTACCTAATTATGACAAACAATGATATAAGTGACCAGTTTTTCGAAAACAATAAAATTGTCCAAAAACAATTCTCAAGATGAACTGATTCTCACAAGCTTATACTTTCGTTAGCTAGTTTAACCTACATATTCCTTGTAAACTCTGCTTTATCTAAATTTACATTCATATAAATGTACTTTTGAGTAATGGAGGGGGATGACCCCTTTTAAATCATTCCATTTACGAAAAAAATCGATGTTATAGTTAAAACAGGTTTCTTCAAAGAGTCAACATTTGCAGATTTATTTTTATTTAGTTCCATTTTCGATCTGCTTGTACTGTTTTAAATTAGGATTAGGTGGCCTTTTTCCGAGAAGAACTGATCAAAGCGTTCTCAGGTTTGATTTCACAAGAAATCAAACACCAGTTCCTTATAACTTTCAAATCACTGTCACTGTGTATGTCATGTCTGATCCACACTGACAACCACATTGTGATTGTGAAAACACCTAACAAAATTTATCACCATGTTTAATTCAAAATTTGGCGATTTTTTTGATATCTACATAAGCTCGACCAATTGAACATTACTTAGCAATTTCAGAGTGACTATTTTCCAATCAATGTGAAAACAAACCTCTCGTGCCTTGGTAGGATAAGTGTCATCAACAATCCTTCTTAGAGGAACTTTGTTTACTCAATACCGTTTGCCAACAACAAAAGATTTGTGAAAAGAAATAAGGGCGTTCGACACTTTATTTATCCCTATTCTGTGCAATGCAAATATAAATCAATTTTAGAAGGCAAACGGATCGATCAATTTTCAACTTTCTTTCACTATACAACTATTATTGTGTGTTACATTTGAAGTGTGACAAGCTTTTTTCAAAAAATGTTTGGGACTGTTTTTTGTTTTGATGTTAATAAAGAATAAATGCAAACATAGCCCGAAGACGCAAGTTATAATCGAAAAATAATTTAGCGTCTCACAATTCAATGAACAATTAGATTGTTTCTCTAACAAAGACATTGACAACTGATGATTACTTTTCATTATACCCCGTTTGGAAATAATAGGAGTGATTGACAGTCCGATTTTGATGTTTCGTGGGTACTTATATGGATTCCATAGGCGTGCGTAAAATAGAGTCGTGACTAAAGAAATTTTTTAAGAAATTACTAAAACATTTTTACAAATGAGAAGATACAAATACAAATCAATAAGAATAATACATATTCATGTTTTGTCAAGGTTTCCACGCCACCATGAGGAACTTGACCAGCGCGTTACCTTTTTGGTTGATTATTAATATTATTATTGACTTACAGCATCTACGTTCATGGAACGAACCTTGGCGAAAGGATTGGTGCATTGTTGCCGTTGTAAGCAATCTTCAGCAATATACTTCTATGGTGTATTTCTGGTTGCCGCCATCACCAACAATACTTTTTTCATGGCTTGCTTAAAACCACACGTTGAACCATTATAGTTTTTCTTTAGTTTTATTAGAGTGTAAAGCTCAGTTAACCGACTGGAAAATGCATTTCAAAAGATGATTTTTAAATGTTTCGAACCAACTTTATGATTCAAGAAAACGAAAGGTCGGTATTTGACAACGCCGCATGGCTTGTGCGATAAGTACACAGGAATTTATGCGTTTGTTCCACACAAAACGCTCTACAGTTTCTTCAAAAAAGGGATCCATCGACAAATGTCATTACTCCTATTATTTCCAAACGTGGTATAGCTATTATAGCAATGATTTAATTTTCGGGGCCACGCTCCTCAGTACCCCGCCATTTTCCGATAATAAAGTTATCAGATAACCAATAACACCCTTTGTGGGTGGATGGTAGGGACAAGTATTATTAGGATAATCCTTGAACGGGAATATTGCTATTAGACCTTTTAGTACCTAGTTACTAGTTATTACCCCTGAGTATTGTATCAATATTTTTTCGGTGAGATCTGACTTTGTGAATTTATTTAAAAAACGGTTCCTTAAAAAAATTATTTGTTGCTAAAAATTTGTTAATTATCAATCGTTATTTGCGGCTAAATATTAAAATCAAGGAACCACTTTTTCTCTAAAAAATGATAATATCTATAGTTCTTTGAGATTCTTAAAAACAAATTCTTTATTTTTTATTTGTTTATTTAATAAATAATTTATATACTAGGGTCCGAGCGGGCCAGGTAGATTATTTTTCATCCGAACTGGGTCCGGCAGGGCATCCGAACAGTGCTCATATTTCATATTCTACAGCAAATTCTCATGAATTTTTAAGTTAAATAACAACAGCGTTGCCAAATTCAACAACATTCTGTTTTGAACTATATTTAAGAAGTTGTATTAAAGTGACACATTTTGAATCAGTGTACAGTAGATACCTGTACTTATATTAACGAGAAAGCAGTTGGTATGTCATGAGATTTATAAGAAACTGACAAATTTTAATGCCCTTGTCTCCTTGGCCCTAATAAACTTGGCTCCATCTGACAACTACGCGCTTATTTGCTCATAAAATCTACCTGTGCAAATTGTAATAAAGCTATAATGGGTCTGGACCCCAGTTCGGATGGTCCCTTTTTCGAAGCAGATAAATCTGGCCATTTCTGGTCCTAATTCAGATCGGCGGGCGAACTCTCGACAGCAAATATTGAGGGTACCTGCTTTAATCAAAGGGTCAAATAATCTTACAAGAAATTTCGACGTCGGCTTAAGGCAGGTAAGTAGGAAGTGTATCGGTAGGAACGGTTCAAGTTCAAGCCCTTTTAATATTTCGTGATAAAGATGGAATTTGCCGTAATTTGCGTATTCCCTTGCCCTTACCCATTTTCCTTGCCATTTAATATTTTCGTGATAAAGATGGGATTTCCCGTAGATTTTCCTTGCCCTCTTGTCCTGTAGTAACAAATAAATTGTTTTGACATATATATATATATATATATATATATATATGTCTATATATATATATATATATATATATATCCCCTTATTTTCATTCTTAATTCAACCCTCGATACGCGGGCTTGCTAAATTTCTTTACAGTCGAAAATACCTGTACAATAAAACCACCTTTTCGGTCATGCCGTCGACAATTCGCATCAACCCATCGTAAAACACCTGGTCCCGTCGAAATTTCTTCCGCCTATTCGGATGTGTCCGATTTCGCTGGGTCAAAAAGGTGAGTTTTCATCTATGAAGCTATCTTCTTTTTATGAACCTACACGATGGTATAGGTTTTGACCGGTAAAATTTTAGTGTGAAAATGTATTCTTTTTTTAGCTCTATTGGTTGGCCTAAAGTCCAATAATCCTCTAATAATTTTCGACACTATGTCGAAGGGTCATTAATAACCTCACAATTTTCGACCCATCATAACACATTTGGTCGTTGCCCCCGTGAATGAGCGAAGCGGGGCAGAGTTTTGGCAAAATTATCTATGTTTACATTTTCGATGTTAGTGGCATCTAGAGGAATTCAGTTGTTCCTATAAGGTATCGAACAGCCTTAACCTAATATTAACAAAAATTTTACTGTCACGTGCCATTTAACTATTAACCATTAAAAGTTTTTTTTAATACTATAAACAAAACTATTATTACCACATGAAAGCTTACCAATTGCACTGATCGGCTGGCTGCTCGACTTCACTGATGGCGACATCAAACTATTACTTGTCGAACTGATCAACACAGTCGACGGGTTATTCAGTTGTTGGTTCTGTCCGAACTGCGCTGTCGCCGCTGACAGCCGATAGTTACTCATGTTCGTGTACAGTTCGGGTGGAGCCTGCGCCGTCGGGGGAGGATGAGGGGGCGCAGTCTGCAAATATACTGACGGCGTCGAGTATGGATTGCTGGCAGTCTGTCCCAGGCCTGGATAGTTGGGATACTGGGAAAACTGTGATCGTCCTTGGCCTCCTAACACACCAGATTGATCGATCTGGAAGGCGCCATACAAACTCGCCGTTTGGGCTGCGGCCTGGAGCTGTTGTGTAGAATTGTAGACCATTTGGGGGACAGTGGGAGGAGAGGGGATGGCCGAAATGCCATATTGAGTGTTGTTAGACAGACTTGTCTGAAAAGAAATTGAGAATGAAAATATAACAGGGAATAAACAATTTACAATATTACAATTTACGTCTTCAATACTTGGTTAATATTCACATTCAAGTGAAAAAAGAGTACTTACAAAACCCTGAATTTTTATTCATGCTTTTATCCAACACATGACAGTTATGACTGTCATTATTAATGTATTTTAGACAAGTAAACTATCAAATAACACACTAGTGTGTTATAATCCATAACTCACTAGTGAGTTATGGATTATATGTCACGTTCATATTTAAAGGTTGCCCGTGGCAACCAAACAAACAACCTACTTTAACCAAAATGTAAAAAAGTCACTGTCAAGTCATTCTGACATTTATAGGGTACTGAGACGCAAGTAGCTTTGACTTGATCACAAATCTTATTAATTATTATCTCATAAAAAAAGAGACTTCTTCCACTTGTTGGATAAAACATTGTATGCCACTCGCGTGTTATGTTTCCTAAGTCACTTGAGAATTTATATCACTCGGCCTGACGGCCTCGTGGTATAAATCGTCTCGCGTGACTTATTTTCAACATAACACACTACGGGTCAATTCCACTCCTGGTGAGTCCTAAATCATGTTGCCATATCAATTTCCTCCAGCCAGAGATAATAGAGCTCCGCGGCGGACAGGGGAAAGAGGAAACCGATTCCAGTGGCGGGTAAAATATTGCTTATTCTGAATGAAAATTATTATAAAATTTATCGTCGAAAACAAATGAAAGAAGTTGGAATCATTCCGATTTGGAATAGGAGAATCCACACCACCTATGAGGTATTAACGTGACGCGTTGTCATTTTTACAACCCAAATAAAATATAAATTCTTAACAGAACATATTATAACAAATTATTAACAAGTTATAAGACAAACAAATTAGTATTAACAAAATAAATAAATGCTCAACAAGATAGATTCTCAAAAAAATAAATAGAATCTATAAAATAAATAATTACACTGCGTTCTCATATAAAACGAAAAATAAGATAAATTAAACATGAAAGCGGTTCTATTACTCTTTCTATTCGTGGGTCCAATTCCCAGATTTTTTCTTCTTCTTTAACATCGTGTTGGATACATTTTGTCCAAGCATCAGCTATAACGGCACTTACTGCATTCTCTAAAAGAATTTTGACATCCGCTATTTTAAATGTGACGTTTTTTCTAGCGACTTCACCTTTTTTCTGCGCTCAAATTAATTCGATCGGATTTAACTCACAGTGATATTATGGTAATCTTAAAACCGTAAACCCTCTTTCCCTTGCGATTTCATCCAAAACTAATTTCAAATTGTTTATGTTGTCAGTGATTTGAAGCAATTCCGGTTTAAGCAAGTTATAGTCGCAAGCTAAATTTTTTGATCGCAAGCAATCGAATGTTTCACCTTTTTTCCACACTGATGTAGGAAGTGGTTCTGCGCGACAACTGTGATAAGGCGCATTATCCATTAAATAACCGAACCACGTTGCAAATACGCCCGAATTCATATCCTCGTGATAATCACAGGTTTTTCTTGATTCGAAAACGTTTAGCCCGCCCGGCACAAAACCCTAGTCACTTCCGATATACGTTATGTTATTATCAACCTGCGCCCTTTACCCGACGGTGATTTAAGCCCGGTCGAAAGCCCTTCAATTAGAGCTGTTCTGTGATTTGCCACGGATAAATCTTGTCAAACTTTGGAACCCGCCAATACTATTCACAAGGGAGAACGACGTTGCCATCTGTACTGACGTCACGTCGTTTGAGCATTCGTTAACAGCGAGAGGAATAGAGAGAGAATAAGGCATGGCAACGTTCTAAAATTTGACGGAGCGAAGGTATGAATTTGTAGGATGTTGCCAAAAACACAACAAAAACCCTAGCATGGTTACAATTACCAACCGTATTGCAAGGTTGAATTTGTTTCAGTATACTATTTTGTGCGTTGTATATGGCAACATGGTTTGGTCTCACCACGAGTGGAATTAAAGTGTAGTACCATAAATAGCTATTAAATGTTCTGCACTGATTGTTCTACAAGCATATACATACAAATCACCAGCATAGAAATATAGGCAACATGGTACATCCCAATAAACACACATTATAACCACATAATTGTGATTTTTGATGATGACTTAATTGCTTGCAAATTTGGTTTTGATATTAAATAAAACGAGTTATAGAATATAACAAAAACAAATGTTAATGACCAGATTATATTCAAGAATTTTCTTGGGCAAAGTCAAGATTTAAGATTCATATTCCTCATATAGGAAAATGTTCTCAAATTTCGCTGAAAAAGCAGTACTGCCAAAATTTATTTTTGCGATTGAAGTTCGTGGATATACTAACATACCCACATAATTCCTGCAATATTGAGAAAATGCATGTCTTTATAATTAAATGTTGTCAGATGAAACTTTCCATACCAAAGAAACAGTGCAAGCATAAAAAACAACTATTTGTATATATAATTCTATAGTTCATAGGCTGACGTTATAGTCTCCACCCATTATATGTTTATCTCTTTTCGAAGTGGCCTGCAACACTTATGTTTGTCATTTATCATGATCACTAACACTCCCCAAGAATTCAAATTTTTATAAGAAATCTGGTTAACGCCTGGTTTCATAATACAGTTAAAAGTCCACTTTAACATAAAGTTGACTTTGGCTGTGATGCTTTCATGACTTTTACTACTTCTAACGTCCCAGTCAAAGTCAACTTTAAGTTAAAGTGGACTGGTTTAACTATATCATGAAACCGTAGGATTATAGCTCAATTTAATTCCTTTGCAACACAATCATATTATCAACATACGTATTATTAAATCAAACAATATTAAAGTAATGAAAAGCATGGAGATCTACATATGTAAGAAAAGAAAAGTTATCCAGGTTCGCAAAGTTGGCCATATTAGAGATATGAACAGAACATAAAGTCTTGCCAAATAATTTCAATTTATATGTGTCTGACTGTACGCTACTGCGCCCACCGTTCACGTCCAATTCCATCACGATTCTATTGAACACCCCTCTCCCCCTGCGTCTCTGTGGAGCATTGCTTTTTCCAAAAAGATATCAATATTGAGGCCATCCCAGACCTTTCCATAACAATTAAACCATCCAAAACCATAACACCTTCCACACAATGGGAAAACCTAAAGTAAATCCACCGAGAAGAAAACATCCACGAAACGAGAAAAGGTAGTAAAGTTAGACAACGCCTAATACACGTCGTTTGCTATTGGTGTAAAAGCATAAAACTTTTGGCGGGAATTGTTGATGTACGGAGTCGGTTCAGTAAAATTAACAAGTTTAGTTGTCTGATCTATGGTTGTCTGTTTACAAGCGTTCAGGTAAGTCGTTGACGGTGATAGTGGACTTTTAGTTGATGGTTTATTTTAACGTATCATTATTGTTATTCAGGTTTTTGATATAAATTTGTACAAACATATTTCTGTAATCTATTGCAATTATGGAAAGACACTTTCCCTGCTCGCCTCCCAAACAGAGACCTGGAGCATATGGAATAGGCGATCATTCTTAATGCGACCCTGTACTTATTCGCTAGCTGGTCGCGCTTTTTGAATTTCGACGTTTGTGTTTCATGGAAGTTTTCTTCTTAGTGGATTTACTATAGTAGTCCTAAGAACGACGAGCCATCATATAAAGGAATCATACAATATGGTTTTGTAAATAAGAAAAAAGAATTACAAATGAGTACCTGGTATCCCATATGCTGATTAGCAGTGTATTGCTGTGGACTGATTCCGACACCAGGGCCTAATACTGGAGGTATAGGAGGTGGAGACAATGGGTTCCCCATAATGCTCTGTGCAACGATTCCAGAATGAGTCTGATGACTAGCGGAGCTCAATACAGTCTGACCGCTACCAGTTACTTGCTGTGTTGGTTTCACCTACAAAAAATAATGATTAAAAATTGAACATGCGACGATCCTATTTTTTTGTACCTTGCATACATTTGTTGTAGTAGAAGCAGTTTGATTCGGTGGGCTGTATCCTTCATGGTTATCGTCAGGTGTGTCCTTCCCTTGATTGAACACATTGGAATCTAATGATGGAGCACCGAAATTGATCTGGTTATCCTCGACCTCCTGCACTGAAGACTCCCAAACTTTCTTCACAGAAGCAATTTTAATATCCAAACTGTCGACAGTGTTATTTCCACTTGGCATACTATGTATTGGTTTTGAAGATATGCATAAATTCTTCGCAGATTTATCATCTGAGAATTGTAAATCTGTTTCAAAAAAGTCCAATTTCATATCTGCATTATCCTCTTTGAAAAGAGGCATCTGCATTGAATCAGATTTCTCCGTTTTGTTCTGCAGAAACTCGTTCACAGAAGATTTATTGAAACTGGACATTACAGGGTTTTCGATTGAGCCATCCTCAAGTTTAGAACGTGGCATTTTATCATTACGATTTGTCCTTGCTCCTGGAGTCGATTTGTAATTGGTATTCTCAAAGATTATTGTGTTAAGTGGAGTATTGCCATCCAGCAGCGGCTTATCTTGAAGTTGAGACGTTTTTGACATCATCTGTGGAAGGAACAACTCGTTCATAAAAGAATTAGAGAACTTCAAAAGAATCAACTACCAAGTGTGAATAATTAAAGAAAATTTCATTAACAAACCTTATCATTAGGACTTGCCCCTTGTTGTGGAACCTGGACTCTTTCTAATCCCTTCACTCCTTCTATCGACACTCCCAATACGGTTTCTTCAATATTTCTCAATGGAACAGGGACTAATGGCTTGTCCCACGCACAACCGGAAGTCTGCACAGATTGTGGTCCAGTGTTTACCAACTCAGTCTTAGAGTAAACATTTATATTCTGTCCTACCTTGTTTATATCATTAATATCACACACATTGTGATGCATTTGCTGTTGCTGTTGTTGCTTGAGCTTCTTGGCGAATCGAGGCGCAAGCTCCTGTTGCCGTCTGTCGAATTGGTTACTTTTGCCTTGGGGCTGAAGCATTGAAGGTGGGTTAACAGGGGTCGCCATCAGCGATGGTATGTTTTCTATTTGCTGTTGAGTGAGAGGCGACGAGCCAATTTTCGGTTTACGATCTCTGTCGCGGTCCGTCTTCAAACCTAAACGTGGATTTAAAAATGGAGGCAATGAATGTGTGCACATGGTTTCTTTATAATACGTGTTTCAAAATGATTGTCATGTAGTTGGCGTTGGAATTTCTGTGCATGTAATTTTTGATGTGCCACGCTCTATTGATTTGAACCTATCTAATTCTGACAAGTGTCACTTCGAACATTTATAGTGAAACTGGCAATCAGTACTGTTGGTAATAAACGGCCCTTTTCAGGGCCAAAACAAATACTACAAAAACTCAGAATTCGTTTTCTTTTGACAAAGAAAAACCAGAAGTTAAAAGAGGTTAAGTAGGTTATTTTGAGGTTATGTATAGCTAGTAGAAACTCCTATTTTCGTAAGGCGGTTTTTTTTATTTTACATGGGAATTCCACAGCCGACTAGATGACAATCATTTTGAAACACGTTGTATATAAAACTGTGCAAACGGCAGCAAGCCAATGTGATACTTTCTACTTCATCAAAATTTATCTCGTGACAGATTTATTAGATATAATGCACAGGGCTTAATTAATACCTTTTTAGATCTGCTCAATATGCAATTACACACACACGCGCGTGCACGTTAGGAGCAAATGAAGTTATCAAACTTTTTCCCTTATTTAAGCATTTTGAATGTACCAAATTGTCGCACATAATATAGAATTCTATGTAATAACACTAATAACTAATGCCTAAATTTTAACTAAGGATGTGTTCCTTTAAAGTAATAAATGGTGAACAACTTTTTTGTAACACCTAAACCTAAGCTGTATATTAATTAGTTCGATATATTGAGATCCTACTGTAATAAAATTTTTGAATTTAGACTTACCATCTCTACTATTGTCAAACTTCAAAGTGCTGCTGATTTTCTGCTTATCCTCCACCGATTTCTGACGTTCTTTTCCAGTTTTCTTACTCTTTACCTCCTGGAATCCTTCTGTATCACCATTAAGCGACGTTTTGTCCTCTTTGTCCTCAGACTGTTCGTTACCATCTTTATTTTTTAAAGTCAATCCGTCTAAAGCAACCGTCAGCGTGTTCTGATCACCTAACTTATCTTCCTTTTTCAAAGAGCCATTGGAGTTTTGCCTGGAGCCATTGTCATAGTTTCGCTTATTACCCCCGCTCATTCTCGGTGGTGGAGGTTGCGTCGTTCTACTACGACTGCTAACCATACGGGAGCTCATGGATTTTCCTTGGGGCTTCCTGGTGTCCTTGTTTTTCTCGTCAGAATTCTCCGAGTTGGTATCGCAACCGTCCTCTCGCCCTCGTGGTTTACTCTTGCGAAGGTCCGGCTTATTGGTTTTTCCTTTGTTTCTATCGTCATTCTGCGACGGTCTGCCAATGATACCTGCCGCTAAGGCTTGCTGATTCTGTTTCGTCTTGTCTTCATTAAAGGTGGACTGTTCTAACAGAGCCTCCTCGACTGGTGACTTCTTCTCCTTATCCTCATGGTGACCAAACGGACTCTTGGAAAGAGGCGGACCATAAACGTCGATCCGCCTACTCAGTCCTCCCCGTCCGCCGGAACGGACGTTCCCTCCGCGTCCGTGCCTCGAGGGTTCTCCCCTTGGAACGTAGCTGTCCTTCTTGTCGGACTTCTCCTGTTTCCTCTGATCGGAGATAAACTTTTCCTGCTTCGCTTCGCGATTCCGCTCGTCCTTTTCCAATTTCTTGATCGGCTTGGGACTTTTCTGAGAATCATTTTTCTGAGATTCCGTTTTGTCAGTGGAATGATCCTCTGCGGAAGCGTCTGAATCCGTACCGCCAGCGTTCTTACCCTGCTTATGGCTTCGGCCTTTGCTAGATGATCTTTTTTGCCATGGCTGCGATTTCGACGTATGATAATCATTACCCCAACCTTTTTTCGGTAAGTACATTCTGTTTCGGCTCTGATTATAATCTTCTGATTTCTTTGAGGATTCATTAAATTTAGAATCCATTTTTTGCATATCATTTGGCTTCTTGTCATCATTTGATTTGGTACTAGATGAACCATCATCCATTGCCAACGGCCTTGCATCAGCCCATGCGTTCACAAAATGGCTTTCACCCTTCTTATTTTCATCTTTCTTCGCGTCCATTTTAACATCTAAAGTCTGACCTCGTTTTAGCTGGGTCAAATTTCTCTTCTCGTTTTTAAAATCTTCAGCCTCGATCCGTTCCTTTGTTATGGGTCCTGGGACTACGCGCCTGTTATCGTCTCTGTGCTGTTCTCTACGTTTCTCTTCATAGGTCATTTCATATGTGGATTCAGACCATGAGTTCATATATTCTCGAGGTTCAGAATCCCTCGAGTGTCTCGTCGATCTGGAATCACGACTGTCCGGTCTTTGAGGTCGTTCACGCTCCCTCTCAAACCTATCCATTAGCTTCTCCTGCCCCTTGTCCCAGTCGTCATTAGAACGAGCCAATGTGTTGTCGTCTTGAACCTTATCTTTCTCGCGATGCTGCCATTTTTCATCATCATAATCCTTATGGCTGTAACCATCATGATTCTGATTTGTTACTTCAGAATGCCTGTGTTCACTTGTCTGAGACTCGAAATGTGTCCCTTTAAAGCTATCTTCTGAACTTTGCCTCTTATAATCCTTTCGCTCCTCATCGATTTCAGGGCTTCGCTTAACATTTCTGTTATGTGTGGGAGGATTCAAAGGACCACTGGATTGGTTATTAGACGTCCAACGTTGATCATATTGGTGATATTGTTGGTTATTCATGTTGTTATTTGCACGTTGTCTAAATCTTGGAGGTAATTCTTTGTGCATTTGTCTATAATTTGAACCTCCTTGATCTCTCGAATCCCTATCAGTTGTTTGGTGCTTTCTAGGTTGAAAGTTTTTTCCTTCAATCTGCATTAAATGCCTGAATGAGTTACCCTGATTTGTCTGGGATTTTTCATCATTAGAATCATTTGGAGTACGAGATCTACTATCTCTCTCACGGAGCTCCTTCTCCCGTTCTTTATCCTTTTGAAAATCGGGAAGAGGTATATCTGCATGATTTATAGGTTTCTGTGGTACACTATTCGGATTAATTGTACCCATTCCTTCATGAGTATCATTCGCCCTCTTGTGTCTCTTTTCCTCTAATTCCATTAATTTTTTCGCCGATCCTTGCTTTCTTTCCTCTTGGAAACGTTTCTCTTCCTCTTCTCTTCGTTGCTTTGCTCTCACGACGGCAGTTTCTACTTCCTTATCAGTCTGATTTCGCTTCTGTGCCCATATATCCTCTTCTTCGGAGGAGCGTCCACGAGACGCATTCGAACGAACTCCACCCCATTGCCTCTCGGTGCCATAGGGATCGTTCCTATCTTCTTTGTGCTGCTGCTTCTTCAGGGGCTCTTTCTTCGGTGCCTTTTCGGACTCATCATCACTAAATGCCAATGTTTGCCTTCGAGAATGAAATATACATTAATAATGAATAATGCGTAATAAACTGTGCAATGCATTTCATCAATAACATAAGCGGTCAACATTCATTATATGTGTACTGTAATATTTTCCTGTGTAAACTATTATAACATTAATTGGCTCTTTAGTCACCTTCAGGAAACTGTTACGTTGATAGTGCAAAGGAACCTACAATAGTCGTCTTCAAGCATTACACTTTACAAGTGAACCATTTTTTTTTTTATTAAATACACTACTTGTGTATGTACAATAATACTATTTACTTACTCGTAATCAATTTCGCCGGCTTCAGCCCAACCTGCATCTCTACAAATTTCATCCATTCTGCTTAATTCCTCATCTTTAATGATTGGTCTCGGAGTCACCTCGTCAAGGTCTCTGTCTGCCAATCTCGGCGGACGATTGTCCATCTGTCGACCACCTCTGCCGTTCATCGATGGCGATGGTACCGCTGATTGATTCTGAATTCCAATACCAGATCCTTGCTGGAAACCACTACCTTTGCACATCTATAAAAAGACAAGTTTGTTTTATGACTATCATTATTTTCAAATAATGATGTAACTAAAAAAAAAAAAAAAATCAAAACAAATGAAATAGAAATGAGATGTAACATTTAAATTTATGTCCGCTGAACATCCCTTAGAGGAATTGAAGAGAAATTCTCTGAGAAATTGTAATCTACAATTTTGCAGAAAATATCAACTGAAAAATAAGCTCTAGTAAAATTAAAAAAAAAACGTTACAATACTTTCACAAGATTTGAATACAAATATTTTTGAAAAAAATAAAGGCTTCTTAAGATACATTAAGAAAATTTTTAAATACATAAATAGGAGTTCCAGAGGGCACTACGTCAGTAAAAAATCAATTAATGGTATCCATAATATTAGAAGATAGAGGTCAAGTAAAATAACTCTTGAAGCATGTCATCGCTGAAGACACAGTCACTACTGCCCAAAGTTTTTAAGTAATATTGAGATTGAATATAAATACCCTTAACATTACTTTTCAATGCAATTGGATAAAGCGAAGTTTGCTTTCAGATATATTATATCTTCCTACGGTCAATCCAAAGTCAGATACACACATTGGAGCAAACAGTGTTCGTCCATAGTATAGATCCTAAAATAGGCGTTGAGACCATGTTCGCCCCGATACTACAATTTAGCAGTCAGTTGTTTGGCACATAGGGAACGGACGTAAGTGAAATAAATGTGGAGGTCAAGATCTATGGCCGAATAATACTGTAGTGAAAAAAATCTAGAATTATTTCAAGCAGAGGTTGTCTTGTGGCATTCTGTAGTTAAAAATTCTGTTGCGAATTCATGGTAACAATTAAAAAAAAATGGTTTAAATTGCACCATTAACAATTTAGAAAAAAAAATTATGTCGACCTATAGACTATATTAGAGAAGGCATGAACACATTTGTTCTATTGCATCCACCAGTAATATATACCGAAGTAACTATCTTGCGTTAAATGAATTAATGGAGTTTCCAGGGGCAAAGCACCCGCGGCGATTATTTCGTCAGTTCTAAATGAATACAACTGAATATTAGCCATTGTTTGTTCAACTGCGTGGGCGCCATTTCAAAACTGTGATCCAACGTTGGAACAATGTGTGGATGTGGAATTAGGTATACAATGAAACTTGTTGCCTGCAGCACGACCACTCAGTTTAGTCGACTCTAGGATGAGGAACTGCCACCTCACAAAACCAGGTGGAATCACTTGTCTGTCAGAATGACCACATGCACACAGTGGAATGAACGTGTGGTGTGACGGCTTTCTTTTGTAAGTGTCCATTGCACATTTGTGTTTTTATATAGTTGAAGCCGAAAGAAAAATCGTTTCAGCTAATTTAGATATAAAAAAGACTATTGCGGAATTCAAAAGATGTGAAATATCGAAACTGCGTTAAAACAATCATAGATTATTGCAAGACAACTGCATTTGTTCTCTCCCTTGCTGTGCTCACTTGTATAAAATTTTACGTAAAAGTATCCCATGTTTTTGCACATTCATCATTCACTATGTAGGTATCACTGTCTTTTTAAAACACAAACTGAAGGCAATGACTAGACAGAAAAAGGTCAGGTAAGTATGGCCTGAGGTTATTTGTGATAGTGAAGTCTTCATCAGCTCTTTAGCTGAGACTGAAAATGATGCAAATTGCTTTCAAATGGAAACAGGGCGGACAGTATCACGCAAGATTACTTAGCGGGTGTTATTCTCAAATAGAAATTTATTTTACAGTACTAAGATTTGTAAATCATTTACAAAGTGTAACAGATACTGATAACACAAAAGATGATAAACCATAGAATAAAATAACAACTTACAAAAGACGGCATCATAGCCCTTATCTGTGGCGGGAATGGCTGTTGCTGCTGCTGGCCTTGCAGCCCAACCTGAGGCGGCAGCTGCGGAGGCCCGCCCATAATGTGCGAGGGTGGCGTTGTGCCGGGGCGCATATCCGATCCAGCCGCCCCCGTCGCCCTCTGGCCGCCTTGCGACCACGAGCCCTCCGTCTGAGGCCTGAGACTGAGACCCCCTGTGGCCGCCGCCTGAGGATAGTGAACAGCATCGGGGCCAATGCGTGTGGGGCCTCCATCGCCAGATGACAGGCTGGGGAACTCGTGCTGGAACTGGGCACTGTGATAATGGAGTGGATGAATGCCTCCGGCCCCGACACCTCCGACACCGTCCTGATGGCCGCTCATCACCGAACTCCATAGCTTGTCGGTCGGCACAGGCTGTGCAGAATGGGGAAGCTGCGAGCATTTTATTGTAATAAAAGAATGAAATGGGCTATTATCAATATATCAGTATTATCAGTATCTGGGTTTAAACTTAGTATGTTTTTATTTTATTTATATCCCGCCATGCAGTGCCATTGTGAATTTGATCATTAATTTAATTTGGTTTGTATGCGGGAGCAACCTTGAATATATTCAGAAATCATCTAGGATATATACCAAATCAGTTTATAACCCATGCACATCTATGAACTTATTTAGAGATCATTATGCTGTGAAGAATGTGCCCCTCCTCAGAACAAGAAAGAGCGCGATCCCTCTTTATATGGTCTTGTAAACCACAGTATTGGGTCCTTGGTCAGACAAGAGCAGAAGACAATGAGGTAGCCAATGAAGTGGAAAGAAATGAGACCCTAGAGGGCCTAGAGGAACCACAGAACCAGACGCCCACCGACTGTGGAGAGAAAAAAGTTTGTTTTCTCCCACGGGGAGAAACTTACTTGGATAGAAAATGTCTAAATTAAACAGAGCCTTTGCTCCTCATTTTTCCTGATGTTAGCACCTTGGGGCATCAGCGTTTCTACGAAACCACAAATATAAAAAAAGCTAAATGACGAAGGGACATGTCTCACAGCCCAAACCAGAATTCAGGGACAAAAATCCAGTTACGAATGTCAATGCACTAGTACCATTTTGAACCTTCTTTAATTTATAATACTGGGAAACTAAAACCTTCTAAGGAGGAAACGTGCTTTTTTTGTACTTGGTAAGAAATGTTGCAAAAATGTATTCCATTACACTGTGGAACGAACTCTTAAAAAGAAATCTCGTTTTCAGTACTTGTAAAACTTTCTTTAGTATTTTCAGTCATTATTTGAATAACAATTACTGTATATTTTGAGAACACAAGCACTCAAAAAACCGAAATGGTAAATGACGTAAGAAATGAAAAGCTGTAATGCGCTTCTGTACAATAAAATTCTTAGATGTTGAAATGTATAAAGTTTGTTCCAAACATATTCCAGATTACATAACATGTCTTCAAGGAACACACGTTCCGAACTGGTGTTTTCCTTGCCACGAACATTCAAATGTGAAAAACATCTGTATCTCATAGCCAAACACATTCAGGATTGTTCCCGGAAATAAACTCGTTATTAAATATTGTTTGTTTCTCATGGTGAACATTGCTGTTTTAAATAATTTTGGTTCATAAATTTAAAATACATACCCTGTTTTCAATGTTTTGTTATAACAATTCATTTTAAATCATAAAGTGTGTACTCCTTACAAAGTCATAGCATACACAAGAAGAAATTCACGGCTGTGTTCACTATTAGATAGGTCATAAAACACGTAAAAATGATAAGGAGCCCAAATTATGCAGGTGTAGAAGCAGCATCTTTTACAGGTTTACATGGCTATTATCGTTTTTTTTTTTTGTATCTTACCTGGGTTTGGAAGAAGTGTACTTGTATTCAAAATACTTTTTTAGATAACCTATTGAAATAAGTAAATATAAACTAAAATTTAAAAAAGCTTCAAAGAAAAAATATTACAAGTAGCGTTACTCATTTCTTCACAAAAATAATTCAAAACAGATACTCAGCGAGAGGTATTAAAGAGGGTTTCATTTCTTTTACAATTCATTTTAAATAGAAATGTTCCTTGTTTTGTTCTTGACTGGAATCATCTGAGAACTGCTCCAGAACCTTAATCGATTTTTGGATAAAAGCACAAACTGATTTAAAATTTTAACAAAACACTTTATTCTTTGCCAAATGGTTTTTACCTTAGACAAATAACTAAAGGACATAGCCATTTACAAATATTCACATGCCAATAAATAGCTACATTATAAGATCAGAGCGCGCTAGACCGTTCACAGGGTTGTCTTATTAGACCGAATTCTTATATAATATATGTATAATTCTTAAATACTTACGTGAGTTACGGCTATTTTACAGCAGAATTAATTTACTTACATAATATTTTTGACGTGATAACGTCTTATAAATCGATGAACGCCGACTACACGCACGAAACAACATGACTGACATTGTCGCGTTACGCCTGAGCCATGCGTGCAAGCGAGAGGGAGAACAAGCGATAGAGAGGCACGATCGGCCTTAGCGTCGCATCTATCTCCCTTCCACTCCATCGGCCGATGCGTCCGAGTGAAAGAGAGACAGTGGCAGCACACAACCTTCACTTTAACTGTATTGCCGACTGATTATAAAGTGAAGTGAATATTTCATGTGACTACCTACCATTGTTTATTACAATAACAATTGCGGCAATAAGGTAATTAATTCTTGCATTCTAAGAATTTGATCAGCTATATAATCTCATATATTTGTTCTTTGATTATTACAAAAAAGTAGCATCAGTCAGCGAGTGCAGTAATTGACGGATATTGATGCCGATGTATCAATTCTTCTTTGCGGTCACTACAAGACAAACGTGAAAAATGATGACACATTCCTCAAATACATGAAAAATACGTACAATCAAAGACAAATACGGTTATAGACTGTCGGCGTAAATGGATAGTACTTTTAGTTCATATTTGGTGGCGTGTTGTCGTTTCCCTGAATATTTTACGTATAAATGCACACTCGGTTGTCGCAGGTAGGTAAGGGATTTGTTGAGATTGCTAAATTAGGGTTGCGGTGTTGTCAACGTATCTGTCTGCTGAAGGACTCGGCACGTGAAAACAAAACCAGGTAGTTCTTACTTACGGCAAAGACAAACCGTTGTCTTTGCTTACGGCTTACAAAATTATGTATGAAGATTGAAGGAATGAAAGGCTAGTTACCTACAAAAACCAACCGAATGTTACTATTACGGCGACCATTCTGCTTGTATAATAGAATTAAAAAGCAATAATGCCATTGTTTTAGATGATGCACTAATCACTTTAGATTAACTGAAATTCATGAAAATACGAAATTTAAGAATTGTTAATGGCATGCGATATAGTATTTATTGAATGAATTATTACCATGAATCATATATACAGTGTGGTGATAAAGTAAGGAACAAAATGCATAACTGCGGTATTTAATAATGTTTTCAAGCAAACCGCTTTGACATGTCAATCTAATTTTTCACTTAGCCACCTTATGATATAAAAGCTGAAAGTTTACAGAACGAGCGTAGCGAGTTCTGTAATTCAAACAAGTACCTTAAACGCACTTTTCACACTTGTATGATACAAGATTTTTTCTCATTCACAAATAATTAGGATGTTTCAAAAAATATCTGAAATGCGTCAGATTCCGAATTATTCAAAGTTACAATCCAACTATCTTAGAAATCAGTGTAACTAAGGTAATGAAAGTTTGTTTCGTAAAAAAAGACACTCAAACTGATAGCTACTTTTGGTCGAATCAGGTCGAATCTATTTTTTATTCTTCGCACAATTGCATTAAAATTGCACTTTTCACACTAAAATGATATTTGAAAAGTACAAATTTTGAATAGTGAAATGATAGTAGATAGTCTATTTATTTCGAGAAAGCAAACGCTTAGGATCGTCAGAAGTGAAATAAAATACATTTTTTTTCTGGGGGTTATTTAAAATCAAAGGTTTATATTCTTATGCCAAATAATTTACACGAACTACGACAAATAATTTGCGCTCAAGTGGAACACGTTACTCCTGAAATTTTTGAGCGAAATTTACAAAATGTTTGCCATAAATTTTGTATGTTTTTGAGGCTTCATTATGATGTTCTCCATTCAATTTACATTTTTATTTCTTACGGTAAATGTACTTTCTCAAAAAAAAAATAGTTAGTTAAGGTACCAATTATTATACACCATCATTTAAGTAGTTTGACGATCTGATAAAAAAAAAAACAGCAAAAAATAGATAAATAGAAATTTCTAGATATCTTTAGGCAGCTTTATAGTTCTGGGAATAAATCACAATAACTTCCCAGAATTTCTTGCACTAATATCTTTAAAATTGAGTTATCAAGCAGGTAAATGTCCCAAATGATTATCACCTGCAGGTAAACATTACTTCCAATCCGGTCGCGTAAATAGGTTAATCACCAGCCAGGGAGATTGTGTACTTATTATAAAAGAAAATTAAGAAAAACGAAGTAAAAATCATTCCCTTCTCGAATTTTGTCCGATTTATTGGGTATTTCATAGTGATTTTGGTGTTTCGGTGTTTGTTTTTGGTAGTGAGTAAGTTTTGTGTTGTAATGTAATTAGTAGTTTAGTGCTTTGGTAAGAGATTTAACATGCTACGGAGTAAATTTTAGTTTTGTATTGTACTAAATGGTTTAGTAAGTAAGTAAGTAAGAGGTTTTAGAGATAGTTTTAGATTAGCGTTAGAATCGTTTATTTTTGGTTTCCTTTGTTTTTTGTTGTATATTTCTTGGTTTAGTTTTTATTTGCGTCTTAGTTGGCTTTTTTGATCCGGTGAAAATGGCAGGAAATAAATGCCAATATCTCAATTGTAATGCTACCCGTAAAAACAATCCGGGACTTCGAATGTTCCGTTTCCCTTCTCGAGATAAAGCACTTTGCAATAAATGGATAATTAATTGTGGGAAGGCAAGTCTTGCAGGCCTCTTGCCGGAGCAATTAAAACAAAACTATTTGTGCATAAAACATTTCTCTGAGGGAACTGATTTTAAATCGGAAAACAGGCGTTTTTAAAAAATCATGCGGCACCAGTTCATTATTCAAGAGACACTGTGGAATATCGAGTCTTAACAGTCGTAACTTAAGACGTCTTAGAAATTTTTTTTTCTATCATAAGGCAAAAAGGTGGGTGGTCATTAAACCCAACTGCTAAATTTTTCCGTTTAGTATTTCGTATTCAGGTTATATCAAATTTACTAACTCCTACAGATGCAAGTAACTGTTTGCAAGATGAGGATCAAACTTTATCCCTACAATCAAATATGTGGAACCAATCGTTTGAAATAAATTCCGATGTGGCATTTCCCAACAACTCTACTGACAATAATTGTGATGGTGATATCGACAAAAGTGCTCCAAATTTAATCAACATTTCAAATAATGGTCCTCTTGAAACATGTTCTGTAGTTTATTATGCTGGATATTTAGCACACGTAACCATTAAAAAATTTTGTTGTGAATAATGTAAAAAAATATGTTAAGTAATTCCACTGAATGTCTAAATGATCCCAAACAAATTTTTTTATTAAACAAAAATTATGAAAGCTTTAATAATACTGATATAAATTTAAAGGTACCGTCTGACGAATTAATTGATGTAGTGCATAATGCAATGCGAACATTTTGTAAATATTTTGAACTCATTTTACATCAAGAATCGGTAAGTTGCAAATTGAACCAAAAAATTATTACAAGTATACATCCGGAGTGGTTAGCGATCCCGTCAACATGCTACGAACATAAGTTATTCCTAATTAATAAACTAATTACAACAAATCTTTATAAATTTTGTAAATGGTCTGTATCATCTACCAAATCAACACATTGCAATAGCAAAAAGCTCAGTATTTTAAAGCATAAATAAAACTAATAACCTTAGATTCGTCTACTGTAAACCGATTTTCATAGCGTATGCAGCCTCCTGACTACATACTATTATTTTTATTAAATAAAAGGTCGTAGGTCGTAACACAATAATAAATTTTCTGTCGAAGAGATTACATGAGAGCATCCCCTAACCGTTTCAAGGGAAGCTCGCTTAAAGGTATGGTGTTACACATCTGGCAACACCGTGGATTTAACCGCACCATCTATCGGTGTCCGCTGCGAGTGTTATCTCTGAATCTCTCGAGGGAAGCTCGCTTTGGTGGGCGAGCTTCTTTTTAGGGTCTGCATTTTACATCATTGCGCCGACAGTCTATAACCGTATTTGTCTTTGGTACAATCTCGAATGCCTATCAGATGTTAATAAGTCAACAACGCTGAGAGGAACAACCATCGATTTGACTTTTTCAAGGTACGTTACACTTGAAACACTTCCCTTGATTTCCTACTTTCCCTATCATTGTCCTATCCTTAACAAAATAACGCAGATTGGAATATCTTAAATATCACACATGTATACAAAATGTTATTAATGTGTTAATAGTGCATTGTTATTTGTAATTAATCTGTATAATTGAAGTAAAAAAATATTTTGAATTAACGAGTGCAACTAAATGTTAATGTATCGAAAAAATTGTAATTTTCAATCAACTCCTTATTTGTATTATTTAAATATTGATAATTTAGTAATAATAACTCAATTCAATTCATAAAAGTAGTATGCAATTTTTCATCAATGTTTTCTTATGACGTTATCACGTAAAATTATCGTCCGTAAACCAACTTTACAGACAACCAATTTTTTGTTGTGAACTTGTTTTGTCGTACTTTGTAAGTTGAATTGGGCAGAAAGTGTTTAACATGCCAGAAAACGGATTATCCGCATTCCAATGTATTGTTTCATAGATAGCTTGTTTCATAGAAGTATTTAGCTTAAAGTGGTGTTATAACTAAGCAGCATAGGCGTACCTTGTGTCTGTATTTAAAAGTGACATACTCATATGAAATTTGAAGACATATAATATGGAGCTGAATTTTCCTGAAAATGAAATATAATCATGTTTTTTCCTTAACTGTACTTGGCTACTGTACACATCTCGTGAATGTTATTTTCCTTGTTAACCTAATTGTGTAAGATGATTGGATCTAAGATGATTACGTAATTTCATGTTTTTGGGTAATAATCGTCATTATAAGCTAATTCAACAATATAATATTTCTATCTACAGTTAAATCCCACTCGTGGTGAGAATAATCCATGTTGCCATATACAACGTACAAAATACTGTACTGAAACAAATGCAACCTTGCAATACGGTTGGTAATTGTAACCATGCCAGGGTTTTTGTTGTGTTTTTGGCAACATCTTACAAACTCGTTCCTTCGCTCCGTCAAATTTCAGAACGTTGCCATGCCTTATTCTCTCTCCCTCTCTCTCTATTCCTCTCGCTGTTAACAAACCACGTGTCGTCAGTACAGTCAATACAGATGGCAACGTCGTTCTCCCTCGTGAATCGCATTGTGGACGGAATGTCGGGTTGGCGCGGGTTATAGTAATCTGTGGGGTTATATCTGTGATTGTGTTGTGATTTTGGTGATTTAGTGGTTACCGTTATATAGGAAATTGCAGGTAACAAAATAAATAAGTGTGAAGGTGAAGCAAGTTGTAGTAGCACCGCTACTGAAAAGGTAAAGCCACACGTTTTACCTCTCAGTGAATGGATAATGGTAAAAAACATGTATGATGGAATTCGCGCGCGCTTTCCTCACCTAACCGTTATCGACAGTCAGAAGATGTGTTCCAAATTTACTAAGGTATCGAAAGCTAGTTTTTCGAATTTTAGCAGAATACCGCGTTTGGGCGGGAATATCACGGCCGGTAAGAGAAAAGTAGGTAAATGCGAATAAGAGAAAAATCGTTTTAGGGGACTACGTTAAATGTGCAATCCATAAAATGTTTTTGTCACCTTTAATTTAGCTTTCAGATTACCTTATATGTTTCATGTTTAATTTATTTTGTTTTCCGTTTTATATGAGAACGCAGTGTAGTTATTTATTTTATAAAGATTCTATTTATTTTTTCAGAATTTATTTCTTTTATTGAACATTTATTTATTTTGTTAATGTTTATTTATAAATTAATTTGTTTGTTTTTTAATTTGTTATAATATGTTCTGTTAAGAATTTATTTTATTTGGGTTGTATGGCTCCAGGCGAGTTATCCCTTTTAAAAATGACAACGCGCCAGGGTAATACCTCATAGGTGGTGTGGAAATTTACCAGTTAACCTTCTTCTTAAGGATTCTCCTATATACCTATAATCGGAATGATTCCAATTTTTTTCACTTGTTTTCGACGATAAATTTTGTAATAATTTTCATTCAGAATAAGCAATATTTTACCCGCCACTGGAATCGGTTTCCTCTTTCCCCTGTCCGCCACGCAGCTCGTTCATCTCTGGCTGGGGGAAATTGATATGGCAACATGGTTTAGTTAAAAACGAGTGTATTTTAACAGTAGGTACTCTAAATTTTTTCTAGTTCTGTTACTAAAACGCATTTAAAACATGCAAGGGTCACGCGTTAAGCGATCCTTTCAATCATTTGTTCCCCTTTTTAAGTATACCTGATCTAAAATCGTCGTAAATGTCCATTGCAACTCTCCTAAAATTACAGATAAGTGTCTTTTCTTCAATTGCTGTTTGCTTCAGATGAAATTCAAATGTTTTGAAAGAATGTGTCTCATCTAAAAGTTACCAAAAATGTTTCTAACCTAACAGTGAATATATATGTAAATAAAGTTTATGTTACAGTCTGGATGTCCACAGATGACTTTAAACGTAGAGCTTAATTTATTACAACTTCTATAGACTAAATAATACTTGGTTCATGTACCCTTCACTTTATACATATTATACCATTTTATATCTACTGTTTAATCTATGGTAATAATAAATGTTTGCATCTAGTTGTTAATGGTACCACTGTAAGGTCATCATCAGGGTATCACAGTAGTTTCCAATACTTTATGAATGAAATGTTTCGTTCATGTTTAGTTATTTGTCTGAGGCGTTTACAAGACTTTATTTGCACAAAAGATAAGAAGCACATCGGAGAACATTTTAATTATGAGCCTTCAAGATTTTCTAAAAGAAGCAAATAAAGACTAAGAGGGAAGTAAATTTATGTTTATTTACATTTCAAATTTACCACTTTCTTCTTAAATGTCAATAAACTGCTGTAGTATAAAAGTTAAGTTATTATAACTATAGGTTAATACACAAATTTCAGAAAACAAAAATCGATGTCTATTACTTATATGATTTAGCAACATCTGAAAATATTGCGCTTTAATTTCCGTACATGCTCTAAGAGCTGTTCCAGCATAATTCAAAAGATATAAACAGGAACAACTAGGAAATGAACACACTAAAAATTTGAAAATATTAACCATTCTCCTCAAATATATGTTATGGATATCTTGCTATGCTATTTTGCTGAAATAATATAATGCTATCTTGCTTAAGGTTGTTCGATACTTTGGTACTTCGATATGAATTCCAGTAGATGTCGCCAGAAGCTAATAGGCAAAAAGAAAAGATAAATTGTTCAAGCCCCACCTTCAGGCCGAGCGAACCCTCACCGCAATAAAATTTATGACGATATGGACATGATTGAATCGATAGATGTCAGAGGGTCTGTCGAGGTAGCGCCCGTTCGAGGGGCGTGTCAGTTATTCTATTTCAACAAAAACGACCAAGATACTTTTACAAGCTCATAATATTTTAATAGGCATCGCACAATACTTCATTCTCCACGTTATTAAGATGTCAAACTTTACTATTGTACGATTGAATAGGTTTTAGATTTTTTTTTCCTTTTTTTATGTTCAAAGAGATATTTCCAGAAATGTAATAAGTTTCAAACAAAAGTAATCTCTTAAAAACATACATTTATATTTTCTTAATCGATTGGTACAATAAATATTCAATTCTTATAATTCAATCTTGAGTTATCATTGAAATCAGTTTGCATTGTAAAGCATATGGCGTTATGTTGTATCGCACAACCTTAAATAAATGATTTTCCATCAATCTGAATTGATGAACAACGTAACCCAAATCTATAACCACTATTACTATAAAAATAAAGAGTGTCATGAGAACATTATATCTTGCAATGAAGTGTCCATGATGCCTTCACTCTAAACTCAAAACAGGTCTAAATTAAGAACTACATATTTGTTATATTTCAACAATAAAAAATTCACTTACTTGTTTGTGGGGATGAGGAATTGCATTGGTCACTGGTAGGGCAATAGCAGCTTGATGGGCAGTCAATTGGGGAGCGTTCGTTGTCTGAATGCTTGAAGGGGTCGCAGACGTCGACAGCGATGTTGACGAAGAATTTTGAGAGGGTGTCGAAACGGTGGAGGACTGCTGTTGAGAGGCCGGGCTCGAGTTTGTGCTCGCAGAGGAATCTTGTTTGCCCCATCCTAGAAAATACAAGAAATAAAACTTATTAGAGAAGGTACAATAAACCATTTAATTCTAGAATTTTACATAAGTTGTTGTCCAAATTTATATCAAGTTAAATGTCATTCTAGAACCTCATACAATGTGAAATATTAACTCAAATATTCTCTTAGGAAAACTTTTAACTATTAGCAAATGCAAACAGTTGAGGCGTGTGGTTTATTTAGTTACCTTTTGGTGGCGTATCGTAACCATTCTGAAATATTTACACTGAAATTCGTCTCGAACGAGATGATGGGTGGTTTCTGGTTTCTATTGTTTTCTGGAAAATTCGAGGTACTTCGAGCAATTGCGGTGGCTAAAGAACTTTGTTGAAATACCCCAGCTTGCGTTACCCTTCCATTAGTTCCAACATCCACATATAAAAATTTATAATCGTAGCTCACTAAAGCAAGGGGCACAATACTATGTTCATTTTTGTAGTTATAGTATATAGATCCTGCACGCTTTGGTGCTCTAAAAACTACATGTTTCCCATCAAGAGCTCCCAATACATTTGGGAAATTCCAAACTTCATTAAACGTCTTAGAAATTTTCAACCATTCTACAGCTGTTTCAGGAACCCATTAAGGCTGTTCTCTCACTTGATGTGAATCCGATGGTGAAAGTTACACAGTCCATATCGTAAAATGTTGTTAAAAAGTCAACGAAAATCGAATGTTGCTTTCTTCACAAAGTCGCTTTTATTCGTATTCTTTTTATTACATCCGACAATAGTCGGACCTCTCAGTCTCACAATTTTAAGCTGTAACACGTGTTTATTGTTTGTATTGCATTCGCCAAAATTTCGAATATTTATAAAATTGTTTGCATAAATACACATTTGTTTTTCATCTAAGAAAAAAATTCATTGGGGAAGAACATATCAGCATACGATTCTCTTCAAACTGTAGTTCTTATTTTTTTAACATTCGAAAAATGAATTTTTTTTCTTTCTGTTATTAATTTTTATTAGGGATATGCCTACCTACAACAAAAAAGGACAAACTACAATTTGTTTATATACTAATTCTAAACTTACTACTAAAATTTTTTTGTAATCCAATGAAAAATAAATGATGTGTTGCATACCGTAAAATAGTGCTCTGAGAGAACAGCCTTAAGTAATTGAACAATTAGTAGAATCAAATGAGTATTGTGAACATTTATCTTCATATAATTGCTTCATGTGCAACCAGTGCTTCATAGATTGCTCTACAAATAACCAGGATAAATAGAGAAATGGTTGCCTCGGTAACGCGAAAAGAAAACATTAAACTTCTGTTTATGTTTCACCCGTTGCGAGAAACCTGAATGTTATTATCAACTTGTCACGTGCAGAAATGGCATGTCTTTTTAGCGTATCCTTCTTAGATATTCTGGCTTCGACCAAACTTAACAACAGTTGAAAACACGTCTCGTCCATTCTCAGAAATGTTTTAAACTGTTCTGAACCTTCTTTGAATTCCTCATTAACTAAGTGCAGATTGCCTGGCTCTTTCCATGATAACCAGGGCCTTACCCACCAACGCCGTCTTGCACCCCCCTCCGGTTCCAGGGTCAATAAATATGCCACTATTGCCAAAGCATATACAGCAGCAAAACCTTTTTTTGCTACTTTTCCCATTTTTACATTTTACCACAGAACATATAGACATATAGAACATATTAGAAGTGTAAAGGACGTGTATTTTAAAGGAAGCAGGATGTTTTCACTGAAAATCAAAGTTGGCAACATATTGGCAGTGTTAAAATTCCTAGTTTATAGTTTGCAAAATTTGACCATGTAATGACAGTTCCTCACTTTCAATTCATTCACCAACTTCAAGAATTTATTTGTCAATTTGTTTGATTTTGTAAAACAAACTTTACCCACAAGACTATAGAGGTTAGAGCGTCATGATTACGGGGTTGTTAGCTCCGCCTATTTTGAATGAGAAAGCAAGGTGCCATATTTATTGCGCTCTCGTTCCTTCTGGTCTTCAACGTCCATTACGGCGATCCGCAGTCTATACGTGGTAAGTCTATGAAGACAAGTCAATAAACATAAGCTATGAACAGGAACATACTCAATATAACAACCTCAAGCAAATCAACACAAAAAGAAACAAGGTGAAAACGGAAACCTAATGGAAAATAACCTGTGCAGGGGTGAAGAACTGTTATGGATTTGTACAGAACAGGGACTCGAAAAAATCTAAACAACTTAAAGGAAGTTGTTTACTGAGGAGCGAAAGCTGAGGATCCTTTGACGCTTTTACGATCTCTATAGTTCAAGTCCAATACCTTTAGTTTTAAAATGTAATGGTTCATATTCCTGGCCAGGAGGTAGAGGGGTAGGGAAATGGTGTGGTTTTCTAGGACGTGAGTTGCGAATGCACTAGGGACGCAAGCCAATAGGTTGTTTACGTTCTTCACAATCCACTTCCAATGTTCTGCCGTTCGCGTGGTCAGTCTTCGACCACTTTGACCAATTTAGACCCCATTACATGTCGTATAAGGGCACTTAGTAAGGTAAAGCCCAGTCTTTGCATCAGGAGGAATATAGTCTTTGGTATTGATCAAGGAATTTAGATTAAACATGTGGGAGTGAAAAATAGATATTCATATTTTTGATAGACCTTTGAAAGATACACTTAACTTTGTGTGAAATGACACTAAAATACCGGCAAAGAAAAATATTTCTGAGATTTAGTCAGAGGGTGGAGGGATATCAGAGGTCCATTGAGATACTTGTCCCGGAAGCTGTAGAACATTTTGTTGATTCGATGGAATGGGAAAGAATTATTTCTCGCAATATTGAAAATCATGTACAAATCTAGATCGAAGTTCTCATGGGATAATGGAATGTTAAACAACCTGTGGAACAGAAACCTAAATAAAGCCAGCTTATGGGATATAGAATGGTCAGAAACAAATGAGAGGTCTGTCAGTGTGTGTTGGATTCCTATAAATAGAAAACGAAAACCTATTATTACCACCCCTCTAAATTTTTAGGTCTAAAAACCGTAATCATGTGTTCTTTTACACCTCCATTGTGAAACTGATCGAAGGATATATGGAATTGTGGAAGTCCAAAAAAATTGAGAACTCATTCTCATCAACTTTAAACAATACAATAACATAATCCACATAACGAGACCAAATAAGTGCATTCTGAAACCTAGGATAAGTTGAGAGATGAGACTCAAAATTATACATAACAATCTCCGTTAAAAGCAGTGAGATGTTAGATCCCATGGCTAGACCTATGAACCTTGAGAGTAGAACCAATTGTTAAAAACAAAGTAATTCTGTTGCAGGACCGCATCCAACATCAGGCAAAGGTTAAGTGTGTGTTCAGTAAGACAACCAGGCTCAAAAAAGCTCTCTAACTAGGCGTTCACAATCCTCTGTAGGGATGGTAGAAAAAAGGTTTACCACATCAAGACACCAAAAACGACCAAAAAGACCAGAAACGGTTGAGGGATAGACAAATTACCTATCTTATCGGCTAAATCCGTGTTTTCGGAGTTTTTTAAGGACCCCCGGGTTATAGAAATCTGTGATAGTCGTGATAATATTATTTAACCGTCTGGACAATGATGAAATAGGAGAACCTCTAAAGGCAACCACTGGTTTAATAGGCATCTGGGCTTTATGCATCTCCGGCAGACCATAAAGTCTATGTATCATAGAATTCATAGGAGTAAGAGAAGAAACTCTACCCCCAAGGTATCTAATAGTGTCTTCCCTGGTTTGCAGCACCGATTTAGTATATTTGGTATCAGCCGAGTTAGGATTAGAGTTCAGGAGGTTGAACGGTTCAGAAGAGATCTGTCTTTTATTAAAATATGGATGAATTTTCTAAAGTCAAGAAATATCTAAGAAGAAAAAATTTAGCCTGGGTTTCCAACATTCAAGAAAAATAAAAATGAGGCCCGAGACCCAGGATACCATAGTTATGGGTTTTCTCTTTCACGTGAATTTTGAATCATCAAAAAATATCCATTTTTACTCTAGTTATTGGATAATTTGTCCGCCCGCTTTTTTCTCCATTTCTCGAATTTGCTCTCCTGGATTCAGAGCAGGAGCAACAAGTAAAGGGCTGTTATCGGCTGTTTCGGAGCCGTTATCTCGAAAACTGTCAAGTTTTCGGAAAAAGTCATAAGGACCATTTTTGTAGCTAATAAACTGATAATCCTTTTGTATCTAAACAAAAATTCTTTAAATGCCAGATTCTCGGAGATATTGGCTGAAAACGGATTTTTGGAACTTGAGGACCATTTTTTACCATGTTCTGGGACCCGGAGAATCTACAACTTTCCGTATTTCGAAAGACCCAGTTGAGACCTACAATTGCCCCCAGTTTCATCCTTTTGCAGAATTTATCCCAGGTTTGGGAGTTTATTGGCTTTCATTTACTGGACTAAAATGGAGCCAAAACGGGCGGATAAATTGTCTAATAACTCTAGTAAAAATGGATATTTTTTGATGATTAAAAATTCACGTGAAAGAGAAAACTCATAGCTATGTTATCCTGGGTCTCGGGCCTCATTTTTATTTTTTTTGAATATTGGAAACCCAGGCTAAATTTTTTCTTCTTCAATATTTCTCGACTTTTAGACAATACGTCCATATTTTAATGAATAATAGTAATTTAGTGGGGTCTTTCTTGATAATGGGTCTCCAAAACCTATCGAAGGAGCCCATAGAGGTGTTTCATTTTCTTTCTTTTGCATCCCAATAAAAAGTAACTTTGAATATGTTGTTTTTTTGTGACATTTCCGGAGTTTTAAAAGTTGGTTGGCAAGAATGTTGAAGTTAGCACAAAAAACGAAGAAACCATTGGAAAGGGGACATTTCAAGCATTCCATTGATGTGCATGGCGAACCGCTAGGATGATTCATAATTTTTTAATACCCGATTGAAATGGTCATTGTTGAGACGTAAAGGCACCTAGTATCATAAATTTCTTTTGTCGAGAAAAAAGAAAATGGTAAGATGGTCAATACCGAGAAGTCACAATTATTTAACTTTACAAAAAAAACAGAGAATAAAATTGTCGACTTATATTGCAGTAACAATTTACGAAGGTATGCTACCGCCCTTTTGGAAATAGTTGGGGTACTTCTCATCTTCAAACCATAAATGCAAAAGGTGTGATTTATTGTCTCGCAAGCCTCTCGCGCCTACCATACAAGAGAGAAGGTTCTGACCGAAAAACCGTCCCTCGAAAAACCACTCTCTCTATGTCTCTCTGACCATTCAGACCTTTTTTACTGTTGAATCTTTAAATTGTAAATTTTGTATGTAATCACTAAATTAATTAAAAAATACTATTCAAACTTGTGCACTGTTATTGAACTTGGTCGTTCGTCATTAACGTTGACGTGCGACGTGGACATACTGGAAAGTCTTACAAACTTTCAAACCCATCTACATTTTTGCTCACACAAAACAGTCATAAGGGCCAGATTTGTAGCTAATGAACTGATCTTCCTTTTGTATCTAAACAAAAATTCTCTAAATGCCATATTCTCGGAGATATTGGCTTTGGAACTTGAGGACCATGTTCTACCATGTTGCGGAACCCAGAGATTCGACAACTTTCCGTATTTCGAAACACCCAGTTGAGACCTACAATTGCCCCTGGTTTCATCCCTTTGTAGAATTTAACCTAGGTTTTTTCCTTCATTTACTGGACTAATGGCCAAATCCTTCCGTTACAATAGGATAGAATCAAGTTGATAGTGGCAAAATCTCGACTGTGTCCGGATATCAAAACAAAACAATTTTTTATTTTTTCTAAGAAAGCATAAGAGAGAAACAGGTGCAATTTCGAAAAATGCAGTGACAAGTTGCAACCATTTGGGATAAATACGGCGAAATCGCTTTTTAACTCCGTTTCGGATAATCCGAATTTCGTATAACCCGATTCTGGACAACCGGGCGGCTACTGTAGTATTTAGGAACTACATATATAAAATGACATCAAATTATTTATTAATCAGTCAGTTACTCAGTAAAACCATTTAATTTACACAAAAGATTGGCATATCCCTCTGTAGTGACACCCGCAAAATATTAACTCAAATTACTTAACAACATAAGTTCATTCACATTTTAATTAAGGTCACCAAATTCATATGCAATAATTTAAATTAATAGTACAACGAACGTATGCGACCCGGAGGGAATTGCTGACACTCATTTTTACTACTACACTTGTACGCGGCTACCTCCGGTACGCATCGTTCTACATACAAACAAACGCTGACTCGACATACTGTTATTCACCTCGTTGTAATATATCTTTTTCCATCATTCATTCAATAAATAATCATCGAAGGTAAAACATCTTCAATTTACCACCTGATACCAAGAACGTATTACATGGCGATCCTGCGAACCACAACTTAACAAGTACACCCCAGGCTCGAGATGCTGTCGATTCCGGCAATCCAAGTTTCCGGCGAGTTTCCATGTTACCAGCAATAGATAGATACAACTAGACAATGGGCAACTCCAAATCTCACCAGCATGAACTTAGTGAAAACGGCGTCGTGAACTCCAACTTTATCATAGAAGAACAGGAATACAATATCACCAAGGACGTTAAAGCGGTATTCTACATAATATTGGTCCTACTATTAGCATTGTTGTTGACAAAATGGTTTCAACAATACAGAAGAAACATGGAAATTAGAATGAGAAGAAACATTGCGATGTCTACTATCTCCATGAGTCAACCTATGTTCCACCCAACGCCCCTAGCTGCCAATCAACCCCAGCAACCGGCCGTACCCCCCAGGCTTCAACCCGAGTTGTGATTGTGAAAAAAAATTTTTTTCGTGTAGTGCTCAGTGTTAGTGAGAAATATTCCATGAAGAAAAAACCAAATAAGTCCTCAGGCGCTCAAAAACGTAAGTTTTGTTTCACTAGACCTATTCTTTTCAAATTAATTTATTATGCAAAAACTTGCGACCTAAGACACTGACTAACGTAAATGACAAACACGTAAATTTAGTTACGTATATTTCACACACAAACTCTTCTATCACTTTAATTCCTACGCGCTGATTCCCAAATAATTTCTAAACTCATGTCAGTCACTTGGACTCAAATAAGATCAAAATTATTAGAATATAAAGAGGAAACAATTAAACAAGCTAAAAGAGCGGTAAAAAAAGAAGTTCCTAAATCTGAGACAGTTAGAAACGAAATACGAGATAATCTAATAGTTCTTTTTAATAAAGTCATTAAGATCCTTGTTACTTATTCCAGTCAATTGGATGATACGCAACAAAGTGAAGTTAAGGAAATATTTTTTTTCTATTAGAGATAAAGTAGTACTAGCCTTTCAATATTTAAAAGTAAATTACGTTGTCCCAGCTAGTGGACTACAACAGATAGATACATCTATCTCTAGTAAAGAAGAATTTGACTCAGACGAAGAACGGTTAAACGCGGGAAATATGACGTCTGCGATGGAATTTTTCAATTTCGCTAGCAAAATTATCCTTAGCGAATTCGACGGATCACTATCTAAACTCGAATCATTTTTGGATGCCTTACAATTACTTAAGCAAAATTCCGCCGAGCAAGATGCTAATGCCGTCGCATTTGTAAAAACGCGTTTAGTCGGGAAAGCTCGAAGCCTCATTACTAACGAAGACACTTTGCAGAAAATAATAGACGCATTAAAAACAGGAATTAAACGTGAAAGCTCACAACTATTAACGACGAAACTTTTAAATTATAAACAAAATAATAAAGATGCTAGCACGTTTGCAGCGAACATCGAGGCCCTCTCTGAGGAACTCAAGAGATCGTACATTTCCGAAGGTGTACCGAGTGAAGTTGCCAGTAAATATTCCACTGAACAAGCTGTCAAAGCTCTTAGCAAAAATTCTAATTCAGAAAGAGCCAGCTTGATCATGGAAGCAGGCACCTTCACATCGGTACAGGAGGCTATAGTAAAATTTATAAATGCCAATTCTACACAGACAACGTCTAGTGTATTCTACACACGATTAAATAAGAATCATATACGCACGAACTATAATAATAGTATCAGTGATAATGGACTCCGTCCGTGGCAAAATAATCGCCGTGGACGCGGGAGAGGACGCGGAAGCTATAACAATTATAACAGAAATTTTAGTTATAACAACCACACTAGCAACTCCCATGCTAGAAATACTTATAATCCACAAAGAGGACGACCCAACCGTGGTCAACATTTACAATCTGTTAGAACGGTCCAGGCTGAAACCCAACAGGGAAACGAACTGGACCCCCAACAACAACGGTTGGGGGACGTAATGTAAAAATATATAATGTAGATCTCACTTTGGCTAATTTTGTGATGCTTTACACGGGAATGTCAAATTCAGTGTGTTCCTTTCTGGTTGATACAGCAGCCGATATATCGATTTTTAAACGAACAACTATAGATCCGGATCAGATGCTCGATATATCGGAACCAACTATCATAACAGGTGTTACCGAAGGTAGTGTTAAATCTCTAGGCACGGTAGAAACTGACATTCACCTGAAAGATCACGTACTTCACCATAAATTTCACGTAGTAGACACTAATTTTCCAATACCATCCGATGCAATTTTAGGCAGAGATTTTATCACAAAATATAAGTGTAAACTAGATTACGGAAAATGGATTATGACGATTAAAACTGGCTGTAAAGAGTTGACTATTCCAATTCAAGCGGGATTAGAAGGCAATAATACTATGATTATTCCAGCTCGATGCGAGATATCAAGACCGGTTAAAAATTTCAAAATTTAAAAGAAGATATGGTAGTAATCAATTCAGAAATTAAACCGGGCATATTCGTCGCGCGATCTATAATTTCGAGGCGAAGTCCATTTGTAAAAATAATAAACACCACCACTACTGACACGACCGTTACCGCTGACGAAATGAAGACAGTGAAATTATCCACATTTAACGTATACAAAATTGAACCGGAATTAATTAACCGTGAACAACAATTAAAACAGCAACTAAACACTGAAGGTATCCCACCGTTCATTAAAGATAGTATAATAGACCTTTGCAACCAATACTCCCGACATTTTTGCACTAAAATCAGACAAAATCACGATTAATAACTTTTACGAACAACGACTTCAATTAAAGGACAACAAACCAGTATATATAAAAAACTATCGTACCCCTAGGACACAGAAAGAAGAAATTAATCGTCAAGTCACCAAACTCTTGGAAAATAATATTATTGAACCTTCAATATCCGAATATAACAGCCCTGTTTTACTAGTACCCAAAAAGTCTCATAACAATCAAAAAACATGGCGTTTAGTGGTAGATTTTCGCCAGCTCAATAAAAAATTAATTGCAGATAAATTTCCACTGCCAAGAATAGATGACATCTTAGATCAGTTAGGAAGAGCAAAATGGTTCTCAGTCATTGACTTAATTTCTGGTTTTCATCAAATACCTTTACATGAAGAATCACGAAATATTACATCGTTCAGTGTAGATGCGGGATCCTTCAGATTTACAAGATTGCCCTTTGGACTGTCGGTAAGCCCCAACAGTTTCCAAAGAATGATGTCAATTGCTTTTGCAGGCATCACTCCTGAAAAGGCATTTCTTTACATAGATGACCTCATCGTCACAGGTTGTTCAGAAAATCACCATTTAAGAAATCTCACAGCAGTATTTGATACATGTCGAAAATTTAACTTAAAACTTAATCCAGAAAAATGTAAATTCTGCAGAAACGAAGTCACTTATTTAGGTCATAAAATCACTGATAAAGGAATCCTTCCTGATGATTCAAAATTTGAAGTAATTAGAAAGTATCCAGTTCCGAAAAATGCTGATGATGTTAAAAGATTTGTCCCATTCACTAACTATTATCGGCGATTTATACCAAAATTTGCGGAAATAACTGCTCCCCTCAACATGTTAACGAGAAAAAAAGTTAATTTTAATTGGACTTTAGAATGTCAACTAGCTTTCGATAAATTACGAAACGCATTAATGTCGCCACAAATTCTCCAATATCCTGATTTTTCAAAACCTTTCATATTAACAACGGATGCTTCGAAGGAGGCATGCGGAGCAGTTCTCTCTCAGAATTTTAACGGTGCAGAGCTACCAATAGCGTATGCGTCAAGATCGTTTACCAAAGGCGAATCCCACAATTCGACAATACTGAAGGAATTAACAGCGGTGCATTGGGCAATAAAACATTTTCATTGTTATCTTTATGGCACGAAATTTTATGTTAAAACAGATCACAGGCCATTAGTTTATTTGTTTTCAATGAAGGATCCAACATCTGAATTGACAAGAATTCGTTTAGATCTAGAAGAATACGATTTTGAAATTCAATTTGTCAAAGGCCAAGAAAATGTGTGTGCAGATGCTTTGTCACGTATCACTATAGACGATCTAAAAAGCATTGTAACCAACATTGATCAAGTGCTCGTAATCACTAGATCTAAAACTAAGACTAAAGGAACAATCCATCCTGACAATAAACAACCGCCACTGCAAACATTACAACCACGAGTGTATGAAGCATTAAACAATAGTGAAGTTATTGGGCTACCCATATTATGTTTCGAAATACTAACCTCATCCGTTAGGCTGATATTAAGATATAAAGGTAAAAAGCGCGCTATAAAATGTATTAATGTCGTTAATGGAAAATCAGCTTTAGAGCAGATTTTACCTCAGCTAGAAAAAATGGCTAACGATTGCAATTTTAAAATATTAAAACTTTACCTGAGTGATAAAATCTTTGAACTGTGCACAGTCAACGAATTCAAAAACGTAGGTAATGAAACCTTAAGAAACATATCTATTGTTTTATGTCGAGCAAGAAAATTAGTGATTGGAAAAGACCAAAAACTTAAGTTAATCGAAAATTTTCATAACAATCCCCTCTTAGGCGGTCACTGCGGTCAGAAACGATTACTAAAGAAATTAAAAGCTTCATATTTTTGGAAAAACATGTCTCGTGATATTGCAAAATTTATCAAAACATGCCATCAATGTCAGACCAACAAGGTTCGCGTAAAAAAACCGGAACCACTAGTAATTACACCTACACCACAGCAACCATTCGATATCGTATGTGTCGATACTATAGGCAAACTCCCTATGTCTAGCGAAGGAGACCAATATGCTCTTACTTTACAATGTGAATTGACAAAATTTGTAGTCATAATACCAATCCCAAATAAAGATGCTCGTACAGTAGCTTCCAATATAGTTAAATACTTTATTTTAATATATGGACCCATGAAAGAGATTCGATCAGATATGGGGACAGAATATAATAATGAAATTCTGAAAAACATAACAAAACTGCTTAAAATAGAACACAAAATCTCAACAGCTTACCATAGTCAAACAATAGGAGCTTGTGAAAGAAACCATCGTGTTCTCAATGAGTACATCCGAATGTATGTTAATGAATCCAAAACTGATTGGTCCACTTGGACGCAATATTTTGCTTTCTGTTACAATACTACACCTAGTGCATATCACAACTACACACCTTACGAATTGGTTTTTGGCAGACAGGTAAACCTTCCCGAAATGTTAACAGGCTCAAAAATTGATCCACTTTATAATATTGAGGCATACGATAAAGAATTACGCTATAGATTACAGACCGCGCACAAAAGAGCGCGAGAATTTCTAAATAAACACAAACTTAACCGAAAAATTCATGCAGATGCCAATGCATCTACTCTTAACCTCGAGCAAGGAGATCTAGTCCTATTGACAAACGAAGAGCGACACAAATTCGACTCTTGGTATCAAGGTCCCTTTTCAGTAATCAGCGTGCAGGAACCGAACTGCACTATTGAAAATAACCAAGGTAAACAGATAATTGTTCACAAAAACAGATTACGGAAATACGATAACAGACGAATGACTTAAACTTACACACGTTAAACTAGCTAATTTAAGGTATCGCAAGTATTATAGCATTCATTATACTATAACAAATTGAGATAGGTCAGTGAAACAATTCTATAACAAGATGTGTAAAAATAAGCAAAGTCGAGTTTCACACAGCGTGTAAACTTGAGCCTGATATCTAATTACTTCTGAAGGACATCAATACGAGTAATAAGATACAGTTTTAATAACAAATTATCCTTGTATTAGAATCATATTCATATTCATTATTATAATTATTATTGTAGGTACTAATAAACTATTTAATCAAGTTACATCCTGGGTTATCATAAGGTTTCATACTAGTAGAATAAGATTATTATTTGTATTTCAATATTTAGTGAATTATTTAGTTTTTTTTTCTTTTTTCCCTATGTAGGTATTCTTTATATTACGATATTTCATTTCATTTTTTTTTGCGTAGTTAGTCACAGCCCCACACTTTAGATTAACTTTGCAAGTGGCCATAGCAAAGTTCAATCTTCAGGGAGGGATGGTGTAGTGACACCCGCAAAATATTAACTCAAATTACTTAACAACATAAGTTCATTCACATTTTAATTAAGGTCACCAAATTCATATGCAATAATTTAAATTAATAGTACAACGAACTTATGCGACCCGGAGGGAATTGCTGACACTCATTTTTACTACTACACTTGTACGCGGCTACCTCCGGTACGCATCGTTCTACATACAAACAAACGCTGACTCGACATACTGTTATTCACCTCGTTGTAATATATCTTTTTCCATCATTCATTCAATAAATAATCATCGAAGGTAAAACATCTTCAATTTACCACCTGATACCAAGAACGTATTACACCTCTATTTTTTATGATCTGAGTATAGTCCGGTCAATTTAGACATCCGAGGGTACAAAAATTCCCACCCAGCTGAAAATTGGTAGTATTGTTCAAAACACCATTATAAATGAAATCTAAAACGTCCTCATCGACCCGGCACGTGGAAAGAAAGTTACTCGGGGTCGAAGGTCACAAAAACGGGTTTTTCGCGATTTTCAGCAAAATTAGTTCAGAGAAAAATTGTAGAGCAGATGATTATCTATAAAAAATGTCTAGGACTTGTTTTCCTAAAAGCAACCGTTTTTGAGATATAACGATTCAAAGAGTTAAAAGAGTTGTAATCGTCATAATATGCATACGTTTCTACACCACCTGTGAGGTAGTGTCCTTAGCGCGTTTTTTTTAACATGGTTTCCCCGGTAGACCTATTCCACGGATCTGTTGCGAGTCTATTTAATTTTAAACTATTGAATAATAAAAAAATATTGTTAAGGGTTGAAAATGATAAAAGTGGTGTAAATAAAAATAAAAGGTTTAATGCATTCTGACTGCAAAATCTTAAAAGCGTTAGGGTACGAACATACCGAAGATACCTCGATGTCGCGGTCGATGTCGATGTGAGGGCGAACATACCGAATATGCTTTTCCTTTAGGTAAGCTGCGAGGATGCGATGATGAAAGCATCTTTGGTATGTGCGGTCTCATAAGAAAGCACTGTTTTGTTTTAGACATCGACCGCGACATCGACCGCGACATCTTCGGTATGTTCGTACCCTTACAATATACATTACAATTTTTTCCCAGAAGTAAAATTAATACCAAAGGTATAAAAATGTAATTTGACAGTATGTGAATTATAAACACTTGTGAAAAATGCTTCGGGCAGCTATAAAATACCCCATCCATAAAAACTTCAGACTTTGAACAGAGAAATTAGACTTAGGGCCGGTACTTTGGGTCCTGATTAAACATCGGATTAAGTTAATCCCCGATTAAAACAGCCTGTCAACTGAATCGCAGTTATAAATAACAGACGAAAGTAGTCGTAATTTAGTTGGTTGGCTGTTTTAATCGGGAATTAACTTAATCCGATGTTTAATCAGAACCCAAAGTACCGGCCCTTAAAGTAGTAGAAAAAACGACATTCCTTGAGTTCTATCATGTACCAATAGAAAATTCTCTCCTCTATTTGTTTTTGCATCAAAATTATCTAGTGCATCATGAATTTCAGCTAGAGTATTAGGCAGCTTAGGAATTTGAGATTTTCTTAAAACATTTGTATTATTATGAATGAGAAGAATATCTGATACAGTGAGTGTTTCGACATCGCCTTGTCTGAATTGAGAATTTAAAGGTTTTAAAGAATGGTTGCGGCGGTTAAGCTGATTAGAACTGCACTGTCCGCAATTCGTGCGCTGCCTTCTCTCAACCCATCGGTTGTCCGCATTTCATGATCACCCATACTATGTATTTTATATGTGTAAGTTACACTGACGGATAGAATAATATTTTTACTTGTATTACAGCTTCAGTGATGTACTGTGTGTCCGTAAATGATTGTACCCATTCAAGGTCATGGATAGTGATTTTAACTTTCAACGGATTAATTAATTATTGCCAACATAATTTCAAAGAAATTCATTGGCCTGAAAATCAAATTCTGGCTGAAATGTCAATCAAAAAGCGACATGGAGCGTTTGTTGCCAACTAAAGTTTGGTTTCACCCACGCGTGCCAACATAATTTGGGTACAGACATTTACGGACACACAGTATATACGTGGTGTACTTATACATATGACTATATCTCATATATCTCAGAAACGGAGGCTCTTAGGAAAAAACTCTTAGACATTTTTATAGATAATCATCTGCTCTACAATTTTCCTCTGAGCTAATTTTATGATAAAACATAGTTTTGCTGAAAATCGCGAAAAACCCGTTTTTGTGACCTTTGACCCCGAGTAACTTTCTTTCCACGTGCCGGATCGATGAGGACTTTTTAGATTTCAATTATAATGGCGGTTTGAACAATACTACCAATTTTCAGCTGGGTGGGAATTTTTGTACCCTCACTCCTATTTTTTGGTATAATTTGACCGGATTAGTATATGTATATAGCAAATGCAACGTGGATATTAAACATAAATTTAATAAAATGTGATAAAAAGAAATATGATCCTCTTACTAGTTGTTTTTAAATCAACAATACGTTTTCAATATGAGCTGTAGTGGTTTTCTTCCATAGTTATTATTAATGATTCAAAGATAGAATGTTTTCAGAATCATCCCTAGAATCCCGAATGATAGAATGAACTCTAAAATTGCATGTGGGAAGCGCTCATCCATCACGGCTTGTTTAACATGTTTTCTGGCTTGCATTTTGTGGAACAATAACCATATTTTAGTTGTTTATCTCAATAAAGAAACTTTCTACTGGTAGAAAAAACTTGCTAACCTGGTGCTCCGGGTGGTACTAAGGTTACTGCCGCGTCAGTTCCGCTATGTTCCGATTTTATAGAGGGTAGATTGGCAGGAGGTCGTCGTGCATTTGGCACCTTACCCAACGATTGCATACCATGTTTGATGTAGACGGAGGGACTCTTCTGCTGTTGTTTCTCTAAATGTTCACCCTGAAAAAACGCAAACCAAATAATGACAACTTTTAACATACAAATTGCTTCTCTGTTATCATTTTTAGTTGCCAACGAACTTATCGAGTTTAGTACAACCTCTTTACTCAGGACACATGCTAATCCGAACATCCAGTAATCCGGACGCTCAACTGTTACAAATATAATCCGGACAAACCTCGATAATCCGGACGCGATATGGAATGTCGAGTTTAAACTTGTCAGAAGGATAGCGCCCGGAAGGTGGCATTCTCTATTAACTCATTTATAAAACCCGAGTATTGTATTTATTTGTTTTTATCGATTTCTTTCCTATTTTGCAAATTCACGTTATGTGTTTTGTATTTGTTTTTTTTGTTTTCTAAATATTCTTTGCATTGATGCACTATTAATCTACTGTTCGGTAATCCGGACATTTCTCTAATTCGGACACACCTCTTGCATTTAATTGTTCAGATTAAAGAGGTTGTACTGTATATACAAAGGTGTTGTACAATCCCACTGCCCAAAAAAACCTTGTGACAATTTATTGAAATATTCCACTCTCGGAAAAACCCTTGTAGCAATTTATTCAAACATCCCACTCCCCAAAAAAACTAAAATCCCAACGATTTGTTGTGGGAAAATACACATGACTAACTTAAAAAAAGAAGAAAGTAACATTTTTCAACTTCTAGAAGAGACAAGTAATAGATAAACTTCTATTAATAAAAATTGTTGGCATGTACCTACCCAGAGCTAAGCAATTTAAACTGTAGTACATTCAAGCAATCAGCAGGACTATGAAGGAGAAATTTGTTGAACCCTTGACAGATGTGACAATAATTGATAAGAATGAATATGTAGTCAAAATAGTATGAAACAGTAATAAAAGTTGATAAGTAGTTAACTTCATTAACAAAGCACACAAACAGTAAAACATAAAGTTCTTTTAGTTCCATAGCAATTAATCACAAAATATTGCTTGAGGTTGTCCAAAGCATCTATTAATTCTTACTAACAAGTGCAATGAGGATGGGGACTCAACTGAAACTGTCAAGACCAAACCTGCCACCTTAATTTGAAAACACAAATCTGGATCCATTACTATTAATCTACCCCTGAACCTATAAATGAAGAGCTGAGAAGGGTCATACACACATGAAAGTGTCATGGAGAAGGGAAGGCCACTGGGATTCACTACTCTAAAATCGGACTTTCCCATTCATAACAAAATAAGATAGAATCCAGAAAGGATTTGAAGTGTTGTAGGATGTGGACAAATGGACATTTTATTATTGTTGTAGTTTAGAACTCAGTTTAAGAGCTTATGTTAGGCAGGCTCACTCAAAGGACCAGGCAAGAACTGAATTTGATTTACATTACCCTTGCCACTGCAATGGGGTAGTTATACCTCCACTGGACACCAGATTTTGTATGGTTTATTTACATATGTGGATACCTACTCAACCCAAAGTTTCGTGTACATTAGAAAGCTGCCCCACACTATAGGAGTGCTAGGCGAAGGACAACAACTTTGACTTTTAGGTGACAGGCAATAAAATAAATAATAAAGCATTTTTATGAAAAGAAAATGAACAGAAAATTACATTACAAATTTAATTAAACTAAAGATTACTTTATATGAAAGAAATGTAAGAGAATCTGTGGAAATGAAATTTGTGGCTCAGCCGGGATTTGAACCCGGGTCTCCCAATTTCGCGTCGGGTGTTCTTATCACTAAACTACTGAGACAGGTATCAATTTCATTTTCGATGTTCATGTTTAACGTTTTGAGAGGATAATACGGAGGGCGTATTGGTTGTATGCAACACACCGTACCTCCTCTCACGTTATTAATGTGGTCTCTTACGTGTTCTGATATATAAATGAAACAGATGGAATATATTTTCGAAATTAAATTCAAAGTGAAGGTGTATATGAAACAAGTGTAATTAAATAAAGTTTAATTAAAGAATACTTTAATTAAATTTAATCTTTAATTTATTTTCATTTTATTTATATTACAGTAACCGCCCGGTTATCCGAAATAATTAGGATCCAAGCCATTCCGGATAACTGAAAGTTCAGATAACATGGAGGTTATAATTATTATATTCCTGAATTCATCATATTGAAATAAACAAATCTATCAGTTCGCCAAAGTCTCGTCGCTACGAAATTCGCACAAGCGACACTTCTGGAGGCGTGTTTACCTTTACGGCCAAATTGTTCCGTTACAATATGACGGAATTAAGTTGATACTGGTAAAATCTCGACTGTGTTCAGAGATCGAAACAAAACCAATTTTTATTTTATTTTTTAAGGAAGCATAAAAAAGCAACAGGTGCAATTTCGTAAAATGCAGCGACAAGTTGCAACCATTTAGGATAATACGGCGAAATCACTTTTTAACTCCGTTTCGGATAATCCGAATTTCGTATAACCCGATTCCTGATAACCGGGCGGCTACTGTTATATCTACCTATATTTATAAAAATGGATGTATGTTTGTTTGTATGTTCCGCATAGGCTTCTATACCATTCATCCAATTGCAACGAAACTTTGGTGAGTTGTAGGGCGCATGTCCGTTCAGGTTTCTGAAATGGTTCCGCGTCGAAAAAAGAGCCAGGGGCGCCGAAACGGCTTATAAATATAAAATGCTACTTTTCGATTGCCCACGTATATGCATGACAGCCAATATGTCACCTTTATTTGACAGGCGAGTGACTTACGAGTGACTTTACGAGTGACTAAACGAGTGACTGGCGGATGGCGCCATCTCGCGGCGAAAAGGTAACTTTTAAAAGTCGAATAGTTTGACAGCGCTTTCAGGGCCGAATTGCTCAAAATCATTCTGTTACATAGTCCAAGAGCTAGCTACATAAAACTATCGATAAGGTACACGACATTTGAGTTCATAACTGATTGTAAAAAAATTAACCCAACACCAAATGGCTATTCTGCCGGTTTGCATAGGCCGGATATGTAAATGACGTATACATCCTTTGGGCCCCAAGGAAGAGCGGTGCGATAGTGGCAGAACATTAGCAGGTCGGAAAACCCTTGGCAGAAGGTCGTGAGAAACGCCCTGTAGGAACTACATAGAACGCCAGAACGCCCGTAGGAACTGAAAGTCATGAGTGACATGACAAACGCCACGTAGTTACTACAGGGCGTTCCATGTAGTTCCTACTAGGCGTTTTTCATGACTTTCAGTTCCTTCTGCCGAGGGTTTTCCGACCTGCTAACGTTCTGCCACTATCGCACAGTTCTACCTTGGGGCCCAAAGGATGTACGGAAAAAAGTTGTTCACGTGTATACTCTAATCAGTAGCAATTGGAAAACTGAATAAAATCTGATTTTACCGAAGACATTAGAAAAAAACCCGTTGTCTCTATACAAAACCATGGGACTTATCTTTTTGCTTATTCAGAAACGCACTGGTATTTTTAAAATGCAGCTGTTCAGTTGCCCAAGTGAAATCATATATGTGAATGTATGGATATGTACAGATAAAGAACTAGAGGGTCCATTGGACCGCAATTTTTACTTTCTCATATGAGGTACTCATATATGAGAGTATTGTAATCGGGTCGATTTTTCGAAATTGAGTTATTAGCATTTCTGAACGTTTTGAGGTCCCCTGAGTCCAAAAAACATGTTTTTGGAAAACCGTCTGTATGTATGTGTGTATGTGTGTATGTGTGTCTGTGGTAGGAATTTCTCAAAAACAAGAAACCACAAACGGTCAAAACTTTGTATTTGGACTTTGTACCATACCAGGACGTGAGAATAAGCTTTTCATAAAAATCGGCCAGGATAAAAGGGTTGTTTACTCTTGTCATTTTTCGGTTTTTTGAATTTTTCTCGAAATTCGCTCCAAGAATTTTTTTTAAACTTTGAATATTTATTGTACGATTAAATACCTATAAAAAAGTTTCCTAACGATTTTGGCTAAATATTCTGTGAAGGGCACTTTATACTTGTCAATTTTCGGTTTTTTCAATTTTTTTCGTAATCCACTCCACGAATTTTTTTTTAAACTTTGAATATTTAGTCTACTATTGAATATGTATAAAAAAGTTTTCTAACGTTTTTGGCTAAATCTTCTGTGAAGGATACTTTATACTTGTCGATTTTGGGTTTTTTGTATTATTCTCGGAATTCGTTCCAAGAATTCTTTTTAAACTTTGAAAATTTATTGTGCAATTAAATATGTATAAAAAGGTTTGTAACGTGTTCGGCTAAATCATCTGTGAAGAGCACTTTATACTTGTGGTTTTTCGATTTTTGAATTTTTCTCAATATTTGCTACAAGAATTTATTTTAAATTTAGAATATATATTCTACCATTGAATTAGTATAAAATAAACTTTTTTTTGCTTAAATTAACCGTATCTATTTCCCGTTTGGATTTGACAAACGCATATTGAAACACCCTATATATGAGAAAGTACTCTGATGAACACATCACGATTTTTTATTTTACGACAGCGGCACTTCATTTGTATATTCTTCTTCTTCTAAGGTGCAGGTGTACAGTCGATCAGTGAAATCGTGTATGAGGAAGTACGCGAGACTCTACAGATACTGGATGGTCCACTGGACCATTGGATGGTCCACTGGACCATAACACAGCGGCCACGTGTGCATTCCTTGTGATGTCTTCTTCCACACTTATATTCGAGAAAGCAGTGGTGTGTGAATGTGTGCCATTTGTATGTGCGATTTGGAAGTGAATTCATTGTTAGAGTTATTATCCGTAATGATACGCCAATGGAGGACAAGGCGGCATCGCTCTTCACTACTTAAAAAGCCATTAAGTGTTTATGTTGCCGTTCCAGTTGGAACTGGACGAAGCATACCTTATCGGTTTTCTCATGGCAACGTTCCGCGACTTTGAATCAGTGGCAGAATAGCCATTTGGTGTTGGGTTAATGTTTTTACAATTAGTTATGTACTCAAATGTCGTGTACCTTATCGATACTGTTTTATGTAGCTAGTTCTCTGACTATAAGTAGACATATTTCTGAACGTCTGTGAGCGTTAGTGGTGTTATTTGTGAAATTTTGACATTGGACAATAGAAAACACGCGCATTTATTTTATACTTTCGCTGTGAATTATGCCTCCCAAAAGGAAAGCGATTGGCAGATCTACATGTAAAACAAAAAAATAAAAGGCTTTACGAGCTTCAGAAAATGACGAGCAACGGGAAGATAGACTAGAAACCCTCAGATTAAGAGATGCTCAAGCCTGTTTATCTGAAAAAGACGAGCAAAGGGAAGATAGACTAGAAACCCTCAAGAAAGATTGGCATGTTAATACCGGAAACTTGATAAATCCATGCTTCTATGATGGAAAGCTGTATGGTGGCCTGCTACTGCACAAGAATTATATCGGATGTTTTTTTTTAATTTCACCTCATAGTAGGCTGTGGATAGTGTTTGTGAATGCGCCTTACTAAACAATGTCAATATTGCATTGGGTTGACATAACCTCACTTTTTTAATAAAAATTGAAACTGCTCCAATCAGTTACTAGTGTCTTGAAAAAGACAGCTTAGCTCTATTAATTAGGCGTAGATGAGCGAGACTAAAGAATACAAAAATCTGCTTGGATTGATTTGACTTTTGATAAGGACATTTTTTAGTAAGGCGCATTCACAAACACTATCCACAGCCTACTATGAGGTGAAATTTAAAAAAACACCATTTATTGCATTCATGTATATATCGGGTGCTTTTTTAAATTTCACCTCATAGTAGGCTGTGGAGTGTTTGTGAATGCGCCTTACTAAAAAATGTCAAAATTGACATAACCTCACTTTTTTAATAAAAATTGAAACTTTTGAAAATTGAAATTGAAAATTGAAAAAGACAGCTTGGCTCTATTAATTAGGTGTAGATGAGTGAGCTGTCTTTTTCAAGACACTATTCACCGATCAATCAATGCAATGAATGGTATTGAAATAAATTATGTGTTTTCTGGGTAAATTTATATTCACTAGATTACCTCCTTTAATTTAATTGCTTATTTATTTCATATCAAATTGAGCCACAGTGAAGCGTGGTCGGGTCACGGCTAGTATAATTAACAAATTAATTAATTTGTTAATTGGCGAGGTTGCAACAATCGAACAATAAACAATTACATTTGCAACAATCTTGTGCCAATGGTTCGCCTTAAGAAGCCAGAGATATCGGAAAAAAATTCGGTTCTCTAGTGATTTCGGGTGTTGAGTTATTTTAATTTGTTAATTACCCAAGTTACAACAATTTAGCAGTAACTAATAAATTTAACATTAAAGTGATAAAGAAGGATCTTTAAAACGCCTGAGAAAACTTTTTCGTTGAACCGTTTGCGATATGTACCATATGTTCATCAATACTGTAACAAAAATGGGTCATTTGTTAAATAAACAATTAAAAAATTGTGAGTGTAAAGAGGTTACATGTACGGTTTGTTATAGACGACTTCCTGAACATTTTGCAAAAAACTGCATCTCAATCGTATCTCTTCAAAAAAAAGTTGCTGGTGAAATGCTAATTTGAGGTGACTAAACAGGTAGGGATCATTTCTTGGAAAGTATAGTATCTTCATAATCAACTGAAAATAATCCCGTTTGCATTTAAGGGCAACAAATTTCCTGAAAACTACACTTTCCAGGTAAATACATAATGTCCATGTTCAGATTACACATGTATAGGGTATCCATATTAGAAAGTTACTTTTACATAGGCTATAATGAGGAAACGTAGGGATACATTAAGGTGTCCAAAGAAAGAGGTATAATTTGGAAAGTATTGTAGAGTTGTGCACAATCAGAGTGGCAGAATCTGCTGTGTAGGTAATATTCATACTTTTTTATGACGGCATTAAGGACCACTTTGCCTAGAAGGGATTTGAAGTTGGTTGAGGTTAGTATCCCTGACTACATTGACTACCTTGGAATTCCACCCGAAATAATTCACAACGGACAATTCATTATTCATCTACTTTTATTTTACTACCTTTAGTCTAACCATGTTACACAGTAAACAGACACTTTTAACAAATCAACCAACATGTCCTTTCACAAACAATTGTTTCTCTCGTCACATTTCATGTCTAAACCCAACTAGATAAAAACATGTTACTTACCCTGCTGCTCCTATACAAAGTATTTATATCCAATGACTGAAATTTCTGTTTCGCCTTCTCCCCCTTGGAGGCCTGCCCTGGCAAAGTAGACATGCTGTCTGCACGCAACCATTTAGATCCGCAAGACCCAGTGAACGAACCTTTTTTCTAAACAAATAATAAATGTATTAGTGTAGAGGCAATGTTTATCCAAATTTAAAGTATGCAGCCCAAAGATAAGATCTCGGGTTGATTAAAGGGTAGATGACAAATTTCAACACACTGATCAATCCTGGATTTCATTGATAATTTGGGTTGCAGTTGATTTTATTAATTGTGTTGTTAAACTGTGAGCTAATCCCTAGGTTTAATCTAGTATATATTCGCTGCCTAGAGAACGTAAGATTAAAGCTAGTCTGTAGCCAATGAAAGCAACTTAGAAAAAGTGTGATTTTAAAAAAAAGAGGAGTATGACATGTCAAAAAAGTGATCATTTCATAGGCCATGTTTTTAAAGTGTACCAGCTGCTCGAACACAATGTGTTCGAACAGTCAACAGAACACTTGAGCACTTGCTCGATCAGTGACATTTAAAAACGCACCCATGCAAGTCTAAGGTACAAGTTGTAATGTTTTGACTTCTAACGATTTGTATACATCTCAAAAACATACAAAACAAAATGTTAAATCCTTATTTAATTACTCTTCTCGTTATAATGTATTTGGATTTGATTAATATGAATTTTTTACTCAAGGACTCCAGTTTTACACTTACTATTTAAGAAAACATTTCCATATTTTGGTCACTTCCATAATTTTAGTTTCTTTTGACCTATAATTTTTAACTTAAACTACAAAACATTCAATTCGATGTCCCATTTTCTGTCTATTCCTTGTTCTGTCGTTTCACACACCGATGCACCGTCTCACAACCCGGTGCATGAAAATTGTGTTCGAGCAAGTTTGTTAATTTTAAAACGCTCGACTGTTTGCTCGAACTGCATTTTAAAACGCGATTTTTCTGTTCGAGTACTCGAACCGGTGTTCGTACACTTTAAAAACACGGCCATAAATGAGCAAAGTAAAAAAATACGATAAATATAATAATCGAAAGAAGTTTGAAATATTTAAAGAATCTTTACAACAGCACTTGCTTCTTATTTTCATTTACCAATCAAACTACAGGAAACGCCATTGAGATAATTGTAGGCTTGAGCTTCCTGTAATCTCATTCCAGAAAAGTACACAAAGTGGCTATTAACCTTCTAAATAAACAATGTTTTAGTCATTTACCCACTTTTAAACAGTTATGGAATCACTAGATTTCAGACGAGCCACAACAAGGAATTTAAATGCTAATACAATACCAGGACAATCAATCTTCAATGTAAATGATGCGATAATTTTGCAGTACATGGCTGAATGTTACGACAGCACGTATTGTTTGTATACCCACAGACTTCAACAAAAAGGTCTTATCAAAACAGGCTCCTCAGCCATCGAAAGCCTTCTGCGTGCGAGGTCTCCAACCGGGACGAAGGGCGGAAAGGTCGGCGAACGAGAGCGTCCGAGGAAGAGAAAGTGAATGGGAACAATAACACTTCACAAAAAATATATATATAACTGCTACGTACGTAAGCACATATTTCGTGGCTACCGAGGGGGCCTGGCCCTCAATCGATCGAGGGCGCCCCTGAGCAAAGGGGTGCGCCCCCTCAACCGAGACCCACCGACACATAACGGTGCTCTCTGCGATCCGCCATTCGGAAGAAGAAACATTGCATCACGAAATGGCAACTACCAGTCGATCCGTAAAGTAAATTGTAACCTACCTTGGTCCGTCCAGATGGGTGAATAACAAATAACAAGAAATTAACTCGTCGAGTAGGAAATTGGGACGGATGTTCACGGATTTCTCTGCTTCTCACTCCGCTATAAGATTATTTTGGGCTTAAGTCAAAATGGCGTTTGCCGACTAGAGAATACCGAATCAATAATAATACGTCACTGGTGGAGCGAGCGCTATCTGTCGGCCACGCAACGAACATGATAAAATAGAAGCTTATACAAGCAAAGATACAAGTCACCGACGATACAAGTAAACACTTTAAATAGAATTATTAAAGTCACTAGATACAACGTGATCAAGAATGACTGTTTGAGTTGGCAATGCTGAATTTCATTTTTAAATGGTACAACTGGTAATTTGAATTTGCTATGTCAAATTCAAATTTCTGTTATTCTTTTCAAATTTATTTATTTAAAATGGTTTTCACATTACAACACGATATTTTCGTTGGAATGGCGTACTTTCGAAGCGGGATTTATAACCCAATTACTGGTTGGCAGTACTCTCTCGAAGCGACATATCAGCAATTTCAGGAAATGTTTCCGGAGACTTTGGTCACTTTTGCTGTCTTTCAGCAGCATTGTATGCGAGTAGTTGAACGTTATTTAAACACAGGGAGCGTAAGCAAACAAAAATCAACTGGTAGACCTTCTACTCTAAACGAGGAAGTTGTCGAGGATATCAGAACTCGAATGCAAAGAAGTCCTCGCAAATCCTTAAGAAAGCTCTCACTTCAAACAGGTTTGGTCCTTATGCCTCCTATTCAACCAATTTTCATTCTTACCCATAAGACTTCCACATTTTCATGTTGTTCTAATTCACGCTTTTACAGGTTTATCATATGGAAGTTGCTCCACTGTGCTTAAAAAGAAATTAAAGTATCACCCTTACAAAATTTCCATCGTCCAGTCATTAACGCCTCCTGATCACCCGCAGAGAGTTTTATTTTGCAATTGGTTCAATGACATATTAAATAATAATGATATCCTTAACAATACCTTCTTTTCCGACGAAGCCTGGTTTCATCTCAACGGCTATGTGAATAAACAAAATTACAGAATTTGGTGAGGTGAAAATCCTTATGCTATCAGAGAGACAAATTTGCACCCGGTTAAAGTTGGAGTTTGGTTGGTAGTCTCAAGGACGCGGGTGTATGGGCCGATATTTTTTAATTTTACCGTCAATTCGGAGAGATATATCCAACACTTTTTGAGGCCTTTTATAAACCAACAAGCCGTGACCAGTCGCAGCTTCGCTTGCTCTCTCATTTGAATGATACGTAGTCTGTCTTATTTCTTTCTGATCTCTAGTCGAAAGAAATTTAGTTCACTTCGCCTTTGATTGTACTTAGACATTGAACAGTATAATTCTTTTTCCTACTTCCGCCTCGCAATGTGGGCTTTCCGACACTGTTATAGTGTTATTAGAATTGATACGTATACAATTGCACACACCGGTGCGATATAACTCATATCCTACCATGGTAGTATGAGAAATTGGACGCACCCTCGGAAGTTACGTTTTTTCACTCGTCTCGGCCATGAACCTGTTCGGATTTACTTACATTTTTACATTCAACGTTTACATTATCACGCCGATACCCCTTTATATCAATTATAGCAGCTAACCCGTGTAGCGGCTTCGCTCCCTCATGTATTTGAATTATATGCAGTCTATCTTTTCGATACTTTCTCTAGTCCGTACTCCGTATCAGATAGGTGAATTATTTTCGTTTTGACTTTAGAAATAACACAGACTAACCCGTAGCGGCTTCACTCGCTCATGTATTTAAATGCTATCCAGGCTTTTTTCTTTCATTTGAAATTATTCTCTATTCCGAATCAAATAATTTAATTTCGTGTCAAATAATTTAATTTCTTTCTTTTTCAATTTAGAAATAACATGACAAATAAAAATATATTTGATAATGACAATCTATAATGACGACGCAATTGTCATGTCAACTCGCATACATTGATACATCGCTCCACGCCCGTAACTATAGTTACAAATGTAATTTCGAACAATATTTTTGAATAATTCTACCCGTTAAACTCAAAATTATGCCAAATCCATTCTTAGTGAGCATCGGGGATATTAAACGTAAAGTTTGGGCATAAAGGTGGTGGGAGCGCGAGCGTCAAGAGAGACACGACAACGGCGCGTGCGTGGATGATCGCAACCATATTATTTTACCATTATTTTAAACTTTTAAATGGGTATAGTTGGCTATCCTTAAAAGATAGACATATGCCATCGCGGACTTTTTTGTAGATCTATAGAAGAGGAACAATTCCACCATATATTGTTTTGTTCTATCTCGAAGGATTTAGGCAGCGTTTTCGATCAAAGCTCCCAGCCGGCTTCATTTTTCCGCCATCTTCAACCTATTACCCGTTTTCCCGTAGGAATGAAGCATTTCCCTGTGGTAAAAAGTAGCCTATGTTCATCAGGAATAATGTCGGCTTCTAATGGTAAAAGAATTTTTTAAATCGGTCTAGTAGTTTCGGAGCCTATTCAATACAAACAAACAAACAAACAAACAAACAAACAAACAATCAAATCTTTCCTCTTTATAATATCAGTATAGATTAACAGACGAAGAGCATCAAATTGGATATTTCCAACAAGACTCTGCAAGGGCACATACGGCTCGTGCTACTATGGGATATTTAAGAGAGAATTTCGGCGACAGAGTAATTAGTCAGGGCATATGGCCAAGTAGGTCACCAGATCTCACCCCATTAGATTTTGCGTTATTTGGGCTCTTGAAGGACAATGTCTTTAGGAATATATTGCATACTGAAGAGGAGCTGCAGGAGGCAATAGTTCAGGAAGTGGCAAACATTACCCCCAATATGCTGGTGAATATCTTCGAGAGCCTAAAAAGAAGAGTTACTTTATGTCTGGACCAAAATGGGGGGCATTTTGAGCATTACCTTTAGCCGGTTTAATTAAATCATTGTTCTGTATTTCGAGTTTCATTTTTAAGCGTTAATTTTTATTCACATAACCTACAATCTTATCGCTGATTGTTCTTCTTCTTCTTTTATTTGGCCTTCGCTGCTATGTCGATCCAGCCACTTACATAACGCTGATTGTTTTGTCAAATAAATGAAACAAACTTCCTGGCGAGGGGGTCGCGCAGGGGAGGCGGAGTTCGTGACGTAGAGTGGCGACCCAGGTCTGAGTTTTATTACCTGTGTTTAATCTAACTCTGGTTTCATCTATGCTCTGTATTACTCTGACAATTCGGCGTTTGGCTGGCGTTTTCGTTTGTAATTGACAACAGTTTTGAGTTTTTCAAAGTATTTTTTGCATCGCCGGTCACCGTGTGACGTAGATGACGTTGTGGTAGGTCAGGATCGCTTGAGGCAACCTATAGAGAAATTAGTGAAACTTGCGGTGCACGTCATCAAAATTTGTGACGTCAGCACGTCGCCATGTTGCCACATCAAATATTTTTACTTGACATGACTGTTGGTTTGGCTAGTAAATTTATAACTGAAAAGTATACATTTTCTTCGTCTTTCATGAATTTTGCTCTGAGATTATTGTGAAATTCTTAAATAATTAAAAATATATAGGTATTAGTATACACCAATAATTAGAAATGAAATAAAATCATAATGTGTTAGGATGTGTTAGTAGGTACATGGAATTTACTCATTTAGTCAGTGTGATTTTATTAGTATTATTATACATTTACATTACCTATACATATTACATTATACACTATTATGCTATTATACAATTATTTACAAACAAAATAGATATTATGAAGTGTTCTTGACAAACCCCAAGAACACTTCATAATTCATCTAGCTCCCCGAGAACATTCTCCTATTCTTTACGAAAATAGATATTAATAGATTAATTATATTAGAAATTATGAAATTCTTAATTACAAACACATTTATATACACTAATTACAATTCAAATAGGATCATGTGTTCTAGGATGAGTAAGGTATATGGAATTTACTCATTTAGTCAGTGTCATTTTATAAGTTTTTCTAATTTGCCATTATGCATTCTTGTTAATTGAATTACATATCTGCAAGTGCTTTGACTTTATGCATTGCTTTGTTATAAAAACTCACTGTCCACCAAAGACCACAGGGAGGTGTGAGTATCCTTTGCCAGGAAAGGAGTGGAACAGGAAGTGTGCACTTTCATATAAAGAGAAACCCAGTAGAGAATGGACTTGGCACAGCACAGAAAATACAAGATTGAAATTGAATTGTTGACCAAAATGACCTACAATGTAATATTAGGTAATAAAAATACAGATGAGAAAGAATAGAGGGCAATACAGAACAAATTAACATGTGAGAAACAAACAACAATAAAGTAAGTAAAGTATCTGCTGCCAGAATATATGTGGTCATCAATTGAAACAAAGAAACCCAAATTAAGCCTACAATTAAAAATAATAAATGGAAAAATTCAAATATAACTGAACTTTTGAGCAATTAGAGGAAACAACTACTTCAAGGGCAAATACCCCTACCGACATTGAATTATACCCCTAACTTCTCTCACCTGAACTCAGTTTAACATCTCAGTGATTTTTTATAAAGAATATATATTTTTCGGGATTAAAGGTGCATTTTTCTTTATAATAAATAGAGAAGTATGGAGGTCGAGACTGACATTGTTGTGAAAACCATAAGTATAGAACCAAAAATATTAAGGAATACAGTAGCAAATAGAAGAAAACAAATAACATTAATAGATGACAAATCCAAAACAGAAAAGAAATATTTACACCTATGAAAATGAAATGGAAACACTGCTCTGAAGATAAGCTACAAACTACAAGTATGATATAATAACTGATCTGCAACATTTGGATCAAGAAAGTGTACACTAAATTGGCAGGTGTAATTGGATCGAGGAGCGTAGAGACATTGTAGGGAGGTGCATGTCCAACGGCATAGAATCTGGAATTCAAGCAGAATATTGTAGTTATGAAAGTCGCGGAAGGAAACACACCCCGGTCAACCCGTCGGGAGTACTGTCTCTTATCAACTCTCTATTGGCAGCTTTACATGTGTCCATCAAGCCTTCATTTTATGTTCACCTAAAAAAAGTTTTACTATATAAATATGCATGCACTGCAGTTACAATATAATAATACTCTAATAATACATTATGTGCACATACCTAGAGTAAGATGTATTTACTTTAGTCAGAACCTGATATAGGTAAAAGTGAGATACCAGACATATCAGGCTCGATTTTAGATTCACAGTCACTATAGATGACATGTTCGTGTAGATGTTAAATATTTCCTAAAAATCACTATTACTCTCTGAGTCACTGTTCAAGTCAATCACTAAATTGTTAACTTCCATTCTATCAAACATTCGTTCACGAATCCACCATTTCTCAATTACTTGTTCTGTATGCTTGATGGAGTTTATCCAGACCACAGGTGTAATGGTAGACAATGCTTCTTTCCACATGTCCAAACAGTTATCGTTTGCATTTCCATCTCGACCTACGTGTTGGTTATAATAATTTTTCGCCACGCCTCATATCAACTCGATTGGATTGAATATACAATGATAGGGAGGAAGACGTAACACTCTATGGCCATATTGTTCAACCATCTGATCCGTTAGGTATATCTTTTCTGGTTTATTTCTAGAAAGAAATAATTAAATAAACACAAATGTTTATATTTCATTTCTACTTACTGATTAACAATTTGAAGTAGTTCACTCTTCAACATTGTATGTTCAAATTGAAAGTTATGTTTTGTAAGCCAATCCTTTATAACAGGCTTTGTCGATCCACTTGTCGGAGCCTTATCTACGTACTGTGGTACGGTGCGTTGTCCATAATAATAACTGACCGTTCCTCCGGTTTTTCTTCGGCGAAGTGAAGTGACGAACACCACATCACTTCACTTTTTGCGAGATTCTACTCACAGTACACACACTGATCTTCAGTACAGCTGAAACACGCTAAAAATATTTCCAATAAGGGCCATAGAAGCTTAATAACCAATAGTATCAATACTTTACCTCTTCTAACGCAGTTTAGCGGGAGTAAGGTGCCCCCATTATTTCGTTCCAGTTCAAAGTAACTGAGTAGAGACGAGACCAGCTGCTGACACCGACTATTCAATGGTTTAGGCATTTTATTGCAATTCCTTACACTCGAAAACACTCAAACACATATTTAATTTACAATTTACCGAAGCGAGCAAATATTTCGAAGTATATAACCTCAAAATCATAACAAAACTTTCGTGTCAATTCGTGAATGGTCTGACAACAGTGCCCACGGCTACCAACTTATATTTTATCGGCTAACATCCGACAGTGTGCTATCTCTTTTTAACTGGGATAACAGTGTGCTCTGTTTAAAGCAAATTTTTATGTTACACCAACGGCAATTGGCAATAAATGTGACGTCATTGATGACGGCACCGCAAGTTTTACTAATTTCTCTATATAAGTTGATACGCCTTGTCTGGTTGTAGCATTGCAAACCCTTAGGCAAAAAAATCCTCCAGGTAGAATTGCCAACTCAAACAGTCATTGTTGATCACCCTGTATATAAAGTAGCGCAATTGGTAAGGACAATGTGTTAGACAGAGAAAACACTATTTGGAATCAAAATGGTGGAGTGACAGTTGTCAAACGTTTGCCAATTGCCATTTTAAGTTGTCACGGGTGGAAGTTCAAGTTCAATCGTAATAAATAAAACGTTGCCATTACAAGTTTTCGTTTTGATTTCTCCTACAAATTTTACAAACTACTCCACATACAGTCGAATGCAAAACATTTTGGTTGTTTGTCATGTCATGTCAAGTCAAACATGTCATTTTTCCAAAGATATGGAACCAAATAACACCATTAGTCCAACATTTGAATTTACCGCGTAATTTTGGAATCAAAATGGCGACCAAATTGCGCTACTTTATATATCTAGTGACTTTAAGAATTATTAAAGTCACTAAATGTGGAAAGTACCGCAATTCAATGTCCCAACGTGTTAGAGAGAGAAGTACATTTTCGGACACAATATGGCGGATTACAGCTACAATCTGCCTGTTTCATGCCTATTGTTGTGTTTTGTGGATTGTGGGTTATGTGTCATAGTGTGTCATATTTGTTTATTTTATTGTATATAGGTTTAAATTAATTTTTATGTACATTTTTCTCTCGCGAAATGTCGTTTTTACTTTTTGGGAATAAAAATACCAAGTTGTTGTTTTATCTTTTAAAACGAGCAAATTTTTGTTTTCTATTTTGAATTTCGCGCGGCGCGGCGCGGACACAATATGGCCGCCCATTGCGGTACTTTCCTCATTTAGTGACTTTAAGAATTATGCATGCAGACTGCCATCTAGGAACAACCGTAAAAATTCAAAGATTCCTAAGGCTAAGGCCAGACGGCCAGAATGCAGGCGTCACGATAATACTGGGTGATCAAGAATGACTGTTTGAGTTGGCAATCCTACCTGGAGGATTTTTTTTGCCTAAGGGTTTGCAACGCTACAACCAGATATGTTTATTTGACAAAAATTTGACAACAATCAGCGATAAGATTGTAGGTTATGTGAATAAAAATTAACGCTTAAAAAATGAAACTCGAAATACAGAACAATGATTGGCCAAATGCCCTTACTAATTACTCTGTCGCCAAAATTCTCTCTTAAATATCCCATAGTAGCACGAGTCGTACCTATAATGTGCCCTTGCAGGTTGGAAATATCCAATTTGACGCTCTTCGTCTGTTAATCGGTTTATAAAAGGCCTCAAATGGTGTTGGATATATCTCTCCGAATTGACGGTAAAATTAAAAAATATCGGCCAATACACCCGCGCCCTTGAGACTGCCAACCAAACACCAACTTTAACCGGGTGCAAAAATGTGTGTCTCTCTGTTAGCGTAAAGATTTTCTACTGACCAAATTCTGTAATTTTGTTTATTCACATAGCCGTTGAGATGAAACCAGACTTCGTCGGAAAAGAAGGTTTTGTCAAGGATATCATTATTATTTAATATGTCATTGAACCAATTGCAAAATAAAACTCTCTGCGGGTGATCAGGAGGGGTTAATGACTGGACGATGGAAATTTTGTAAGGGTGGTACTTTAATTTCTTTTTAAGCACAGTGGAGCAACTTCCATATGATAAACCTGTAAAACCGTAAATTAGAACAACATGGAAAAGTGGAAGTCTTATGGGTAAGAATGAAAATTGGTTGAATAGGAGGCATAAGGACCAAACCTGTTTGAAGGGAGAGCTTTCTTAAGGATTTGGGAGGACTTCTTTGCGTTCGAGTTCTGATATCCTCGACAACTTCCTCGTTTAGAGTAGAAGGTCTACCAGTTGATTTTTGTTTGCTTACGCTTCCTGTGTTTAAATAACGTTCAACTACTCGCATGTAATGTTGCTGAAAGACAGCAAAAGTGACCAAAGTCTCCGCAAACAACTTCTGAAATTGCTGGTATGTCGCTTCGAGAGAGTACTGCCAACCAGTAATTGAGTAACCGCTTCGAAAGTACGCCATTCCAATGAAAATTTCGTGTTGTAACGTGAAAACCATTTTAAATAAATAAATTTGAAAAGAATACCAGAAATTTGAATTTGAAATAGCAAATTCAAATTACCAGTTGTACCATTTAAAAATGAAATTCAGCATTGCCAACTGAAACAGTCATTCTTGATCACGTTGTATATCCCAGCAAACAAACACATGGTTAAGTATGTAACCGTCCCCACCAAGCGCTTCAAGGTAGGCTACGCTTCGAGCTTCGATAATCACTACGCGTGTATCCTAGAGAACGAATGTGTCCGTTTTTTCATAGCTATCCTGGTAAAAAAAGTCTAGATTTTAAACTTCAAAATACATTGCAACATGGATGAACTTTTAATAGCAGCGGTTTTTAAAAACGAGCCTTTATGGAATCCGTCCAATAGTTTATATATTTTTCGTGTAGTAAATTAAACACCCCATGAGCAGCTCTTGTAACATTATTATCGTGTATCCCACAGGTTCTAGTTAGGGGTCGACACATTCTAAATTTCAAATTAGAATTTTCTAAAAGTAACATCTTTTTACTTAGTATTAGAACCGACATTTTGTATAAAGTATCAACGTATATCACTATGGATTACGTAGAGTACGTACGTAAACCGTACAGTTTACACTGATTACTACAGTAAAATGAATAAATCTCTATCTTCTGTGATATCTTCTTCAGCACCGGTGGTGACGTCACAGAGTTTTTGCCAGGCAGATTCGGCGAACTGAGCAATCCTGGTAGTCTATAGTCGTTGGGCCAAAACGGCTTAAAAAATGCTTAAAAATATATGCATGACAGCTTAGAATATGACAGGCAATATGTCATCTTTATTTGACAGACGAGTGACTAACAGATGGCGCCATCTCGCGGCGAAAAGGTAAATTTTAAAAGTCGGATAGTTTTGACACAGAATAAAAACAATCCAGAATGTCAACTTCTGAGCGCGAGAAAAGTATGCGCATCCAAGTCGCGCCGATGCAGTGGCCATATTTTCAGAGGAGAATTCAGTAGCGTAACAGCGTGGTAACAGCATTCGAGGTAGTCGCACGTAGTCGATTGTGTACCAGTGGTGGTGTTTTTTAATAATATGAATATGAGTAACGGCCGTATTCACCATCGACTTATCAGACTGTTACACATTTATCAGCCTGTTAAATTTTTGACTGGTATTCACCATTCAAATAAATCGCTTAACAGCTTGTTAAAGTTAACAGTCCGATCTTTCGCTGATAAACTTTTATCAGGGTGTTAAAGGGCATAGAACGGTACAATTGGCAGAGTTTGAGGTTATGTTACCAAAATCGAAATTTGTTTTGTTTAATTTTATCAACAATGATTGCTGATGTTAATGTTGTCGATAGAATTCATAGCATCGATGTATTAGATTCATCGTCGGACTCCGGTAGTGCTGGAGAGGAACCACTATAGCTATAACCAAAGTTTATAGGTTACTGTCATCTGTCATCACAAAACAGCTACATGCACAAAACGAACGGAATTCGGTTGATTACCAACATAAATGTTTAGTAATATTCTGTTAACAGTCTGTTTCATATCCAGCGAGTTCGTTTCATGGTGAATACCATAAATTCTCATCAGACTGTTAACCGTTATCAGCCTGTTACATATCAGGCTGTTAAGTTAAGAATGGTGAATATGGCCGTAAGCGAAATAGTGGTATGGTTTGTGCGGCAAAAAATTGCGAAAACAAAGTCTACAATTATTGTAATTTGTCTTTCTTCACTTTTCCAAAAGAGAACAATCGAGCAAGGTAAGAAACTACCTACCTTTCGAGTTAATTTAGATAAAATGTTAAACTATTTTTTATGTTTGTGTTTATGTAGAGCCGAGAGATGGTTAGTGGCATGGAATCAGGAAGATATTCTGGAAAAAGTCGACAAACTCGACAGTTATAGATTATGTGCTGCACACTTCGAAGACAGAATGTTCATGAACGATCTTAAAACCCGTTTGTTCCCAACTGCTTTGCCAACAATATTTCCTTGCTTGGAAAGCAGCTCAAGTCGAAATAAACATGTCGAACATAATAATTATTGTGTTACATCAGGAAAAACTTGGAATTCCCCTAGAATTCGAACATTGAATTTGGTTTCAAATGCAGCAAAATCTGAAGAACCCATTCCAGGGAATGATGTTGAACCCCCTCAAAAAATATATTTGAAATGTCCAAATAAGAACAATAACTAATTATTTCGCGTCACGAATAAAATATTTTTTACAGTACCTACGATTCGGTTTTTATTAACCATTATAACTTGCGCAAATCCGGACCTGACGCTCGGCCTCACATTTTACACATACGGGCCTGATATTCTCCTCTTAAAACATGGCTGCCGTTGGCTGACAAAGATCAAAGGCGGCATCGTCGAGTGTTCTGATTGTTTTTATTCTGTGGTATTGATAGCTCTATGAGGGTTAAATTATTCAAAATATTTCTCAGGCCCTGTTCACTTGAATAGATGCATATTGTCGAGCAACACATTACGCCATCTAGAGTAATATAAGTGTACTGTACACAATATAAAATCAGAGTAGCCTTGGCAGGCATGACAGGTTTACGTCAGCTTATAACGTCAGATGTCAAATCACATGATAATTCTGTTAAAAGTAGAAATATATGTGAACGTCTGTGAGTGTTATTGGTGTTGTTCGTGATATTTAAACATTGAATAATATAAAATACGCCGATTTATTTTATATTTTCGCATATTAGACAAGAGAAAACATGCGCATTTATCTATCTATCTATATATACAAGAGAAAATTCACGACTAACGGCGTTTGTCCACCACCGCCGTCACCGAGACGTCGCGTCACCGAGAAACGAGATTATTCGCACCAATACCACGTTCGTCACGTCATTTTCAACTTGGTATACGACCGTGTTACTATTTGTTCAAACTGTGATGAGGTAAAATTCCAAGAAAACGTGTAGCTACCTTTGTCGGTATCCGACAATCGCGGGAGTATCAGCAGCGTTTGAAAGTCATTGACGGCGCGGTCGTAGCACTTACCATATTAGTTTTTACGTGCATTCGACATTGACAATAATGTCGAAATTTTTAAGGCACGCCTTTGTCGCGGTATATTGTTACAGTAGTTCCGATAAGAAGGGGTTTATTGGCTTAGTAAGTTCTTGGAATTCTAGCTCATCAGATATCGTACGCGCTGTACCATGTTTTTTGTTTTTTTTTTGTAACGGTGTGTATTCCTATTCGATAGCGTCTTGAAAATGTCCCCAAACCTGGAACGAAACGTCGACGACGAATAAAAGTAAAAATAAATACCTCCAGCTGACGACAAACCCTTGTTTCAATTTCTGAGTAGGGATACACTGAAAAAATCCTTCTAGTTTGCCTACTTCCTCGGGAACTAGCCTGCTACCTAGAACTACATAGACTTTACTTTTCTGTTTTCTGAAGACAAAGTTTACAATTTTTGTTTGCAATTCTTTAGCTTTAAAAAGAATTCTGAAGATGACATTGTGACGCACATTTCAAAACTAAAGAATGTGTGGAGCGGTTTAAAGAATGAAATGGGTAAAGAAGGAACCAATACAGAACTTCCTGATTTATTTCTCATATGCAAAATATTAGGTACATTACCAAGCGAATACTTTTCATTCAAATCCAGCTCGATGCTGATGTCGAAGAGTGGCAGGTCGGTTGATAATTTAACAAATCAACTGTGCGCATACGAGAAAGCTCTACTAAACAAGGAGGATGGTTCGACAAAACAGGAAGCCCTCACTGCCAATTCTTCGAAGCACTCATCTCAAGAAGGAAATTATGAAAAGAAAAAGAAGAAACAAAAGGTATGTGGTTATTGTAAGAAGCCAAATCACTACGTGAAGATATGTAGGAAGTGGATAGCAGATGGAAAACCTCCGAAGCCGAACAACACAGAAGCCACTACTAACATGACTCTTGTTTCCATTATATCAACTGTGATGAATACTGAAGGTGGACATGACAAATGGTATGTAGACAATGGGTCGACAAGCCACATTGCAAATAACAAAGGGCTTTTTCAAAACATTAAGCCACTCTCAACGAGACATACGGTAACCACAGCAGACGGTGACAAAATCGAAACAGTTGGAAGAAGCTCAGTGATAATAGAAGCAGCGGTTGAAGGAAAATGGCAAAAACTTACACTAGGAGATGTGTGGTATGTTCCCAATATTCACAAAAACTTATTTTTCGTTCTCGCAGCACATGACAGACATTTTGTTACGGTATGATTTTCTCTTGCCTGGTAACGAAATTTGAGCGACTCGTATGGAGTCAGATTCTAACGGTCTTGGTAAACAATTTTTTTGGATGTGTTGGGACCCTTCGGGTCGCGAAAAGAGAACACTGATTTCGCTTACTAACTTATTTATTGATACGAAGAAAAATGTTTAGTTACAAGTTTTTACGTTTAAAAATATATACGCCGACTGACAAAGACGTGTGTCGAAGAAAGGTTATAGAACAATGGTCCTGTGTACCTTGACGTGAACAGTATTTATAGACTTTCGTTAATAATTATCATTAGTAGTCGAATAGAAGGGATAGGTACGAGTGCGGTGGTTCCTTGGATCAAGGATGTAGAAGACGTGATTATTTGGGAAAAGAATATTAGGATTAGAACGGAAGGCAATAGTAATAACGAAAGAATCGTGTATAAACGAATATGTATTGTTCAGATATCATATAGTTAATAAATCTTAGGTTGTAAAAGAAAGAGTTAATCGGTTTTGGATAATAAAGACAAAACGTGGACGAAGTAACATGCATTGTTGAAAATAGTGTTTGTTAAATAAATCTGGCTTCTAAAGGAAGTAAATGACAATCTTTGAAACGTGGTTAATAGAATAAAATAATAAAGTTTGGTAGCGGAAAGTAATAACTATAACAAGAAATCGTGAGTTAGTTGAATAGAGGGACACAGGTTGAAAAAGGAAGTTAATAACCTTAAACGAGAATCGTGAGCATAACAGATTTTAACGCGCTTGCGGCTGCGCCACTCGCGCGTTTAAACATACCGCTCGTTAAACGTTCATTTTATCCAATTGTATAATAAATAACTATTAAATGTTACGCCACTGGAGAGAAACATTTCTTACAGGAAGTCGGCCATATGCAGAAGCAACTTTGGTCTATTTGTTCCAACCACATTTGTTACCTCCTCTCTCTTTTGTCTCTATGATAATAGTATATGTTTTGTGATGTGTTCTGTGATTATAATGCTTTTACGTGTTTTGTGACTTTTGGATATGAGAAGAAGAAGAAGAAGCGACCGGGGACCCTCCCTCCAGTCCCTCCTATCATAAATCCATATAAATCATAATTATAATATAATAACCACATAAGATAACCAAAACCAACCATCTGTGACCAACCATTAACCGGTATACTTCCACTTTAGCACCCTGAACTGTCACAAGCACAGAACGTAAATTAAAGAATGGGGCGGAACGTATACTTTGACAGTTTTGTTGCCAGATCAATTTTATTTCACATCAACTAACTCTACAGACTCTTGTTTAATTTATGCAACCAACTACGCGAGAACTTGTGTGTTTGAACTTGAAATAAGATCTTTCCTTAAATTTTATGGAAGTTCTTCCAGCTTTTTACGTATATGCGCTGTGTTCACGAAATTTATCTCGGATTGGTTTACCCTCTAGTTGCTTCCCTTTTGCACAACGATTATTAATACATTACAGACTATATTTAAAGATAAGTTTGTCCAATTTTAGCTTAACACTTAAAAATGGTAACAAACAGTTAACAGTACAAAGTACAGCTAGTATTAATATGCAAAAATTGAAAGCAATAGAACCCAATAAATATATCACGCTTTTAGACAGTCGAAACACAACCTCGCCACGAGAATCTTCAAAGAGCAATGGACGAATTAGGCTAATATAGCACTTATAACCCCATTTTAGGCTCTCTCTTCGCGGCTTTATTTCTCTGACCGTTATTATCCGTTCCATATGAATTTACAAAACCGTTTGTTTTCCCCAATAGAAATATGTGGCAACATTGTGTAGTAATGTTTACCTGTCAAAAGTTCAGGGTGCTAAAGTGGAATTTATACCTAACACATTTACTTGTACATTTGTAGTTATTTTCTCGATTTGAATTTGTACTAAATTGATTTAATACTTCAATGCAACTAATCGACGATGCTAAAGAACTACATAAACTCAGTACCTTTCACCAAGTTCCTTATTATCGAAGGTAGTAACACCGAGAAATGTAAGAATTTTGTGACATCCTTTCTATTTCCAGATTCCCTCCAGGAGAGAGGTAATAAAATCACGAAATACATCCTGAACAGACATTTACAACTTAAGGAGAACAAAATTCACTATTTTGTATTCCAGGAAACTTTCAGAAGTGTCCGGGAAAGTTTCCTGGGTAAGGCCCAGGTGGTACTCTATGATTATATTTCGGATCATTATGGGTGGGACAGAGGCGAAGAGGGGCGACGTAGGAGTTTGGAGAGCGTGTTGAACCAGACAGGTTTTAGTGGCATTGTGTTCCTGGACTCTTTAGCACATGTTATCTACCAGTACGGTTTAGCAGAAACTTACCGGGTGATGAATGGTTTAAAGAATAAAAATGGTAAGAGAATAGAGCTGATCTTGACCTCCATAACCAGTTGCTGGCACTGAATGCATATTAATACCACAACTGAGCACAACTAGTTTGAGAACTACATCACTTTATGATATGTATTCGTATTTCGAAATGTATGGTACAGAAGAAGCTATAAAAACTTTCTACCCATTTGTAAGGTTTTTTGAATTGTAAAGCTAACATACACTCTGTAGTTTCTCTATGTTTCAAAAGTTTAATTGTTTTCATTTTATTTTTAGGTATTCATCAGATAGTAACCATTCTACATCTAGACTTGCTTGAAGACTCTATTAATGTCAGTAAAATGTTCAAACACCTGAGCACCTTGAATATCACAATGCTGCCAAACCTTGACATGAAGCAACCAAGAGTGTACTATTTTTATAAGAAAATTGGCGGAAAAATAATTAAAGAGGTTATTTTTTTAAAATATTTTGAAAATAATATCCTAAGAGGGTGGTAAGAAATATACCCTATTAGTTTTAAGTGGGGTTTAATCCACTTACCGTATGTGTATTTTTTGGGCATAAGTAATATGACATATGCATTTTTTCATTTTAGTCCACCCTGCTCCATAATATACAAGTACAGTAGCCGCCCAGTTATCCGGAATCGGGTTATCCGAAACGGAGTTGAAAAGCGATTTCGCCCTATTACCCCAAATGGTTGCAACCCCCATTATCCGAAATTGCACGTATTTCTTTCTTATGCTTTCTTAGAAGAAATAAAAATTGGTAAACACAGTTGTGATTTTGCCAGTGTCAACTTGATTCTATTGTATTGTAACATAACGATTTGGCCAAAATAAACCATAAAAGTTAAATAGAAGTAATAAAACAATAAATAACCAATAAACCATAAGTAAAAAAGACTTATTTATTTTAATATGATGAATTCAGGAATATAATAATTAACCTCCGTATTATCCGAACTTTCAGTTATCTGGAATGGTTTGGGTCCACATTATTTCGGATAACCAGGCGGCTACTGTAGTCTAAATTATAAATTTAACAACTGTTTTTTTTTTAATAACTAGTATTATTTAATAACATATTATTTTCTAACTTGGTAGAGTACTTCAACATAACTCATATTTTGGGGAAAATAAAACAATTGTTAAATAACCTCAATAAATAGGGTTCATTACACAATTACTCTCCCTGTATTTGCTTTTCCCCTTGCGTCAGTGTGTTCAAAGTTAGCAAAATATTTTTTCCTATTATAAAATGTCCATAGAATTGTTTGTTTTGAAGAGAAAGTTCTTTGATTATGATGGATTTTGTCAATCTCATAATTATTGAATAACTACCGTAATTTGAGTTAGGTACTGCTATAAAATCATGTAAGTAGAAACCATGCAAGTAGTAGGAATTAAATGGATCGTGAACGATAAAATTTGATATATTTTTATGAAATGGCTGATATAATTTTAATTATTAATAACATTGCAGTAAACGCAAAAAATATTTAAATTTCTCAAATAGGAAAATGTAACTCCTGCAGAATAATTTCTAAATTAAGTTAATCTGAAAAGGAAATACCTTTCGAATTGGGTAATGATTTTAAGACAAAAGTTGAATTTTTATAGATGGAGGAAAAGGTAATTGCGGCCGACCTTGTTCAACTCGAACAGGATATTTTTGTGGGGTTCAATAGTATTATGAGCAGCTCGTAAATAAGTCAATTAAATAATACTAAATATAAATGGCACTTATAGTAAATTAAATTAAGCTGGTTCTTCGCTTTTCAGATAGAAGAGTACTATTTTGAGAATGACAGTTTGGTGACAAAGCAGATTGAAAAACCTGACACGAAGAAGCTTTTGGAAAATTCTACAACTCTAAAACTTAACCCGGAAACGCTTACTACATTTAAGATCGATCTGAGTGAAGAAGATAAAGAAGCCAGGGAGCAACTAGTTTTACCCTATTTACCGAAGTAAGGAAGAATGTTCAAAATTCTCAAAGAGACAGTATTATATTCGTATCGTTTTAGGGATGGCAATTTGTCAAATCCAGGTGGTGGAACAATATTCTACAAACTAGACGAGCAGGACGATTGGGATGAAGAAGATCCCGATGATGATCTAGATATTTAATTATGAATTTTTGTAAGTGATAATTTCAATAAAAACAATTAATGTATGTATTAAATGTTTTAATAGGAACAAGTAAAGAGAGGTATCAATATATTAAATGCTGATGTAGTTTTACAAAAGAAAAGAGTACAGTTTAAATTTCATTTTTGTTTTTGGTAGCATTATCATGTTTCCAGGATTAAGCTTGGAGCTTGAAGATCCTTGTTGCGGTGATGTCCCCGAAAGTCGTGACCTACGAAAAACATGAAAAGACAATAATTTATATATAATAATAATTATATAGAAACTTTAGTTTGTTCAATACATTATTCTGAATATTTCTACATAAACAGTTCTGCAGTGTTCTAGATTGTCCTAAATATCACAATGCTAAGCTATAACAACTCTATTTCTAAATTGTACTGAATTATCCCTAGAGACTGTTAATACAAGATAATATATATAATAAAATTATTCAAGCTTGAACGAGTAATTCTCACCATTTTCAGTTCGTCGGCGGAGAAAGTCCTCAGAATTACGGTCTCGCTCCCGTCGGCGTTCTTCTGGACCTCCTCAAGGGTTTCGCCGTCGATTGTGATGACAGATTTGACTTTTCTGCCGTCGGCAGTCTCCTGCTCGAACTCGACGCCGGGCTTGAATCGGAGGGTGACGTTCCTGAACGTCGAGCCTGCATTCAGGAGATACTCGTCCCCTTCCTTCTGGAGATCGACCACTGGTGAAACGGCGTTGCCCACTTTACGGATAACCAGCCCAACTCCTAAAAGTAAACAGGAATATGTTAGTAAATCTTCAATAGTTTTAAGTTAAAGTAATGTAGTTTCTCAAAGGGATTGGCTCAAATAAGATTACATACATTTTGAAATGTTGAAAAACTACTGCCAAGGCTACTTCATCATGATTTTGTGATTTCATATATGCTTAATTCATGACTGATTATCTATGTATATTTTATTAATTATTCATCACTAGCAACATTAAGAACGTAGATGGGATTTTGTGAAAGTAGGCGAATGTTTACTGAAGTGGTGAATTTCGTGAAAACAGTAAAACAAGAAAAAAATACAAAAAATTTAAGCTTACCTCAGATGAAACACAAATGCTAGTCAGATAGTGAGAATATTACAAAGATCTATTAGGCGTAGAAAACAGAAATAGAAGTAGGATACGAACAGTTTTCAGATTTTTCTGGGCCTGTTCGAGACCAAAGTTGTAAGCGATGCAAAGTTACGTCGCAGCAAGTGCTATAATATTTCTGGGCATACGATGGACATTCTGCTTTAATTATGTTAAATATATCTACACAATATATGTTGCGCAATGAGCTGTAAAATTCAAACAGAAATGGGACAATGAGACATAGTTTTGAGGTGGCCCCGCCCAGTTGCTGAACTTTAACAACACCAACAAAACTAAACATGATTTGTTGTATTGTTTTATATTCCTGGTTCCTTCAAATTTCCCTTCTAAAAGCCAATTGCATGTCGTAAATAACTAAAGTTTACAAATATAACTAAGATTAATGTCTTCTACGGAAGCTTTTCATGTCTCTGTTTATTTATGCTAACTACTGCTTAAAATGAATATCCCAAAATTTAAATAGTGGATTAAGAAAGAAATATTCAACTCTATAATATAGTTTTTGTTTACACAGTAATAGTCAGTTCATAAAAATGAAATAGAGAATTACAAAATTTTTCTTTCAGATTTTTATATGTTATAACAAACATATGGTGAATATAGTATTTTCAATTTGAGCTATTGTTTTTTCTTAATTAATCTAAATTCACCACTTTGGAAACAAGAAGAACAGTTATTACTGTATTAGTTTTATATGAATTACTTCATAATAAAGTTGATAATCCTCATTTGATACAAAAATCAGCCTAAAGTGTAGTATATATTTCAATAATAGGAAAAGGAATAATATTCATCCCCTCCTGAACCTCGTACAAATCTGGATCTGAATTCCCCTATTGCACAAAAAGGTGCTGTTTGGCAAATTGTTTAAGGAATATAGATTTTTATGCTGAATGTGTAATATATTCATACTTTCAGGAAAAAAAAATGAGAAAGAATTATTATCCTGTAGATATGCTGTAGAATAATACAAATGGTCTGTATTTAACAAATTAAAGAAATTCTCTAATTGTTCAATGTAATACGTATGTGACTACTAAACTTAGATAGGTTGTCAAGTAATATTTAAATAAAAATTAAATAAACAAATACATTTTTTGAATGGACTCAAATGAAGAAAATATATTTTTGGAAGATGAAGATATTTCGGAAATACTAATTTAATGTGGTTTCCCAAGTAAATAGTGATTTAGGCCTTCATTTAAAATTAGAAAGCATTGTCTTCTGGGACTTCTGCTTTTGCAGCATTTTAGAACATTGCCAAAAGTAGAAATTAACCAGAACCTCGTTCCTTTTCTCTCACGTCCTTGTGAGGTGCTGCAAGAAGAAACTGAATATTTAAGAAATGATGGACAAGTTCCTGATGTTCCTAATAGAGCAAAGGAATCATTAGGATTAATTTAATAATTAGTGATTATTATAGCTATTGGTGTGTACAAAAGCAAATTTCATGATTGTAAATGGTTCAGTTTTTACCTGACACAGAGAACCTGTTAATAATGATTCGAGAAATACGTTAGGTATCAGATAAGACAAATTACGAGAGATTGTAAGGATTATGGAATGGAATAACACAACATTACTACTAAAACGGTTGTAGCTTGTATAGACTACGGTAATTTAACTGAACCTACTATTATTTTAGAATCTTGTATAAATTTAAACTTCCATTAGTAACAGTAACAGTGTACCTATAAATTTTACTTAGGGACCAATAATAATATACCTAATTCAAGCCACACAGATGACAGGAACAAAAGGTGATGGGGATATAATAATACTTAGTACCATGTAAATTAATCAGGATTGTGAGAGAAAAAATATTTTGAATATTTTTTCAAAGGCAAAAGGGATGGTTTCATAAACCACTAAAAATCATGGATAAACCGATGCTGCAGAATGGACAACTTTAACCCAGACAAGCAAAATTATTTCAATTAGGAACGATTATGAACGAGACCTACAAAATGTAGTCTAGGTATTTCTGTGTGTTTTTCAATTTTAGTACATTTTTGCTTAATAGACAATATTTATACCCTCGCATAAAACTAACCAAGAACTTTTTATTTTAGGATTGCCTTTACGAAAAAAGCTAGTTTTTAAACGTTTTTTTAAACTTTTCTTAAATATATTCAAATGTATAATATTATTTTTTTTGCAATCTAGACTAGCGTAAACAGCTTCAAAGATAATTCGCTCGTTATAATGAAAGACGATTAAACATTAATTCAAAATAATGGTCGATTTCGGTAAGAGATAAATCGCGTACTTTGTCCGTTGAAACAGTTTAGTTGATAAGGTACTAGGGTTTAAAGTTTAAATTGTAACTTCCAGTAAGAGTTTAATGATAAATTTCATTAACCCTAATTAGTAGGAAGATTGTATTATAAATTATCACAGTAGCATTACTTGACGATTTTCGAATTGATTAGTTATGCGTTCATAAAATTAAATACATATTTATTGTTGTTAGGAACGTTATTAACTGGGATTTTAAAAATTTTCCAGTACAATTACGTTTTTAATGTTCCATTAGTTCTAGCTTGTTTGGTGAATATTTTCAATGTTTTGATAAACCAATATACATTTTAAACTCAAATTATTCAATCTTTTCTGTTTATTAGGCATACTTATTCTTAAGGCTCTCCGGCAATTATTACTTCTTTTAGAATTTTTTACTTTCTCATATATGAGGTACTCATTTATGAGAGGTATTGTAATCGGTTCGATTTTTCGAATTTGAGTTATTATTTCTAGACGTTTAAGGTCCCCAGTGTAAAAAAATATGTTTTTGAAAAAAAAAAATCCGTTCGTGGTATGGTTTCTTTGAAAATTAAGAACCACAAGCGGTTATGTATATAAAGTTGGCGGACCACCCTCCTCAGCCGGCAAAACAAAATACTGGAGATTTTGTGTCTTTTTTGTAGCGAGAAAACGAATTTTGTAGCTTTTGACCAGCCGGAGCTACAAAAGGTGGGCTAACTTAAACCAACGCTTAAACTTAAGTTAGCGGCCACCACCGCTATAACTCATACACGTAATGTAATAGGATGCTCTGGTTTGCGCAGGAATTTGTGTCTTTCTAAGTACTTGAAAGTCACAGGGTCAAAAAATTTTTTGGCCACATTTGGCCAATTTTGGCCAAAAAATGACAAGATGTTTAATTATCACTCGCCGTTCAATTTCATATGATATAGTAGCAATCTTGAAAATTATTTGGTACTGGAAAACCTTCTGTTAATTGGCCGAAAGAGCGGGCAAAAATGGCCAGAAATGGCCAAAAATTCGAAAATGACTTATTTCAGCCAAAACATGGGAAATCCTGTAGCCTATACGTCGACAGGTCGAACATGTGGTACACAGAGAGTTCAGAAACGTTAGCAGGGGGTCAATAAAAAATATCCAGAAATGGCTAAAAATTCTAAAATGACTTATTTCGGATAAAACGTGCTAAATCGTGTATATACCTGAATTGTTCGAAAATGCGGGCCCTGGGAATTCCACCAACAATGTGGAGGATTTAAGAGATTCTGTCACCCACTGAGAGACACTTTGCACAGCGGGCTTGTGGAGCTCCAAATTCTAAAATGATATTTCGGATAAAACGTGCTAAATGCTGTATATACTTCAATAGTTCGAAAAAGTGGCCCCCAGGAATTTTAGACGCACTGTCAAAGGATCCAATGGATCCTTCTAGCCACTGGAATTCACCCGAGACTGCGGGCCTGTGGAGCTACAAATTCTGAAATCACCTATTTCGGCCAAAAAAGGCAGGCCACAGAAAGTTCGAGAACACTAGCTGCGAGTTCTTCGAACCGGTCTCGGTACTCAAATTCCGCTTAGACAGCTAGCTTGAGCACCTACAAATTTTCAAATTACTTATTTCAGCCGAAATGTCCAACAGTTCCATTGCCTAAAAATCTAACAGCTTAATGGCGCTGCGAGGTCCAAATGCTGTCAAAAAATCCAATTTGAAAAATCCAGGGTCAGACGACCTTGTACTTGGGCATTTGTTATCTAGAAATTGTTAACAACTATTAATTGGACGCACTCGACCCAAATTTAACAGGTACATCGAGTTCCGATGTAGAGATGCGCAAAATCTTGAAATCATCGATGTTAACATCAAATAATACCTCGAACATAAACAATCGATGTTTTTAAATTATGGTATGGTAAGAAAAAATTAAACTGTTAATAAATAGAACATCACTTTTATTTCAATTTACTTATTTATTATATTATGATTATGCAATTAATAATTGTACGAACAAAAATATTTTCTGCTTTTTCCATCTTTCCTCCTAAGTTTGTCGGCCTCCACAGGCCCGTAGTCTCGGGGGAATTACAGTGGCTAGAAGCATCCATTGGATCCTTCGACGGTGTGTCTAAAAATTCCGGGACCCACATTTTCGAACTGTTGAAGTATATACAGCATGTAGCACGTTTTGGCCGAAATAAATTATTTTAGAATTTGTAGCTCCACAGGCCCGCAGTCTCAGGTGAATTCCACTGGCTGGAAGGATCTATTGGATCCTTGGACAGTGTGTCTGAAAATTCCGGGATCAACATTTTCGAACTGTTGAAGTATATACAGCATTTAGCACGTTTTGGCCGAAATAAGTCATTTTAGAAATTTTGGGCCATTTCTGGGTATTTCTTATTGACCCCCTGCTAGCGTTTGTGAGCTCTCTGTGTACCACGTGTTTGACTGTAGACGTATATACAGGATTTTCCATGTTGTGGCTGAAATAAGTAATTTTCGAATTTTTTGCTACTTCTGGCCAATTTTGCCCGCATTTTCGGCCAATTAACAGAAGGGTTTCAATGCCAAATGATTTTTAAGATCGCTACTATATCATGAAATTGAACCGCCAGTGATGATTGAACATCTTGTCATTTTTGGCCAAAATTGGCCAAATGTGGCCAAAAATATTTTTGACCCGGTGACTTTCAAGTACTTCTAAAGACACAAATTCCTGCGCAAACCAGAGTTACATTATTAACCTATTACATTTCGTGTATGAGTTATAGCGGTGGCAGCTAACTTAAGTTTAAGTTAGCCCACCTTTCGTAGCTCCGGCTGGTCAAAAGCAAGCTACAAAATTCGTTTTCTCGCTACAAAAAAGTATAAAAAAGACACAAAATCTCCAGTATTTTGTTTTCCCGGCCTGAGGAGGGTGGTCCGCCAACTTTACATACATTCGCAACATCAAGCGGTTCAAACTTTAAATTTGAAATTGGTGTTACACAAGAACGTTTCAGTAATATACCAAGAGCTAGGTACGAAATTTCAACGTCATCACGTCATCAGAATATGGAATTCGTAAACAGGAATAAATCTATTACCATCAGTTATTAAAGTTCCGACCAGGCGGATAGCTTACTTGGTGCGGAGGGTAGTTGTAAGGGGTGAAAACTATAACTAAAAGAAATTCCAAGTGACGGACACATAAGTGGGTGCAAAGGGGGCGGCGGATGAGGGTAAAGGGGGTGAAAATGTATGGAATAATTCGTAATCAGTAACATGTCCGCCAATCTTACCACTTATTACTGATCCCCTTAGGTACCTAAAACCTAAAACCAAAAGGGCGGACAGCTAGATGAGTGCGAAGGGCTATAAAATGAGGTCAAAGTACCTGCATATACTACATTGGACTATGCATTTCAAAGTTTTAATCTTGTTTGATTTTGAATTAAAAAATTTCATTTTGTACGTGTGTGCAATTGGTGTGTTCCAAATTTGGACCTGTACAATTAATATAACAAATTGATAATGGAAATGAAAACATAATTTTGAAAAAATTAATTTTGACGAAACCTCTACAGGTAAACGTATATAAAAATTTTTGACGGATTCTGTGGTTATCAACACAAAATTACTTTTTTTTAAGCATGCTAGAAATTGCGATCTTTCCGAACCTTGACTGTTCCCGAGGTATCGGACGGAAATACGAACCAGCCGCGATCCCTCGGGGTGCCCTGGACGGAATTCCGTATCACCGGTGACTCGCATTAAATTAAATTAATTTATTAATCTATATTTTACAACAGACATTACATTACATACAACAGGACATATTACTGATAACGAATTTTTCCATGAATCTTCACCTCCTTTACCCTTGCCCGCCGCCCCCTTTGCACCCACTCATGTGTCCGCCGCTTGGAATGTCGTTTAGTTGTGGTAAAACCTATCATTACATAAATTTTTTGCGCAACCCGGTTGAAAACATGTCATTTCTATGTACCTGTACCTCGCGGAAAGCGACTAATTGCCGACCGACCAGCTCCGAACGTACCTACTTTTCCACCCTAGGGCGGAAAAGTGTACATTTCCGTCCGGCATAGAGATGCGCGGCGTAGAGATGAGCGAAATATCACGAATTGTGATTGGTGAAAACGATTGCTCTATGGTCGCAACACACAATACACATGTCGGTATAAAGCACTACCATAGGACAAGTATTTTAATATTAAAAGCTCGTTAACAACCACTTAACGTACGTAACGTAAAAAATTAAATTAACAGACCATAGAAATTAATACCTTGTTCACAATCAGTTAACGTACTAATATAAACTAGTAACTTAAAATATGATCATGCGCGTTGGGTCAAACTGAGAACTTCACCTAACCTCACTTTTTGTTTTACTTAAAATTGTCAACATGGAAAGAGACAAAAAGAAACTCTTTTTGGTATTCTTGCAATTAGCGCAGGTATTTGCTGTTTAGGTGCTTATTACGAAATGATAAACCAAACCGAAGTGAACTCAGTTAGACACAAAAAAGAAGGTAATGCTTTATTTTCTACTTTGTTGAAACTGTCACCGAGTGACAGTTTTCTGTCAAGCTTCATAAAAATGAGAGACGTGATTGGTGGAATTAAGAATCCGTAGATTTAACGTACTGTTAAGTTGAAGTTGAACGAACTTAGCGTCGTGGGACTTTACGTTTGTTAATTTACGAACTATTGTGAACAGACACATTTGAAATAATGCTTTACAACTTTGCGTTTTCATAATTTTTTAACTTACGTTACGTACGTTAAGTGGTTGTGAACGAGCTTTTAAACTGATTAAGTTCTTGTTATTTGCTTATTAGCGGGTTGCGCAAAAAGTACTGTGTTCACCACGGGCGGAAACGAAATTTCAACTCGTGCGGAAGTGGCCTCGCTTCGCTCGGGCCACAAACTCCGCCCTCGTTGAAATGTTCGTTTTTCCGCTCTTGATAAACAATGTACCATTCAAACGTATTATCGATGCCGAAATTTTCCCGAAAAATTAACCACTTTCACCCCTTACAACTATCCTCCGCACCAAGTAAGCTGTCCGCCTGTTGAGAACTTTAATAACTGATGGTAATGGTAATAGAGTTTATTCCTGTTTACGAATTCCATATTATTGATGACGTTGAACTTTCGTCTCTAGCTCTTGGTCTAGGTCATACGGTCATAGAGATAAAAGAGAGAGGAGGTAACAAATGTTGTTGGAACAAATACATAAACAAATAGACCAAAGCACAGACCAAAGTGGCTTCTGCATATGGCTGACTTCCTGTAAGAAATCTTTCTCTCCAGTGGCGCAGCATTTAAAATACATTAACTAGTTATGAAATAATTATTCCAGTTTGTACGAAGCAATTTTATTTTACATAAAATGTCACAAAATGGTAACATATAAAACAATACGAAGATTGCTCAATAGGAATTAACTGAAGATTGTTTTTTTTTTAAATATTTTTTATTAATTTAATGCATATTTATGGGCCGTCCATAAATCACGTGATTCTCCAAGGGGGGGGGGGTTAGGGGTTACCTTTTTATCACGGTTTATCACGGTGGTGGGGGGTGTGGAATTGTATCACGTGATATTCAAAAATTGCCGGTATTTTTTCCAATACTACCTACCTACCTTAAAGGAGAAATTTTGTTTTTAATCCCTACTGAATTCTCAAATGGAAGTCGTTTTATTATTATTGCCTTTAAACTAAAGACCATTATTGCGTTGTAAAATACAATGTGTTTCAAAATGATTGTCATCAAGTTGGCGTTGGAATTTCTGTGCATGTAATTTTTGATGTGCCGCGCTGTATTGATTTGAACCTATCTAATTCTGACAACAAGTGTCCTGTGATCTGTGCAAGTGTCAAACTGGCAATCAGTACTGCTGGTAATTAACGGCCCTTTTCAGGGCCAAAACAAATACTACAATTATTAGACAAATACTAAGAATTCGTTTTCTTTTGACAGAGAAAAACCAGAAGTTAAAAGAGGTCAAGTAGGTTATTTTGACGTTATGTATAGCTAGTAGAAACTCCTATTTTCGCAAGGCGGTTTTTTTTATTTTACATGGGAATTCCACAGCCGACTAGATGACAATCATTTTGAAACACATTGTATAAATCCGTATAAGTTCCAAGCATTGAAAAGTTTATTCCTTCTTTATTTCGTGTTTCTCCCCTGTAATATGGAACAAATTATATAAATTTCTTTTATCAAACAGAATCAAATTGGTATAATTTATTTTAAATTTGGGGGGGGGGGGTCAAAAATTATCACGTGATTCTTAGGGGGGGTATTACGGCATATCACGGTTTATCACGGTGGGAGGGAAGGGGTTCAAAAGCGTCACGTGATTTATGGACGGCCTCTTATAATAATAGTTCATAACAAAATTACCTACACCAGTTTTTACAACCTTACGCTCTTGTTTGAAAAAATTCCGATTTTGGGATTAATCCGTTAATTGAAGAAAAATTACCAAAAAAAGAAATGTCTTTCAGGTATACCAGGAAGAAAAAGAACGAACAGGAAACCAGGAAGGAGAGGAAAAGCTGATTCAGTTATATAGTGGGTATATTATATTAAAAATATGTATGTATTTATTATTAATTGTTAAACTTTGGTTCCCAATGGTAGCCTGTAGCTCCTCCCATAGATCCGCCACTGCACAATTTAGCAACAACAATCGCAAACACGCGTTTGAAAAGTGACTTCTCAATATGGCCGGTTCCGTCTACAAAATTTATTACTCCCTCTCCCTAATGCGCGAGGAAAGTGTGACGTCAGAATTTGGTAACCATCGCAACTGTTTCAACACAATTTTTTTTTTCTTATAGGAGATTAACATGGGAAAATTTTCAAGCAGCTGATAACCTACGTAAACGAAATTTCTTAACTATCAGCTGTGAAAAATAAGAAACATTGGAGTATGTAGTTTTCTTGTATATAAAAGAATACATGATTGGTTATGGAGAAAGGAAGAAAAAAAGTGATTTATTTCGGAGGTGGCACCTCAATCTAATTCAAATTTGACGCCATCTGTCAGAAAATATGACAAACACAGTTTGTGAATCAATCAGAAGCATAAAAATAAGAGGCGTGGTCGTGAAAGCCTGAGAGAAGGGAAAATCAAGGTTAACCTGTTATGTCGTAGTCGCTTCTGATTGGTTAACAAATTGTCAATTTCGTACTTTAACAAGTGGCACCAAATTTGAATTAGAGTGAAATGTCACCTCTGTAATAAATTACGTTTTTCTTCTTTCCTCCATAACGTATCACGTATTCTTTTATATACAAGAAAAGTATATACTTCAGTGTTTCTTATTTTTCACAGGTGATAGTTAAGAAGGGGAGTTAGGGACGAAGGCAGTAAGGATGAAGGCCTGTCCAAATGTCAACCTCACCTGCACGAGTGGTAACTGATTTCATCAGTTACCCGGTACTCCCTGCTAAAAACTAACGAGGCTCTGGCGACCGAGTAACAGCGGTATAACTGTTCAACCGAGGATTAAGGAAATGTAATCTCTCCTACCATCCCTCTACCAACCCGCAATGGCCAGCGTGGTAGAGTACAGGCTAGAAACCCCGTAAAGAACACATGGATATTCAATGTATACAAAGGCCCTTAGTCCCCGGCAGCTCAATGGTCCCTGATTATGGTAGCAATCAGAGAAGACTAAGAGCAAAGGGTGCGAAGAATCACCGGGATAGATCCGGCTACCATGGAAAAACGACAATGCATATCGCCACCTATAATATAAGAACACTATCCTCCGACCAAAAAATATACGAGCTGGAAGAAGAGCTAAGACACATCAAATGGGATGTCTTAGGAATTAGTGAAGTACGACGTAAGGGAGAAGATCAAATAGAACTTAAGTCAGGTCATTTGTTCCACTACAAAGGAGATGAAGAAATACTAGAAGGGGGAGTAGGCTTCTTCATTAATAAAACACATAAGAACAATGTAATAAAAGTCCAAAGTATCTCAACAAGAGTCATATACCTAATACTAGAAATCAATAAGAGAAACAAAGTGAAAATTATCCAAGTGTATGCCCCAACATCAACACACAATGACGATGAACTCGAAAGCTTTTACGAAGAAAGCTTTTTTCTCTAAAGCAATACAACAAGATCAGGAAAAATATACAATCCTCCTAGGTGATTTCAATGCCAAATTAGGCCATAAACTTGACGATAGCGAAAATGCTCTTGGTCCTCATGGGTATGGAGAAAGAAACAGTAGAGGAGCCATGCTTTTGAACTTCATGTCGCACCATAAATTACAATGTATGAACACCTTTTATAAAAAGAATAACCAACGCAAATGGACGTGGAGGAGCCCTGACGGTGTTACGAAGAATGAGATCGACTTTGTAATATCGAACAGGAGAGATATAATACAAGATGTCACCGTACTAAACAAATTTTCTGTGGGTAGTGATCACCGTCTAGTCCGAACAAGAATTGTTATCAACGTAAGGAAAGAACGAAGGAAGATGATAAATACAACTCGAAAGCTTATCCCCAAAGATATTAAAGATGTAAATGCCTATGAGGAAATGGTCACGACTAACATACAACATCTTAAAAACATTAATGAAGAACAAATAAATATTGACGATCTAAATGAACAAATTAACCATACGATACAAGATGCAAACCAAAAAAGCTGCTCCAAAATTAGGAAAAAAGAAGAGAAATTAAGTTTGAAAACATAAAATATGATGAAATCAAGAAGAGAAATGCTAGACAAACATACAACAAACTTCACCCTCTTATCACAGTTAAATAAAGATATATCTAAAGCTATCAGAAAAGATATCAGGACATATAACACAAGACAGGTGGCAAAAACAATAGAAGATAATAAGAACATGAAAGTGCTCAAACGCAAACTAAACTTAGGTAAAAGAAATATTTGTAAGTTGGCAGACAAACACGGGAACATTGTTTCAAGTAGGGACGAGTTGATTAAGATAGCGAAGGACTTCTATTCGGAGCTGTACTCAAACCAAGTTAAACCTGCAAAACAACAGCCAATACCAAAAGTTCAAAATGTAGGATCGGAGGACATTCCAGATATAACCATCAGTGAGATCAAATCAGCCTTAAAAAATATGAAAAACAACAAATCGCCTGGTGATGATGACATAACAATTGAATATATCAAAGAAGGAGGACCAACCTTGCTATATGTAATCCAAAAACTATTTAATGCTTGCCTTCTAAAGGGTACGACACCTTCCCAATGGACAAATGCTGTCATTATCATTGTGCATAAGAAGGGCGACATTACAGATCTGAGAAATTATCGACCGATCAGTTTGCTGTCCCACGTATACAAGCTATTCATGGCAATAATCACAAAAAGGCTAACCAACAAACTCGACAGCTATCAACCCTGTGAGCAGGCTGGTTTTCGGTCTGGCTATGGCACGAAGGATCACCTACAAGTGATAAAATCCCTAATAGAAAAATGTGTAGAGTACAACAAACCACTAGTACTTACTTTTGTAGATTATGAAAAGGCGTTTGATACTGTGGACCAGCACAAGCTATTACTGGCTCTAGCGGACTGTCGTATCGATCATCGGTATATAACACTCATGAAAAACATTTATGACACTGCCACAGCCCATGTTAGACTACATGCCGATACCGATAAATTTAATATAAACCGCGGAATTCTACAGGGCGATACAATCTCCCCTAAATTATTTACTACACTGCTACAGTATATGTGCAAACGGATAGATTGGGAGAATATGGGTATAAATGTCAATGGGGAAAATCTCAGCCACCTCAGATTCGCCGATGATATAGTTTTAATTTCAGATAGTACTGATAAAGCCACAACATCTCTTGAAAGACTTTACCAAGCATCAGGTCACATTGGGCTAAAAATCAACATATCAAAGACCCAATTTATGACTAATCTAGTAGTATCTAGAAACATACCTTTAGGTGACACTGAAATACAGCAAGTGACGTAATATAAATACTTAGGTCATGAAATTCGCATAGGGCGAGATAACCAGACGTGTGAAATTTTCAGGAGATTAGGCTTGGCATGGGCAGCATTTGGCAATCTCAGAGATTCATTTAGGTCTGACCTTCCTATATGTCTGAAGCGTAAGCTTTATAACCAATGTGTCCTGCCTGTCATGACGTACGGAGCCGAAACCCTAACACTAACCAAAAAGTCTATTAATAAAATAAGAACAACACAGGCAGCAATGGAAAGATCAATGCTGGGAATTTCGCTTAGAGATAGGATACCTAATAGAGAAATACGGCGAAGGACAGGAGTTACAGATGCAGTAAAGAAAATAACTTCTTTAAAATGGAACTGGGCGGGGCACGTTGCGAGAATTAAAGATGAACGATGGACTAAGAAGATTATCGAGTGGAGGCCAAGACAAGAGGCATATCGAAGCAGAGGGCGACCCCCAACAAGATGGACGGATGACATTAAGAAAATTAGGATGAACTGGATGCAGGCTGCACAAAATAGGGAGGAGTGGCAAAATTTGCGGGAGGCCTATGTTCAGCAGTGGACGTTACAATAGGCTTATTGATGATGATGATGATGATGATAGTTAAGAAATTTCGTTTACGTACTTTACCAGCCACTTGAAAATTTTCCCATGTTAATCGCCCATAAGATAAAAATTGTGTAGAAACAATTACTATCAGTTGCCATGGTTACCATCCCCTCTCCCACATGTGCTACGTCATTACTTTCCTCGCGTGTTGTTACCTCCTCTCTCTTTTATCTCTATGGTGTATGTACACGTATGTACTTGCGTTTCATCGATATATAAATCTCCATTCAAAATTTGTTAATGTGGAATAAGGTGTAATTGAGAGACAAAAAAATTGTACGAAAACTTAATAAAGCTCCCTCCATTGCAATAGTTTGTAACTTTAAAAAAAAAAGTAGAGTTATGAAATATGCCGTAAAGTATCTGAAGTATGTTTTATTTCATAAAAATGATTTAATATATAACATAACATTATAATGAATATTTACATAGATACTTGAAGTCGACTGTTCCAGTTAGTGAAAATTGTCATTTTGAGTGTAGGTATTAACCTCGAGCACTAATCCAGGCGAGATAATATTTTTTGTGACTGCTCGTGGAAAGTTATTTAAACTTTTTCAGATATGAGTATCTTAATCAGGACGATTTTTCGAATTTGAGTAAATAGCATTTTTAGAAATTTTGATATCCACCGAGTCCAAAAAACGTTTCTGAAAAAATGTCTATGTATATGTGCCTGTAGAAGGTTTTATCGGAAGTTAAAAATCACACTGTTCAGTTTATTAATCTAGACTTTCTACTTTATCAGGACTCCCAATAAACTTTTTATTAATATCGAGTGTTATAATGGGGTAATTTACTCTTGTCATTTTTCGGATTTTTGAAATTTTCTCAAAATTTATACCAAGAATTTTTTTATACTTTTTATATTTACTCCACTGTCGATAACACACAATAAAGTTTAATAACAATTTTAGCTAAATCGGTAGTTGAAAGTTAGAAATATCAGCTGCAGCCATTTGCAGCTTTAGCTTTTATGGAATTTTTAACAACTGGAAGCGAAAATTCGCCACAACGAAACGATATAGTGAAATGAAATGAAACGACATGGGCACATGACTTGAAATCCTCGAAAGTTTTTTTAGTTAGTCTCGATTTGACAATTTGAGTATTCACTCAAGAAAATATATTCATTGTCAATGTTGCCCTGCTGAAAATGAAATTTGACCAATATCGGACAGATAAAATGTCAGATTAAATATCATTTTCAGTAGGCGGTAGTAATAGACCGTGGGCCCATGACACCAAAAGTGTCGATAATGTATGTTCGTGTGCCCTTTTAGGGACATACTCAGACAACCCGGGAAACCGGGAAAAAGGAACTCCGAGCGTCTGTGACCAGTCCTAGCACCTGCTATGACCTCCTAGACCAAGAGCTGGGCACGAGATTTCAACATCATCAGTAATATGGAATTCGTAAACAGGAATAAATTCTATTACCATCAGTTATTAAAGTTCCGAGCAGGCGGACAGCTTACTGGTTGCGAAGGGTAGTTATAAGGGGTGAAAGTGATTAATTTTTAGGGGAAGTTTCGGCATCGATAATAAACTTAAAGATCTATGTAATGATAGTTCTTACCATACCTAAACTAAATTCCAAGCGGCGGACACATAAGTAGGTGCAAAGGGGGTGGCGGACAATAGTAAGGGGGTGAAAACGCGAAGAGCTAGAGCCGAAATTTCAACGTCATCGTCATCAATAATATGGAATTCGTACACAGGAATAAACTCTATTACCATCAGTTATTAAAGTTCCGAGCAGGCGGACAGCTTACTTGTTGCGGAGGGTAGTTATAAGGGGTGAAAGTGATTAATTTGTAGGGAAAATTTTGGCATCGATAATAAGCTTAAAAATGTATGAAATGATAGGTCTTACCATACCTAAACGAAATTCCAAGCGGCGGACACGTAAGTAGGTGGGAAGGGGGTGGCGGACAAGGGCAAAGGGGTGAAAACGCGGAGAGCTTGAGCCGAAATTTCAACGTCATCGTCATCAGTAATATGGAATTCGTAAACAGTAATAAACTCTATTACCATCAGTTATTAAAGTTCCGAGCAGGCGGACAGATTACTTGTGGCGGAGGGTAGTTATAAGGGGTGAAATTTGTTAATTTTTCGGAAAAATTTCGGCATCGATAATACGCTTGAAAATGTATCTAATGATAGGTCGTACCATAACTTAACGAAATTCTGAGCGGCGGACACGTGAGTGTGTGCAAAGAGGGCGGCGGACAAGGGTGAAGGGGGTGAAAAGGCGGAGAGGTAGACACGAAATTTCAACGTCACCAGTAATGTAGAATTCGTAAACAGGAATAAACTCTATTACCATCAGTTATTAAAGTTCCGAGCAGGCGGACTGATTACTTGGGGCGGAGGGTGGTTATAAAGTGTGAAAATGGTTAGTTGGTCGGGGAAATTTCGGCATCGATAATACGCTTGATAATGTAGGTAATGATAGATCGTACCATAAAAAAACGAAATTCCGAGCCTTTTCACCCCCGTCACCCATGTCCGCCACCCCCTTTGCACCCGCTCATGTGTCCGCCGCACAGATTTCCGTTTAGTTATGGTAAAACCAACTATTACAAAAATTTCAAGCGTATTATCAATGCAGAAATTTTCCAGAAAAATTATCAAATTTCACCCCTTATAACTACCCTTAGCCCCAAATAATCTGTCCGCCTGCTCGGAACTTTAATAACTGATGGTAATAGAGTTTATTCCTGTGTACGAATTCCATATTATTGATTACGATGACGTTGAAATTTCGGCTCTAGCTCTTCGCGTTTTCACCCCCTCACTATTGTCCGCCACCCCCTTTGCACCTACTTATGTGTCCGCCGCTTGGAATTTAGTTTAGGTATGGTAAGAACTATCATTACATAGATTTTTAAGCTTATTATCTATGCCGAAACTTCCCCTAAAAATTAATCACTTTCACCCCTTATAACTACCCTTCGCAACCAGTAAGCTGTCCGCCTGCTCGGAACTTTAATAACTGATGGTAATAGAGTTTATTCCTGTGTACGAATTCCATATTACTGATGACGGTGACGTTGAAATTTCGGCTCTAGCTCTCCGCGTTTTCACCCCCTTACCATTGTCCGCCACCCCCTTTGCACCTACTTATGTGTCCGCCGCTTGGAATTTCGTTTAGATATGGTAAGACCTATCTTGACATACAATTTTAAGCTTATTATCGATGCCGAAATTTCCCCTACAAATTAATCACTTTCACCCCTTATAACTACCCACCGCAACAAGTAAGCTGTCCGCCTGCTCGGAACTTTAATAACTGATGGTAATAGAGTTTATTCCTGTGTACGAATTCCATATTATTGATTACGATGACGTTGAAATTTCGGCTCTAGCTCTTCGCGTTTTCACCCCCTTACTATTGTCCTCCACCCCCTTTGCACCTACTTATGTGTCCGCCGCTTGGAATTTAGTTTAGGTATGGTAAGAACTATCATTACATAGATTTTTAAGCTTATTATCTATGCCGAAACTTCCCCTAAAAATTAATCACTTTCACCCCTTATAACTACCCTTTGCAACCAGTAAGCTGTCCGCCTGCTCGGAACTTTAATAACTGATGGTAATAGAATTTATTCCTGTTTACGAATTCCATATTACTGATGATGTTGAAATCTCGTGCCCAGCTCTTGGTCTATCCACTTCTTGTTGATGCTGGCATAAATCGAGATGCCCTCTCCGGAATCGTATGCAAATGTCGGAATATGGTTAATGGGTCGAAAGGAGTCGTTCTACCAAAGGGCATACTTTTCTCGATCATCATCTATCACAAGTGTCTATCATCGTATCACCAGACTCCTTTAGACCCATTAACTATATTCCGATATTTACATACGATTCCGGAGAGGGTGTCTCGATTTATGCCAGCATCAACAAGAAGTGGAGGTCATCGCAGGTGCTAGGACTGGTCACAGACGCTCGGAGTAACTTTTTTCCGGTTTTCCGGGCTGCCTGAGTATGTCCCTAAAAGGGCATACGAACATACATTATCGACACTTTTGGTGTCATGGGCCCACGGTCTATAAGGGAAACCTGAAAATTTTTATATCGATTTCAGGCATTACTTTTCCTGAATTTCAAAATCAGTTATAGCGAAACAAATATCATCCAGTATTTTAAATAATATATTGAATAACGAAAAACAGAAAACAACGAAAAAACTAACAAACATGTAATAAGTAAGATTAAATCATTTATTAGACGATGATTATTTTTTAATGATTTCTAGAATATTTTTGAGTGACTATTCAAAAGCGAACAAATAACGAAAATCCATTGAAGTAGCGCCAAAAAAAATCCTCACCGGAGGTGAAGCCTTTGCACTCATGGTTAATACGTTGGAATTAGTTCCGTGACACGTGAAACAAAAATGCAAATTGTATCAAAGTTATAATGTAGTTTTATATGCCAAAAAAATGTTATCCGATGCAATCTGACATAACCATACAGAATCTAACGCTTTGGTAACGTTATAAGCATGTTGAATCATGTATTCTAACGAATTCCGTTTGTTCAAGCGGATGTTACCAAAGCCTACCATGTGACAAAACCCATGAGTTTAGCTTGAAAAAGATAAACTCATATCTACAGAGATACGTATAGTAGGAGAGCTGGTGTCAGGAAAAAACGACCGATCTGCACAAGTTTCGAATGCTACCCAAATGCGAGAACAACACCTACTATTAACAAAAAAAAGTTTCTGCCACCCCAAATTGTGTTAATAAACAGTCGTCAATATTGCAAAATAGGGGAGTATTTGACCGATCTGCACAAACCCCAAAATTTGAATACTGCTTCTTTTCATCAAAAAGAAGGCACTCCGAACTGTTCTCCACGAACAGTGTTACGAACTGTTACGAGTTAGGAAGAAAATTTAGCTAAAAGGGAAGGAAAGGGAATTCAGTCTGCTGTGATACATAGAGAGAAACATTTCAGAATTTTTGTTATTAAATCTAATTATAATACGAGAATTAATATGTGGCGGCCGTGGTTAAATAAAAGTGCTGGAGAAGTTGAAGTAGGAGGGGAAAAATTGGCAGAACAAGTTGAAGAGCAAGAAGCAGAACAAAATATGGAAGAGATGCAAGCTCAAGAAGAAGACGGAGTGTTAGAAAACCGACAATAGAAACAATTTTCAGCTGAGTCGAAACAAATTATTTTAAATGTCTATTACGGTAAGTTTTTAATAAATGTTGTCTTTATAAAGATATATACATCGGGTGTCCCAGACTACGTGGTAAAAAATAAGAGGGGTAGATAGAACTCATCAAAATATTAAGAACAAACTCATAAGTACTTATATGCAGATGCTTAGTCTCCGAGATACAGGGTGTCATTTTATTCGTATTGGTTTTAACTTCCATGATATGTAATTGGAGATTTTTATTTGAATGATACTCCCTGTCAAAATTGAGTAACTTCATAAAGTGAAGTGAATGAGGCATTTTTTCTGAGAAAAGTATTTATGACGTCCTAACAGCTATACGAAACACCCTGTATATATTATTTCTATCTAAAAACACTTCCGGAAAGTCAAACGATTCAAACGAGGGGCATACTTCGAAATCGGTTCTTCAGTTTAACTGCTATAAGGTAAGTAACATACATACATACAACCTGAATATATAATATACAGATTTTTTGGCAGTCTTGTATCAAAATAAATGATTAACTAGGATGTTGTTAATAATATTGTTGGTAGATACCTATATACCGAATATATACGGGGTAAAGTGATGTTAAAAACGTTGGTCGAGCTGTCAAAAACGAGCACCTCACAACTGGTGCGGGAAGTTTGAATTGGGGACAGAAATTGATGATTACTCTTGAAAAAAACAATTTTTATAATGAATCGCAGAGAAAACGTACAGAAAGACACAAAGGTAACAGGAAAAATGCAAGCCAAACACAAACACGTGGGACCATCAAAATCTAGCTTGACACTATGTGCGTGTGAGAGTAATTAACGTGTCCTTTTAGTTATCGTAATTAGTAATGAAATGCTAAAAAAAATATTCAACTTTTATAATTCGTGTCAATAATTGATAATTCCTTTTTTTCCTAAATGAAATTAGGGCAGCAGAGTATAGGTCTACCGGAAAAGTGGCAGGAGGTCGTTTTATGTCTCATTTAAATGTTATTAAAAAATTGATAAAGCGTTAACTTTTATAATTTTTAACAATGAATTGTTTTAACGTAATTAACATATCGCGGTCAATAAGTGTCCCGCTGGTATCCCTGCAGGAATCGATTTTAGGTTTCTATAGCTCCGAGATGATACAAAAAAAGTAAAACTAATCGTTATGAAATAATACAAAATCTATTATCGCCAGCTCCCGGACTAATAATGCGCCCCTGCAATGATCCGTTACGGTCATATCCTCCTCGAGTTTGTCGCACTTCTCGAGTAGAGCAAGATCGTGTATAGACAATGTTTTTACTACCTTAAAGATAATAAACTATGTTTTTTAAAAAACAGATAGTAGAAAAACGCAGAGAATTTAACCTTGAGACTCACTTGGAATTTATCGATTATGAAAAAGTGTTTGATAAGATTAAAAAAGACATGTTACAGACAATTATGGAGAAAAGAGGCTCCTAAAAAACCTTATCTAAATCTTAAATACTTAGCCTATTACTTGACAAAAATTATTATTGATACAGCCAGAGAATTATCAACAGAAATACTCATCAATCAAGGAGTAAGACAAGGATGTAGCCTGTTACCAACACTTTTTAATACATATTTAGATGACCTTATCAGAAAGTGGAAGCCATTACGTGCAAATTTAGGCTCAAGATCAAGATGAATCATAATACATACATTATGTATACAATGCTATTTGCAGATGAACAAGTTATACTTAATAGAGGACATGGAGGAGAAATTACAGTCATCAGTTTACAAACTTCATCAATTGGGTACCGCATAGGGGAGAGTCTGGAACAGTTGCCATGCAGGTACAGTGGCCACCTACCCACAGAATTTTTATTTACAAAGAGTGTGTGCCGTCATCTGGCAAATAAGGTTGTTTTCAATTACTGTTTCTATTCATGATGTTAGTTGCAGTACTTTTGAATCCTTTTCTTGGGTAATAACCTATCCCCAAAATTTAACACGCGTTGTAAAAATTTTCCGGAGTAGTATTTTTGTAATATTTTAGTGTTTTCACAGAAAAAAAAAAATAAAACCCTTGACAAACGCTAGCCAGTATATGTAAGTATTTTTCGGCATATTATTTTCCTGCCTCCTTTTCATAACTTTTTTCGTAATCCATTTTTAATTTTAAGGTTGATTGATGGTACAGTGGCCACTACTATTGTACATCTTAAAAGGAGTGGCCACTGTACCGTCATAATAATTATTGTGCTTGAACCTTGAACTTTTTTATTTCAGAAGTGCTACAAAATGCCTCGTCGCAAAAAAACAGATAAAATAATAGGTACCTAAAACTTCTGCTGAAACTATGCGCAACGCACTTCGTGACATAGAAAATGGTGAACTGTCAGTTAAAGCCGCTGCAATGCGAAAGGAAATTCCCCGCACAACTTTAAGGCGTTATGTAGAAAAAATCAAGGGCAAAAGAGAAGAAATTGATTGGAATTCACCCATCTTCGAAGGAGCACCAAGATTAGAACCAAATTATACTGTAAACCAAATATTTTCTACGAAAGAAGAAGAAATCTTAAGCGAATACTTCCAAACCATGGCAAAACTCCATCACGGCTTAAATCCTAAATGTTCAAGAAAGTTAGCGTATGACTTATCATTGTCAAATGAGAAGAAAATACCACCCTCGTGGGTAGAAAATAAAACTGCAGGTAGATTGTGGTTTAACGCTTATCTCAAACGTCGAAGGGAGTTATCTTTAAGGTCGGCAGAAGCTACGTCTTTATGTAGAGCTATGGGCTTCAACAAGCCAGTCGTCCAACGATTTTTTGATAATGTTCACGAAATATATGAAAAGTACAAATTAGGACCCGATCAAGTGTACAATGTGGGGCGGATGTAATTTCGGCCGGTAATCCCCTTGGGTACCTGCCCAAAGTAAAGGGCTAACCACAGATGTAAATTCGGCCAAGGGTAATGTTTATGGTAGGAATGTGAAATTTATTTTTATTAACATAAAACATATTAATATTGTTGGAAATGGTGAAATAATAAGGAAAAAAAAGTTTAGAGACGCAAGAGGGCAAGGATCAAACATGTATTCACTGAGCCTAATAGGCATCATCAGAATTTGCAAGGAAAAACCTGTGTGGGTCCGAATTCTCCTCCTCCGGTAATGTATCAATGTACTATCACTTATAAAATTTAACAATATTTTGTTTCACCCGGCCGAAATTACATATAAGATAAGAAGGACCCTTTAAACCCCCGACCGAATTTACATCCTATGGTCAGGGTGCCGATGGGATTACCGGCCGAAATTACGCCCGCCGACAATGTGGACGAAACGGGGCTTAGAACCGTTCAGGAAGCAGGAAAAGTCATTGCCACAAAAGGGTCAAAAACAAGTTGGTCAAATAACATCTAGTGAACGGGGAATTTGGTCACCATGTAGGTTGTGTCAACGCGATTGGAAATAATATTCCCCTCTTTTAATTTTTCCTCGGAAAAATTACAAAGATTATATGATTAAAAATGCCCCTCCCGGAACTGTCGGGGTCGCTTCACCTTCAGGTTGGATAACGTCGGAACTGTTTGTGGAATGGTTTCGGCATTTTATTAGACATGCGAAACCCACAGCTGAATCACCAGTATTACTTATCATGGATAATCATGAAGCTCACATTTCTTTGCAAATCATAAAGTTGGCTAAGGACAATCATGTAATATTACTAACTCTACCGCCTCATACTAGTCACAAGTTGCAGCCTCTAGACAAGAGTGTTTACTATGCCTTCAAAAAATATTACAATCAACATTGTCAACCATGGCTTCTTAGTAATCCAGGGAAACGAGTTACCATTTATGATATTGCTAAAATTTTGGGTGAGACTTATCCGTTAGCATTTACTGCTCGAAACTTCATTTCAGGATTTCGAGCAACTTGGATTTTCCCGTTCAACCCAAACATATTTAACGACGATGACTTCATGGCTTCAACCGTAACAGATTTACAAATTATAAATAAAGACGGTTTGAACGAAGACAACTTGAAACAAACAATTGACAATAATGAAGTTATGATTGATATGCCGTCGACAAGCGCTTAGGAAAAAAATTCAATTAAACGGGAGTTGCTTGTTTTGCCCACTGACCTCAAACCATTTCCCAAAGGAACAGCTTCAAATGAAAATAGAAAGTTTCAGAGAAAAAACAAAAAATTAGAAATTTTGACAAACACCCCAGTTCTAAAAAGACTCGAAGAGGAGGAAAAATTAAAAGAAACGAGAAAATCTAGTTTGAACAAAAATTTAAGTGTAAAAAGAAACCTTGGAGATAGCTTAAAACCTTGCACAAAACCCAAAAAAAACCGTAAACTTCCTGAAAGCAGTTCCTCAAGTGATGAGAGCATCGAACATTTGACAAATTCTGAGGACATTGATATCTTTGCTCAGTCGGAAGAAGATAATCTATTAGTAGAGGAGCTATGCGGGTATCAGACCACTTGTCGTCGTAGAAGGCCCCCAGGTGGTCCGAGCGACCCCAAAGTGGAGGTGTGGGTTGTTGATGACGTACCGGTCTTGTAGACGTCCCCCAGGTCTCAGTAAGTGTCCGCGTACCCCCCCGGGGGCCTATGCGAGTTTCGGACCACTCCTCGTCGTAGAAGGCCCCCAGGTGGTCCGAGCGACCCCAAAGTGGAGGTGTGGGTTGTTGATGACGTACCGGTCTTGTAGACGTCCCCCAGGTCTCAGTAAGTGTCCGCGTACCCCCCCGGGGGCCTATGCGAGTTTCGGACCACTCCTCGTCGTAGAAGGCCCCCAGGTGGTCCGAGCGACCCCAAAGTGGAGGTGTGGGTTGTTGATGACGTACCGGTCTTGTAGACGTCCCCCAGGTCTCAGTATGTGTCCGCGTACCCCCCCGGGGGCCTATGCGAATTTCGGACCACTCCTCGTCGTAGAAGGCCCCCAGGTGGTCCGAGCGACCCCAAAGTGGAGGTGTGGGTTGTTGATGACGTACCGGTCTTGTAGACGTCCCCCAGGTCTCAGTAAGTGTCCGCGTACCCCCCCGGGGGCCTATGCGAGTTTCGGACCACTCCTCGTCGTAGAAGGCCCCCAGGTGGTCCGAGCGACCCCAAAGTGGAGGTGTGGGTTGTTGATGACGTACCGGTCTTGTAGACGTCCCCCAGGTCTCAGTAAGTGTCCGCGTACCCCCCCCGGGGGCCTATGCGAGTTTCGGACCACTCCTCATCGTAGAAGGCCCCCAGGTGATCCGAGCGACTCCAAAGTGGAGGTGTGGGTTCTGAAAAAAATAAGATCTACGCAAAAGTGCTTTGCTGTCAACGGTTGACGTTCTTTATGAATTGTATAATTCTTTTTTCCAAGTGTCTATCAGACCAACAAGTTCAGACAAGTTTGAAGTTCCCCCTGCACTCCACGTCCTCACTACACGGGTCATCGGTCCGCTCGGACGGAGAGATGGACGAGGTTAAAAGTAGACAGATATAAGTATATGTGAGTTTTTAAATCCAAAAGAAGTTGTACAAATTCGCTGAGAATTTTAATTTAATAATATAATATGTTCTCCTTTATTTAAATTGAAAAACAGTTTAAATTTACACACATCAAATATCAATGGGTTATTTATACTTTCATTTAGCATCTGACAATGATTACAGGAATCGAACGAACACCTTACGCAAAATGCATATCGCACGGACCGTTTATTATGAAACAGCGATTGTGTATATAAAAATAAGGAAATTAGAATATATTTGCATAAACAAGGAATATCGAGCAAAGACGAAAAGCTCGAGCTATAAATAAATAGGTCTCGCGCAATAATGAATTAGAAAAAATTCTTACTCCCACATACTATTGTAGATAAACGAATACACATATTTTCCTATAGTTATCAAGATACAGCTTCATGAGGGAGGCAATAAAATAAAATAGAATATTAGAAGATTAGAACTTTATTGATTCTTAAGACCAATACACATGTATAAAACAAGTTAGTACATATTATAACAAATACAATACTAAAATATTCAAGAAAATAATTAGTACAAAACACATTTATGTTTACAACTCAAAGCATTATAAATTATACGATGTACATGTATTAATCGAAGTTAAATATAACATCCTGTGACGTTCAAAAATGCATACAATTTTAAGAGTTATTCATTATATATCTATAAGCTTACAATTTTAATTTTATATATCCAAAGGCGATGGAAGTATGGTCTTCCAAAAAATTTCTTTTTGTCGAATGAGGTCTGTATTGTTTCGTGCATGACTGTGTAATAACTTCATGTTCTTTTGTTCTTCGAATTTGCGATGATTGGATATATATTGGTTCTCTTTTTTCCAATACCATCTCTTTAATTGAATCGAAATTTATGTACTTGGAAACTTGATAGTTTAGAGATATCCCCTTAACTTTACATACTACTTTATCAACCTGTTCAATCATTTGCGATGATTGGATGTAATTGGTTCTCTTTTTTCCATTACCATCTCTTTAATTGAATCGAAATTTATGTACTTGGAAACTTGATAGTTTAGAGATATCCCCTTAACTTTACATACTACTTTATCAACCTGTTCATTTGTTGAAAATAATTTGTAGGCGTAATTTTTTGGACCTCCGCTTACAAACTCGGAAATATATGAACCAGGACCATCATTTTCTAATTCATCTGTCATTTCACATAGAAATGAACCAGACGGGACGTCCCATTCTCCAGGTCGAGAAACATAAATAACAGAGTCTGTATCGTAATATAAAACCCGATCACCTAGTTTTTCCAAGTAGCTGTACAATTTAAGGTGTGCATAAGCGGTAACATATGCGTCAATTACTACATTGACGGTGGAAAGTTCAGAATATGCCTCACAGTGTTCTTCATAATTTACAATGAGTGTAGTTTCATTAATTGGTACAATTGTATTAACTATTAAAGTTGGATTAGTCATAATATTAAAGAATTCTCCAGGATCATTGACAATTTTTGTTTTCGATTGATTTTCCCGTTACCCAAATTTTCCTCAGAATGAATTCAACATTAATTTCGCTAATGAACGCTGCCCCGGATTATCGAGAATCTTGTCAGACTCTAAAAGAATGCCCTCCCGCTGTAAAAATATTTCGATATATAAGTCTTTATCATCTTGATTTTTGCAGTGTTCAGGCCAATCTGAAGACTCCTGCTTCACTTTAACGAATTTGTTCATCATCTCTGTAAATAGTTCGTCTTGCATTGATTCATACTTCCAAATTTCGTAAATTTACAAAATTATATAGCCTTTTTCGATAGCCTTTTTTACTTCTTCCGTTACCCACGTTCCTATTAATGCCCTTTCTTCTTCAAGATGCCTACATTCTTCAGTGCCGAATTGCCCACATGTTCTACTGAGAACAAACATTAACTTCTCATTCATTTTCACTGGTAACACAGGATGAAGTAGGGTTTGAGGGGGCAAAATTTTACATTTAATTATCACATTGATTTCACTAAGATTTACAGAGCACTCTTCGCCTACAAGTACTTTCGGATGAGCTATAGGGAACTTTCCGTATTTACACACCCAGGGATAGAGTGAACATACATCCATGTATTTAATTTTTTCATTATCACGAATCTTGTAATATTCAACGACGTTTCCTGTCCTTCCTCCATAAAACGAATCTCTTGGATTAAGTGGCGATAAAGAGACCAGCGGGTGCTTTTCTGTATATTCTTTTATTTCGTTTGTACAATTTCGTCTAAAATCACATTCCCATTTCTCAAAAATTTCGTACCCCCCCAACGACTTTAGGAATAAGGTTTTGACTGTCGTTGACTCATATCTAGTATTCATAGATGAATTATCAGGCAAGGTTTTATCTCTTTGGTAACGGAAGCAGCGAGGACACCCATGAAAATAACAACCGTAGAATTCGAATATTTCCCTGGTCTCGGGGTTGTATCCATCAACTTTTATACCGTTTATTGAAGCTTCCTGCTGTTTCGCTGCGTGTATAATGTTACAGCCACCGTATTTCTTCTTCCCAAACCAACCACTGAATAGCAACTTTGCTCTGATTGTCCTTCCATCTATATCCATTTTTTGGTATAACCCCAATAGTATTCTCTTTTAGAAAATTTCGCCGAAAAACTTTGTTACATGCAGAAACGATGGTGGTGGCTTCTGTGTATGGACACACATTACCCTCTTTCAACAATATTTTTCAAAATTTAAGACACGCCTGGCTCAAGATTTCTACATCAGAAATACAGTATTCTACAAGTTCTTTCTGAAAATCAAAAATATCTTCCTTCTTCCCAGTGTACATTTCAAAAATTTTTCCCGTTCCACGCTGTTAAAATTGTCAGGATCGTAATATCGGATTTCAGGCATCGCACCAACATAACAATAATTTTCCTCTCTATTGAAAAGATGTGGAAAATACCCCTTCTTCATCCCTGTTAACCCAAAGGCGTTCGGTAGCTTAGATAATGCCATAGGTAAATAATTTAATGAATCCAAGAATTTAACATTTCCAATAATTTTCATTGTAATTAACCTCGTTCCTCTCGTAATTGGTACTTCAGGAGTAATGTCAGTTTCGGTTAAAATGTGATTTAAAATAAACTGATGATCAAAATTTCCTCCATTATGGGCTAATTTTATAATTTCTTTGAATCTTTTTCTTAGCGTTACTACATGATGAAGAAATGGCGAGACGACGTCGTGACACTTTATAATCTGCAATCTTACACCACACTTCCCACAAATGTCCTCCTCGGAATAAATACAACTATCGCAAAATTGTTTGAACACGTAAAGATTTGGTTCTTGCAGTGTGTAATGTTCAGTTTGCTTCTCCTGTCTGGTCTTCAAATCGTAAAATATATAAAGCACATCGTTACACTGAGGGTTTTTTGTGTCAGGTTAAATGTAGCATAAATGCCCCGATGGTTGATGTCTCCGGCAAATTCTGCAATATATTTCTCCACAGATATGATCGTGATTAGTAGGTATTGTTTTAAAACAACCCGGACAGCGATAAATTTTTTCACAGATATTATACCTTTTATGATTTTCGTAACAATCTGAACCACGAAAATAACGTTTACACTCGTCAAAGTGCACCTGCCGTTCTTCTTTACTACATAAAAGGGTTTTCTGGCATGCAAGACATGTTTTTTTTACATTTATGTTTATTTTTGTGGTCGAATGGTTGATGACAAGTCTCGCAGTAATATACACAGCTGAATGCTGTGGTAAGGGAAGTTATTACATTGTAATGCCCAGTCATGATATAAAATATTCAACGAAGGATTTTCGCTACATTCACCCTCAAAAATAACAGTACGACCCTTATCTCCGTATTGGTATACCGCAATTTTATATTTAAAGAGAAAAATTCTGGAATGCCTGAAGCTCTGGCAAACCTGCACCAACGTCAGGAATCTCTATATTAGCCTCTTTCATCAGTTTTAACGCTAACTGCTCTTGTAGTCTTCCCGTGTTTTTCCTAATTTTATTGTAGAGGGGGTCCTTGTCACTTTAAGCTTTAGCGACTACTAAAGCCCGAGGTAAACACAACTTGTCTTTATTGTTAATGGTAACAATACCTCGTCGACCGCGACACTCTTTTTCAAATGTGTTGTATTTATAATCACGTCCATTTCCCGCTGGCAATTTTAATGATGTCACTCTCAAACAGAACGTTTCGATATTAAGACCTTTAGAATTCGACTGGTAAATAGAAGATATTGTATCCCATACGTTCTCAAAAGTAACTTCTCCCAAAGGTTTGAAACGCAACCACCCCTCCCCTCAGGAAAAATCTTTCGAGCAAACACTAAACCCTACAAGATCGGTGGGGTTTAAGTTCTCCTTTCCTTTTACCACTATTTCCTCCACGGCATCATGCACCCACTTCACTGGGTTCACGTTCTCAGGAATCTGACGAATTTTGAACTCCAAGGAGCGGCCCTGTACTCCATATTGACGAATTGTCTTTAGAGAATCCTTAATAATTACACACTTTTCCATTGTCGATGACTAAGCAGAACTAACTTACGTGACAAGTGTCTACAAAAGAATGACAAAATATCAAAAAAAAAAGGGTCGTTTTTATTACATAGTGGTCAAACCAAATATTAAACACTTTTGAAAATTTAAACAAAAGGAACCCTTTAACTTGAAATTTGTTGGTGTTTGTCATAAGAAACCAGGGTTTTTTGCTCGTTTAACGTATCATAAAGCATACTATATCAATTAAACACTATTTCGTATGTTTCTGTCTTTCTATATGATAGAGGACACTTTTTTACAAATATAAGTTTTCAATAATTACTGAAAAGCTTGAGACAAGGCGCTATGTTTAGACTGATTCCAGTTATAGTTACTTAAATTCGAAATCTCGTGAAAGTTTCAAGAAAACCTAAGTAGTATTAGTTATGTAACACTCGAAACCCGCAGTGCATGTACCTGTATTTGTCCTCTGAAGATCAAAGCATACTTCACCTGGGACGAACTCCTCTTTACGCTCAGCCGTCACTTTTTGGGGTAAGAAAGGTCGATTGCTCAGTTCTACTAGAATATACTGCCCTTAGTTAGTGGTGGTATGTGTGAGATCCAAGAAAACTAACCTCCAACGACTGGACATGCACTGAACGCTAGCAACAAAGAAGATTCTTTATTATTATTATTACATTACTTTGCAAGTGAATGATCAAAATTATAAGAAGGTAACATTTATTATGTCACAATAAAACCGATAATTAAACACTTGAAAATTTAAACAAAAGACCCTCAAGTTTTAAAATTTGTGCGTGTTTGCCATAAGATACAAGGGTTTTTTACAATTTCACGCAGCCTCGTTACATATTAAGCACATTATTTCGTTCATATGTATATTCCATTATGACTTGAAACGCTGTAAATATATAAATATTTCATAATTATAGACACGCTCGAGACAAGGTACTATTTTTAGACTAATTCCGGCTATAGTTACTTAAATGCAAAATTTCTGAAACATTTCATGAACACCAAAGTGTTTGTCACGTAAGACTCAAACCCCGCTGTTTATTATACCTGGACTTGTTTCACTCTTCGGGATAGAAAGGTTGACTTCTCAGCTCCACGAGATTAGACCGCTTGTAGTTAGTAGTTTTAGGTGGGGAGATCCAAGAAAACTGATCTCGAAGGACTGGACCCACATTAAGCGCCAGCAACAACGAAGATGATAACCTAACTTTACTAGAATATGCAAGAGAATGGCAAAATTATAAAAAGGTAGCTTTTATTAGGTGATGGTCAGGCCGAATATTAAACCACTTATCACAATGGTGGTCTTATTCACATTGGGCCCTACGATTTCTCAACTTTGTACGTGTTTTACATAAGAACCCATGTATTTTTGTCAACTTGAGGGGTATGAGTTCACTGGATTGTTATTTCAAGGGAGTTTACCGTCAACATGGCCTCACGGATCCCACAACCTACCTATACATTTTGTAAACCTGCGGGCATGAATTCTAAGAAAATGGTATTCAGGGTGTTATATAGGGATTTACAGAATTCGCATATCTGTTTTACTTAAGAACTAGTGTGTTCTCGAAAACTCGAGAAAGTATGAACTCTGCGAATTAACATCTCAACACCTTTATCAATGCTTTTGATAAATATATTTTTTAATCTTTTTTGTTCCATCGCCTAATATGTATAATAAATGTTAATATTTTTGGTTAAATCTTCTAAGAGTACTTAACATTTATCGCTTTTCGGATTTAAGATTTTCTCGAAATCTCCTTCAAATGTTTTTCCTAAATTCCGAATATCTATTCTACTGTAGAATACGTATAATAAAATTTAATGAAACTTTTTAAGTAAATCCCCTATACACCAGCCGTTTTTTATTTTTTAACGTTTTTCGGAACGCTGCTTCGCGATTTCAAACTCTGAATATCTATTCTACTATATAACGTGTATAATAAGGTTTAATAATATTCTTTTACCACATCATATCACAGTCATCTGTCAGACTGCCCTAACTTACGATAAACCGAACTGACTGCCGTGTAGTCAAAAACGGAATTTCACAACCAAGGTACAAACGACAACAGACGTTTACACCCCCATCGAAATCTTTTTCGGGGTCTAATTATGTGTACATAAATGAGGCACTAACTTGTGCATACACGTCGATACATACAGGGTTTATTATCAATAATTATACTATGAACGATTTCAGCGATTACAGAGCTATTTTCAAGAAAGAATATGTCACAAACCGAAATATAATAACTAATAACGCAACAAATCCCATATTACACACACACACACACACACACACACACACACACACACACACACTATGACTTGTTCAACGTACGATGTTATGACAGTAATTATTTTTAATACATACCTTATGCTTGTATCGAAGGTGTACAAATTTAAATAAAATTTGCGCTTCTTGTTTCCAAACTGCGGAATTTGAAGATCGCTCAGCTAAACATACGTGCGCACCCTAAACCGGTGTGCTCGAGATCCTTCCCGCGGTCAGAAAAAAGCTCGAGATCCTTCCCGGGTCAGAAAAGGGTACACTCGATTTCCTTCCCGCGGTCAATTTTTGGGCAGGTAAAGAGTAGTGGACAGGTAAAATATATTGCGTAAATTGGTATTTATTGAGATTTAACATTTTACGTACATATGTATGTAATCAAAAATATACATTTTAATTATACATAAACATGTAATTCAAAAAATTTCCACCTTTTCCGTTCACAATTTTTCCAGGCTTATGACTGGTAGAAAAGACTAATTCGTTCTTAACTGGCGTGTTTAAAAAAGTTTTGGGGGCCTTAGCTTGGCCCAGTGTCAAATCGAAAATTGAAAGCATGCTAGAGCTTTTGTCAATTAAACTAAATGAAATATAACTAAAACAACTTAAAATAATATATACATTCGAAATTGGCTAATATATTCAGCCTCTGTCAAGTTAATTAAAGAAATACAGAAAACTAAGTCAGTGGAAGAAATTTATTAGAAACGATATTAACAAAATCTAATCGAGTTATGTGTTTATGCTGAAAAATAAGCATTTGTTCCCGAAGATATTCCTCCTTTTCTAAAATTTTTTTACATTTTTGTTTTTCACTCCGCATTTTGATATAAGTTTCAACTTGAACGTCGAACAAAGCGTTAATAAACAAAAAGATATTTGGATGGGACTTATAAAATTTTGAAAACTGAATCACATTTCATGAAATAAAATGAGACAAAATCTGTTTATTCCAAGAAAAAAGGGCCGGTTGGGTTGAGGGTCAAGATAATCCGCTTAATCCTTCACGGGAAGGATCTCGAGTGTTACCTGAGCTCAAAATTTGGGACGGGAAGGACCTCGAGTGCACCCCCCCTAAACCGGTAAGGTTGATACTAATGCAATCCGCGCGGGTCACTCTCTTTAGTTAGTCTTTTAAAAACAGGTGCATGTACTACATAAATACTTGAAGTTGAAAAGATATAGTATTTTCTAAGGAGAGAATAAAGTTTAACACCCACACACACACACAAGAGGTATATGAGACATATCGTATGTAGGTTACACACGTCGCTTTTACCTCTCCGAAAGAAAAGATTTTACTTTCTCAGCATGGTTTTCGCAATATGAACGTTATCTTGAATTCGGCACCAAGTTGTCAAAGCTGACAAATAGAACAGTATCATATCAGCAGACACAGAGTAGACAGATTGAAAAAGTATGTGATGACTCATCTTAAAAATGGTTATGGGTAGGTTGACACTTCTACGCCTATATGTCTCAATATGTAGATGTCTGAAAGAGAGAAAATAGTGAAATATAAATAAGGTTAAGTAAAGGGTGTTGGGTTAGAATGGTCAAAGGCACAAAGGGCTCCAAAAAAATGTGTTAGGTTGGGTTCACTCAACGCGAGCGGTGAGTGAACCCATTGCATTAGTATCAACCTTACCGGTTTAGGGGGGGTGCACTCGAGGTCCTTCCCGTCCCAAATTTTGAGCTCAGGTAACACTCGAGATCCTTCCCGTGAAGGATTAAGCGGATTATCTTGACCCTCAACCCAACCGGCCCTTTTTTCTTGGAATAAACAGATTTTGTCTCATTTTATTTCATGAAATGTGATTCAGTTTTCAAAATTTTATAAGTCCCATCCAAATATCTTTTTGTTTATTAACGCTTTGTTCGACGTTCAAGTTGAAACTTATATCAAAATGCGGAGTGAAAAACAAAAATGTAAAAAAATTTTAGAAAAGGAGGAATATCTTCGGGAACAAATGCTTATTTTTCAGCATAAACACATAACTCGATTAGATTTTGTTAATATCGTTTCTAATAAATTTCTTCCACTGACTTAGTTTTCTGTATTTCTTTAATTAACTTGACAGAGGCTGAATATATTAGCCAATTTCGAATGTATATATTATTTTAAGTTGTTTTAGTTATATTTCATTTAGTTTAATTGACAAAAGCTCTAGCATGCTTTCAATTTTCGATTTGACACTGGGCCAAGCTAAGGCCCCCAAAACTTTTTTAAACACGCCAGTTAAGAACGAATTAGTCTTTTCTACCAGTCATAAGCCTGGAAAAATTGTGAACGGAAAAGGTGGAAATTTTTTGAATTACATGTTTATGTATAATTAAAATGTATATTTTTGATTACATACATATGTACGTAAAATGTTAAATCTCAATAAATACCAATTTACGCAATATATTTTACCTGTCCACTACTCTTTACCTGCCCAAAAATTGACCGCGGGAAGGAAATCGAGTGTACCCTTTTCTGACCCGGGAAGGATCTCGAGCTTTTTTCTGACCGCGGGAAGGATCTCGAGCACACCGGTTTAGGGTGCGCACGTATGTTTAGCTGAGCGATCTTCAAATTCCGCAGTTTGGAAACAAGAAGCGCAAATTTTATTTAAATTTGTACACCTTCGATACAAGCATAAGGTATGTATTAAAAATAATTACTGTCATAACATCGTACGTTGAACAAGTCATAGTGTGTGTGTGTGTGTGTGTGTGTGTGTGTGTGTGTGTGTGTAATATGGGATTTGTTGCGTTATTAGTTATTATATTTCGGTTTGTGACATATTCTTTCTTGAAAATAGCTCTGTAATCGCTGAAATCGTTCATAGTATAATTATTGATAATAAACCCTGTATGTATCGACGTGTATGCACAAGTTAGTGCCTCATTTATGTACACATAATTAGACCCCGAAAAAGATTTCGATGGGGGTGTAAACGTCTGTTGTCGTTTGTACCTTGGTTGTGAAATTCCGTTTTTGACTACACGGCAGTCAGTTCGGTTTATCGTAAGTTAGGGCAGTCTGACAGATGACTGTGATATGATGTGGTAAAAGAATATTATTAAACCTTATTATACACGTTATATAGTAGAATAGATATTCAGAGTTTGAAATCGCGAAGCAGCGTTCCGAAAAACTTTAAAAAATAAAAAACGGCTGGTGTATAGGGGATTTACTTAAAAAGTTTCATTAAATTTTATTATACGTATTCTACAGTAGAATAGATATTCGGAATTTAGGAAAAACATTTGAAGGAGATTTCGAGAAAATCTTAAATCCGAAAAGCGATAAATGTTAAGTACTCTTAGAAGATTTAACCAAAAATATTAACATTTATTATACATATTAGGCGATGGAACAAAAAAGATTAAAAAATATATTTATCAAAAGCATTGATAAAGGTGTTGAGATGTTAATTCGCAGAGTTCATACTTTCTCGAGTTTTCGAGAACACACTAGTTCTTAAGTAAAACAGATATGCGAATTCTGTAAATCCCTATATAACACCCTGAATACCATTTTCTTAGAATTCATGCCCGCAGGTTTACAAAATGTATAGGTAGGTTGTGGGATCCGTGAGGCCATGTTGACGGTAAACTCCCTTGAAATAACAATCCAGTGAACTCATACCCCTCAAGTTGACAAAAATACATGGGTTCTTATGTAAAACACGTACAAAGTTGAGAAATCGTAGGGCCCAATGTGAATAAGACCACCATTGTGATAAGTGGTTTAATATTCGGCCTGACCATCACCTAATAAAAGCTACCTTTTTATAATTTTGCCATTCTCTTGCATATTCTAGTAAAGTTAGGTTATCATCTTCGTTGTTGCTGGCGCTTAATGTGGGTCCAGTCCTTCGAGATCAGTTTTCTTGGATCTCCCCACCTAAAACTACTAACTACAAGCGGTCTAATCTCGTGGAGCTGAGAAGTCAACCTTTCTATCCCGAAGAGTGAAACAAGTCCAGGTATAATAAACAGCGGGGTTTGAGTCTTACGTGACAAACACTTTGGTGTTCATGAAATGTTTCAGAAATTTTGCATTTAAGTAACTATAGCCGGAATTAGTCTAAAAATAGTACCTTGTCTCGAGCGTGTCTATAATTATGAAATATTTATATATTTACAGCGTTTCAAGTCATAATGGAATATACATATGAACGAAATAATGTGCTTAATATGTAACGAGGCTGCGTGAAATTGTAAAAAACCCTTGTATCTTATGGCAAACACGCACAAATTTTAAAACTTGAGGGTCTTTTGTTTAAATTTTCAAGTGTTTAATTATCGGTTTTATTGTGACATAATAAATGTTACCTTCTTATAATTTTGATCATTCACTTGCAAAGTAATGTAATAATAATAATAAAGAATCTTCTTTGTTGCTAGCGTTCAGTGCATGTCCAGTCGTTGGAGGTTAGTTTTCTTGGATCTCACACATACCACCACTAACTAAGGGCAGTATATTCTAGTAGAACTGAGCAATCGACCTTTCTTACCCCAAAAAGTGACGGCTGAGCGTAAAGAGGAGTTCGTCCCAGGTGAAGTATGCTTTGATCTTCAGAGGACAAATACAGGTACATGCACTGCGGGTTTCGAGTGTTACATAACTAATACTACTTAGGTTTTCTTGAAACTTTCACGAGATTTCGAATTTAAGTAACTATAACTGGAATCAGTCTAAACATAGCGCCTTGTCTCAAGCTTTTCAGTAATTATTGAAAACTTATATTTGTAAAAAAGTGTCCTCTATCATATAGAAAGACAGAAACATACGAAATAGTGTTTAATTGATATAGTATGCTTTATGATACGTTAAACGAGCAAAAAACCCTGGTTTCTTATGACAAACACCAACAAATTTCAAGTTAAAGGGTTCCTTTTGTTTAAATTTTCAAAAGTGTTTAATATTTGGTTTGACCACTATGTAATAAAAACGACCCTTTTTTTTTTGATATTTTGTCATTCTTTTGTAGACACTTGTCACGTAAGTTAGTTCTGCTTAGTCATCGACAATGGAAAAGTGTGTAATTATTAAGGATTCTCTAAAGACAATTCGTCAATATGGAGTACAGGGCCGCTCCTTGGAGTTCAAAATTCGTCAGATTCCTGAGAACGTGAACCCAGTGAAGTGGGTGCATGATGCCGTGGAGGAAATAGTGGTAAAAGGAAAGGAGAACTTAAACCCCACCGATCTTGTAGGGTTTAGTGTTTGCTCGAAAGATTTTTCCTGAGGGGAGGGGTGGTTGCGTTTCAAACCTTTGGGAGAAGTTACTTTTGAGAACGTATGGGATACAATATCTTCTATTTACCAGTCGAATTCTAAAGGTCTTAATATCGAAACGTTCTGTTTGAGAGTGACATCATTAAAATTGCCAGCGGGAAATGGACGTGATTATAAATACAACACATTTGAAAAAGAGTGTCGCGGTCGACGAGGTATTGTTACCATTAACAATAAAGACAAGTTGTGTTTACCTCGGGCTTTAGTAGTCGCTAAAGCTTAAAGTGACAAGGACCCCCTCTACAATAAAATTAGGAAAAACACGGGAAGACTACAAGAGCAGTTAGCGTTAAAACTGATGAAAGAGGCTAATATAGAGATTCCTGACGTTGGTGCAGGTTTGCCAGAGCTTCAGGCATTCCAGAATTTTTCTCTTTAAATATAAAATTGCGGTATACCAATACGGAGATAAGGGTCGTACTGTTATTTTTGAGGGTGAATGTAGCGAAAATCCTTCGTTGAATATTTTATATCATGACTGGGCATTACAATGTAATAACTTCCCTTACCACAGCATTCAGCTGTGTATATTACTGCGAGACTTGTCATCAACCATTCGACCACAAAAATAAACATAAATGTAAAAAAAACATGTCTTGCATGCCAGAAAACCCTTTTATGTAGTAAAGAAGAACGGCAGGTGCACTTTGACGAGTGTAAACGTTATTTTCGTGGTTCAGATTGTTACGAAAATCATAAAAGGTATAATATCTGTGAAAAAATTTATCGCTGTCCGGGTTGTTTTAAAACAATACCTACTAATCACGATCATATCTGTGGAGAAATATATTGCAGAATTTGCCGGAGACATCAACCATCGGGGCATTTATGCTACATTTAACCTGACACAAAAAACCCTCAGTGTAACGATGTGCTTTATATATTTTACGATTTGAAGACCAGACAGGAGAAGCAAACTGAACATTACACACTGCAAGAACCAAATCTTTACGTGTTCAAACAATTTTGCGATAGTTGTATTTATTCCGAGGAGGACATTTGTGGGAAGTGTGGTGTAAGATTGCAGATTATAAAGTGTCACGACGTCGTCTCGCCATTTCTTCATCATGTAGTAACGCTAAGAAAAAGATTCAAAGAAATTATAAAATTAGCCCATAATGGAGGAAATTTTGATCATCAGTTTATTTTAAATCACATTTTAACCGAAACTGACATTACTCCTGAAGTACCAATTACGAGAGGAACGAGGTTAATTACAATGAAAATTATTGGAAATGTTAAATTCTTGGATTCATTAAATTATTTACCTATGGCATTATCTAAGCTACCGAACGCCTTTGGGTTAACAGGGATGAAGAAGGGGTATTTTCCACATCTTTTCAATAGAGAGGAAAATTATTGTTATGTTGGTGCGATGCCTGAAATCCGATATTACGATCCTGACAATTTTAACAGCGTGGAACGGGAAAAATTTTTGAAATGTACACTGGGAAGAAGGAAGATATTTTTGATTTTCAGAAAGAACTTGTAGAATACTGTATTTCTGATGTAGAAATCTTGAGCCAGGCGTGTCTTAAATTTTGAAAAATATTGTTGAAAGAGGGTAATGTGTGTCCATACACAGAAGCCACCACCATCGTTTCTGCATGTAACAAAGTTTTTCGGCGAAATTTTCTAAAAGAGAATACTATTGGGGTTATACCAAAAAATGGATATAGATGGAAGGACAATCAGAGCAAAGTTGCTATTCAGTGGTTGGTTTGGGAAGAAGAAATACGGTGGCTGTAACATTATACACGCAGCGAAACAGCAGGAAGCTTCAATAAACGGTATAAAAGTTGATGGATACAACCCCGAGACCAGGGAAATATTCGAATTCTACGGTTGTTATTTTCATGGGTGTCCTCGCTGCTTCCGTTACCAAAGAGATAAAACCTTGCCTGATAATTCATCTATGAATACTAGATATGAGTCAACGACAGTCAAAACCTTATTCCTAAAGTCGTTGGGGGGGTACGAAATTTTTGAGAAATGGGAATGTGATTTTAGACGAAATTGTACAAACGAAATAAAAGAATATACAGAAAAGCACCCGCTGGTCTCTTTATCGCCACTTAATCCAAGAGATTCGTTTTATGGAGGAAGGACAGGAAACGTCGTTGAATATTACAAGATTCGTGATAATGAAAAAATTAAATACATGGATGTATGTTCACTCTATCCCTGGGTGTGTAAATACGGAAAGTTCCCTATAGCTCATCCGAAAGTACTTGTAGGCGAAGAGTGCTCTGTAAATCTTAGTGAAATCAATGTGATAATTAAATGTAAAATTTTGCCCCCTCAAACCCTACTTCATCCTGTGTTACCAGTGAAAATGAATGAGAAGTTAATGTTTGTTCTCAGTAGAACATGTGGGCAATTCGGCACTGAAGAATGTAGGCATCTTGAAGAAGAAAGGGCATTAATAGGAACGTGGGTAACGGAAGAAGTAAAAAAGGCTATCGAAAAAGGCTATATAATTTTGTAAATTTACGAAATTTGGAAGTATGAATCAATGCAAGACGAACTATTTACAGAGATGATGAACAAATTCGTTAAAGTGAAGCAGGAGTCTTCAGATTGGCCTGAACACTGCAAAAATCAAGATGATAAAGACTTATATATCGAAATATTTTTACAGCGGGAGGGCATTCTTTTAGAGTCTGACAAGATTCTCGATAATCCGGGGCAGCGTTCATTAGCGAAATTAATGTTGAATTCATTCTGAGGAAAATTTGGGTAACGGGAAAATCAATCGAAAACAAAAATTGTCAATGATCCTGGAGAATTCTTTAATATTATGACTAATCCAACTTTAATAGTTAATACAATTGTACCAATTAATGAAACTACACTCATTGTAAATTATGAAGAACACTGTGAGGCATATTCTGAACTTTCCACCGTCAATGTAGTAATTGACGCATATGTTACCGCTTATGCACACCTTAAATTGTACAGCTACTTGGAAAAACTAGGTGATCGGGTTTTATATTACGATACAGACTCTGTTATTTATGTTTCTCGACCTGGAGAATGGGACGTCCCGTCTGGTTCATTTCTATGTGAAATGACAGATGAATTAGAAAATGATGGTCCTGGTTCATATATTTCCGAGTTTGTAAGCGGAGGTCCAAAAAATTACGCCTACAAATTATTTTCAACAAATGAACAGGTTGATAAAGTAGTATGTAAAGTTAAGGGGATATCTCTAAACTATCAAGTTTCCAAGTACATAAATTTCGATTCAATTAAAGAGATGGTAATGGAAAAAAGAGAACCAATTACATCCAATCATCGCAAATGATTGAACAGGTTGATAAAGTAGTATGTAAAGTTAAGGGGATATCTCTAAACTATCAAGTTTCCAAGTACATAAATTTCGATTCAATTAAAGAGATGGTATTGGAAAAAAGAGAACCAATATATATCCAATCATCGCAAATTCGAAGAACAAAAGAACATGAAGTTATTACACAGTCATGCACGAAACAATACAGACCTCATTCGACAAAAAGAAATTTTTTGGAAGACCATACTTCCATCGCCTTTGGATATATAAAATTAAAATTGTAAGCTTATAGATATATAATGAATAACTCTTAAAATTGTATGCATTTTTGAACGTCACAGGATGTTATATTTAACTTCGATTAATACATGTACATCGTATAATTTATAATGCTTTGAGTTGTAAACATAAATGTGTTTTGTACTAATTATTTTCTTGAATATTTTAGTATTGTATTTGTTATAATATGTACTAACTTGTTTTATACATGTGTATTGGTCTTAAGAATCAATAAAGTTCTAATCTTCTAATATTCTATTTTATTTTATTGCCTCCCTCATGAAGCTGTATCTTGATAACTATAGGAAAATATGTGTATTCGTTTATCTACAATAGTATGTGGGAGTAAGAATTTTTTCTAATTCATTATTGCGCGAGACCTATTTATTTATAGCTCGAGCTTTTCGTCTTTGCTCGATATTCCTTGTTTATGCAAATATATTCTAATTTCCTTATTTTTATATACACAATCGCTGTTTCATAATAAACGGTCCGTGCGATATGCATTTTGCGTAAGGTGTTCGTTCGATTCCTGTAATCATTGTCAGATGCTAAATGAAAGTATAAATAACCCATTGATATTTGATGTGTGTAAATTTAAACTGTTTTTCAATTTAAATAAAGGAGAACATATTATATTATTAAATTAAAATTCTCAGCGAATTTGTACAACTTCTTTTGGATTTAAAAACTCACATATACTTATATCTGTCTACTTTTAACCTCGTCCATCTCTCCGTCCGAGCGGACCGATGACCCGTGTAGTGAGGACGTGGAGTGCAGGGGGAACTTCAAACTTGTCTGAACTTGTTGGTCTGATAGACACTTGGAAAAAAGAATTATACAATTCATAAAGAACGTCAACCGTTGACAGCAAAGCACTTTTGCGTAGATCTTATTTTTTTCAGAACCCACACCTCCACTTTGGAGTCGCTCGGATCACCTGGGGGCCTTCTACGATGAGGAGTGGTCCGAAACTCGCATAGGCCCCCGGGGGGGGTACGCGGACACTTACTGAGACCTGGGGGACGTCTACAAGACCGGTACGTCATCAACAACCCACACCTCCACTTTGGGGTCGCTCGGACCACCTGGGGGCCTTCTACGACGAGGAGTGGTCCGAAACTCGCATAGGCCCCCGGGGGGGTACGCGGACACTTACTGAGACCTGGGGGACGTCTACAAGACCGGTACGTCATCAACAACCCACACCTCCACTTTGGGGTCGCTCGGACCACCTGGGGGCCTTCTACGACGAGGAGTGGTCCGAAATTCGCATAGGCCCCCGGGGGGGTACGCGGACACTTACTGAGACCTGGGGGACGTCTACAAGACCGGTACGTCATCAACAACCCACACCTCCACTTTGGGGTCGCTCGGACCACCTGGGGGCCTTCTACGACGAGGAGTGGTCCGAAACTCGCATAGGCCCCCGGGGGGGTACGCGGACACTTACTGAGACCTGGGGGACGTCTACAAGACCGGTACGTCATCAACAACCCACACCTCCACTTTGGGGTCGCTCGGACCACCTGGGGGCCTTCTACGACGAGGAGTGGTCCGAAACTCGCATAGGCCCCCGGGGGGGTACGCGGACACTTACTGAGACCTGGGGGACGTCTACAAGACCGGTACGTCATCAACAACCCACACCTCCACTTTGGGGTCGCTCGGACCACCTGGGGGCCTTCTACGACGACAAGTGGTCTGATACCCGCATAGCTCCTCTACTTCTATTAATGAATGATCTGTCAACGATAACTGAAGACTCCTTTGTATTAGTCAAGTTTCCGACGAAAAAAACAGTTAAACATTATATTGGTCGCATATTGAACAAGTTAGACAATGAGGAGTTCAATATAACTTTTCTGAGACGCTACTGAAGCAATTTTATTTATCCAAATGTTCCAGACACATCGACCGTTCCAGCCCATGATATTAAACTTCATTTGATGCAACCTGAATAACTCGGAGGAACATCCAGAACGGCTAATCTTCTCTCTTTTCCTGTAGATTTGACTTCGTACAATGTAAACTAAACCCGAAATATAAATACATATACATTTATTTGTTAAATAAATAGCATTTTTATCCATTTTTAACTTATTTGAGATGTGGCCACTGTACCATTATTGATGGTATAATGGCCACCTTGTAAACGTTTTCACTGCTCTTTAAAAAAATAGTTTTTTAAGGTTTAAGTATTAGATTGCTATGATGCCAAATGTTCTATATAACTAATGTACATCATCACCTTTTCAAAAAATAAATATTTCGAATGTTTCATATTTTTATATAAAAAGGTGGCCACTGTTCCAGACTCATCCCTACAATCGGAATATATCTCTGACGAAAACCATATCTATGGCATTTTTTGGAAGCTATCCACAAACAATAAGAACCCTAAAGGTAAAACATCGCAAAAAATGTAGTTGAAATATGACAATGTAATGGCAGTTCCCACACTATTATATGGCTCAGATTGCTGGGCACTGTGGAAAAAAGATTTCAAACAACTAGAAACATCTGAAATGAAATTCCTGAGATCAGTAAAAGGCTATACAAGAATTGATCGAATTAGGAACGAAACCATCAGAAATGAATTGAGAATAGAACCAATAACACAACATGTAATCACATGCAAAGAAAAATGGAGAGATCATGTCTTAAGAATGCCAAATGGAAGACTTCCAAAACAAGCCTTAGAATTTTTTGTGTTTGTACTTTTATTAGTGTATATTTGGGATAACAACTTAGCTAAATGTAAATGTATTAGAATGGAAATAGTTCAGTTTTAAAATGTATCGTCGGCACGTCCTCAGTGATGGCTGCACATCGAGAGAGGGAGAGTGGTGCGCAGGTCCAAGCAGGGCGGTCCTCTTAGTCCTCAAGGGCAGGCAATCATTAGCAATTAAAAGTTCCTAGGTACACCTGTACATGCAACTACATATGCAACATTTCCTCCCTCTTTTAAGATTTGCGTGATATAGTGTGCGTTTTAGTTTGGTGAAAACCTAGACGGAGGAGCTCTAGCTCGGGTTGACCTACGTAGGTTTTGGGGAATGTGTAACATGTGAGGTGTTGGTATCCTTGGTTGTATCGGTGCTGCCGGAACAAGTGGGGTCGCTGGAGCATCGGCTGGTGTTCGTGGAATGGCTTCAACTTTTGTTTCTCAATTAGTCGGTGGTAGCGCTTCATAGAACCGAACTCGTCTAGTAGGCGACGTACGGCCCTGTTGGCTAGACACTGTTTCGGGATTAGCTGTCTTGGTGCGGTCTGGAAAGGCTCTGATTTGATCAATATGACGTTTTACCTTTCTCCCAGAGCACTGAATCTCGTAATGAAGGTCCCCCAGTCGAGTGACGATAGTACCTGGAATCCATTTATCCATTCTAGGATTACCAGACAGAATATAGACGAGTTGTCCAGGTCGAAGTGATCGGAATGTTGATTCGGTTTCAGCTTGTTGCTTCTGTGTGACTCGAACATGTGTATCATCTGGTCGTACTAAATTTAAGCGTGTACGCAAGTTACGTCCCAGGAAAAGTCGCGCTGGAGAGAGACCTGTTGTGGAATGAGGTGCATTCCGATATTGTCGCAAAAATTCATTCAAGTTGCGCTGTAAAGATACTTTGGTAGAATTCATTGCGCGGATAGAGTCCTTCACAGTCTGCACATATCTCTCAGCTTGGCCATTGGTCGCGGGATGATATGGTGCAGACAGTTTGTGGTATTTTACACCACTGGTCCGTAAGAAGTCTTTAAACTCCTCAGAGGTGAACTGTGTACCGTTGTCGGAGACCACAGTGATAGGGACACCATGAGCTGCAAACACTTCATCAAGTAGTGCTATGGTGGTAGTGGTCGTCGTTGAGGTCGTTGTCTTGACTTCTAGCCACTTACTGTAAGCATCTACAATAATCAGTAGCATGGTTCCCTCGATCGGTCCTGCATAGTCTATGTGGATTCGTTCCCAGGGTGCCTTTGGGTATTCCCAATGGTGGTCCCGAAATTTTGGTGGAGCATGTGCATGGGTTGCACAATTTGCATGATTTAGCAACTCGTTCGATATCAGCATCAATTCCTGGCCAAAAGACGAAAGAACGAGCGATACCTTTCATCTTAACGATCCCAAGGTGAGCTGCGTGTAAGTCGTTCAGGACTGCTTCTTTAAGTGTCGGTGGTATGACGACTCTATGCTCAAACATTAAACAGTTGGCTGCTAGAGTGTATCGAGCTTCCGGGGCCTTGTAGCGATGTTGCGTGAGATCTTGCCCAGTTTCCAGCAGTTGCACTATTTTCCCTAAATGCGCATCTTTTCGCGTTTCCCGTGCGATGGCTTCTGCTCGGATAGGCAACTGTACAGTCTGATGTACAACAAACTTGTCGAAATCGTCAAAATCCTCAGCTTCCTCCTTCTTGTGTGGAGAAACAAAGTTACCGATCTTGCTGACTGTGGAGGGTAGTGGTGCTCTCGAACAATAGTCAGCATTAGCGTTGGCTTTTGACGTTTTGAATACTACTTCGTAATTAAAGTTTGCTAGGTAGTCTGCGTAATTAGCCATTCGACTGATACAGAGTACAGGAAGCGATTTTTCTGGATGTAAGATCTGTGTCAACGGCTTGTGGTCCGTAATCAGGATGAAGTGGCGAGCGTACAGATAATTGAAAAATTTCTGAACTGCCCAAACGATAGCAAGTGCTTCTTTGTCTATCTGAGGGTACTTCTGCTCCGTGGCTGTCATGGTGCGGCTTGCGTATGCAATTGGGCGCTCCTGGCCATTGCTAAGTCTATGTGATAATACAGCTCCAAGTCCAGTTTTGCTTGCGTCAGTAGCTAAAAGCAATGGAAGTGATGGATCATACAGCATAAGAACCTGGGGTGAGATAAGAGTTTCTCTGATATCCAGATAGGCCTGTGTACCTTCTGGTGTCCATGTGAACGTATTCTTGAGCAGCATGTCTCGAAGAGGCCGGTCTTTCGTCGACAAGTCGGGGATAAAAGAACTGTAATAGGTAGCTTTACCCAGGAATAGTTGCAGCTCTTCCGGTGTTTTCGGCTTTGGTGCATCTCGCACCGCTCGGATGTGTGCATCTGATTTATGTATCCCATTTGCGTCGACTTTGTGGCCCAGGGCTTCCAGAACAGGTTCGGCGAAAGAGCATTTCGCACGATTGAGTTTCAAACCGTGTGTCCTAAAACGTTCGAGTGTTGCTGTCAAGGCCGGTAACATATTGTCAAACTGGTCTGCGTAAACAATGATATCGTCGAAGAAATTAACGACATTTGTCAGATCCTGGAGCACGGTATCCATACGTCGCTGCCAAATAGCGGGGATGTTCGCTGCTCCATACACTGCTCGTGTGGGTCGGATCAGTCCATGAGTTGGTGTGTTCAGCGTCAGGGCATGGCTGAACTCCTCGTCAACTTCCAGGTGCGTATACGCGTCAGTGATGTCCAGGTGACAGAACAGTGTAGCGCCTCGTAATTTATTAAATAAGTGTTCAACATTGGGAATCGGATGTTCATCTATAAGAATTCTAGGGTTAAGTGTTGGTTTATACTTACCGGTTATTCTCAGTTTGCCATTTTTCTTGGCGACAATGTGGGTCGTTGACGCCCACTCTGAGTAGTCAACACGTTTATAAAACCCTAAAGCAAGTTTGGCTTCAATTTCCTTGGCGTAGGCATCACATAGCGCAAGTGGTACGTCTCTTGCCCTGGTGAAGACTGGTGTGGCTCCTGGTTTGAGTTTCACCTTCGCTGGAGGTCCAATTAATTTTCCTGGTTTGTCACTAAATATGTCATCGTAACGAGCTAACGTGCTTTCTAGCTGATCATTTTGATGAGAAGAAAGGCAGTTGGAATTGGCTATATGGTGCACTGCTGCTGTATTCGAGAACAGTCTTCCAAAATCAATCTCGTGCGCCAATTCGGAGATCCACTCCCGACCTAGTAACGTATCGAATTCGCCATCGATTAGATACAGATTGAGCTTTTTTGATGTCCCTCCCATCTGAACGGTGACACAAGTACTTCCAATGCAATCGATTTGGTGACCTGTGTAACTGGCGAATTTTCGGTCTATTTTCTGTAGTTCATAAAAAGGATTAATTCGTTCAAATCTCTTTTTACTCATAATTGAGCAAGGTGATCCTGTGTCAAGTTCCATCTTTACTGCGGTGCCCTCTAATTTCACATCTAACAACTGACGTCCCGATGATGGTACTGAACCGATGACTTCTAGTTTGCTTAGTCTTTGTACAACGTCGATTCGCTCAGCTGGCTCTTTTTGTTCTTCCACCTTGTTCGTGCGTGTATTTGATCTGCAGACTCTGGCAATGTGTCCTTTCTTTCCACATTTATTGCATTTTGCATCTCGAAAACGGCACTCGTTGCGGAAATGTGCTGCGCGTGCTGGCTCGCTTGAGAAGTTTGTCTCTCCTGTGGTTGACCTTGGCTCCGTTGCTTTGACTTGCTCCTTCCCCATTGTCCAGTATTCCTTTTGACTTGTGGTTTCTCATAACCGATCTTGTGTGTTGTCTCCGGTTCCGGACATATATTCGAGGTTTTCACTTCGTCTTCGGTATTACGAGTAATCTCAAGTGCCTGAGCAATCTCATATGCCTGAGTAAACGTTGTTGGCTTCTTTGATATAATCTCGTCACACACTTCACGAGATTCTAGACCAGCCAACATTTGCTCTATTAGCATCCGGTCGAGAAATCCGTCGTACCCACAATACACTGCGGCTTGCTTCAATCTTAATGAGAAATTAGCGATAGTTTCGTCTTTCCTTTGTCTTATCTGCCGAAATTTTATACTTTCTGCGTATTTGTTGCGTGTCAAGTCAAAATGTGCAGTCAGTTTTGAAATTACTTGACTATAATCAAGACTTTCTGGATCCTCTGGACTCACCAAAAACTTCAAGGCGTCATTAAGTTCAGGTCCCATGTAAACACGTGCATAATTAGCGTGCAGGTTGGATGGAATTTTACTCAATTCTAGTGCCCAAGTGAAGCGTGTGAAGTAGTCCTTTTTGGTGGTTTTGTCTTCTCGACGGTACGCTCCCATGATGAACGGCGGTGGTCGCTGCTGTGCCGGGGTCGATGTGACGTTCTCGCCGACACTCGCTGCCGAGGCCTGGATTGCGGTGGCGAGCATTTTGGATATCGCTTGTAGTAACTCCGGGGATGCTTGACATGCTTCTGCTTCGGCCATTTTGTGATTTTCAGGTTGTCGTGTACGTGTAACTCACTTAACCTCTAGCGACGTCGATTACGTGCAAGATTTTACTTTTTGTTTTAGCTATCCTCACTTCTGACACCACTTTTGTGTTTGTACTTTTATTACTGTATATTTGGGATAACAACTTAGCTAAATGTAAAAGTATTAGAATGGAAATAGTTCAGTTTTAAAATGAATCGTCGGCACGTCCACATTCAGCGATGGCTGCACATCGAGAGAGGGAGAGTGGTGCGCAGGTCCAAGCAGGGCGGTCCTCTTAGTCCTCAAGGGCAGGCAATCATTAGCAATTAAAAGTTCCTAGGTACACCTGTATATGCAACTACATATGCAACAGAATTCAAACCCGATAGCAGAAGAAGAGTTGGAAGACCGAGGGTCAGATGGTGAAGTCGGAACAGGCAAGAATGCTTAATCCTGGAAAGACAGACGACGACGACGACATTAAGAATCGAACTTTTGCACGAGACAACAAAAAATGGAGTAGACGATATTAATAAGCAGGAACAAAATTAGAATATTTTGAGACTGTAACTGATTGTTTTGAAAAATTGATGTATCTTTCGTACTATCTTTAGCAGTGATCGATGGCAAAGTTTGTAATCCATTAAATCGTCATCTCAACGCTGATATCTGTGAAAATGTTCCTCACAAGATGTTAATAACACCGACAAAGTTTTGGAAATAAAAATTGTAGAAGAAAATTTGCTGTTTGGTATTTCATCATTACATGATTGGATTCTTTTTTCAAATGACTTCTACACTTTTCTTATAAAATAGAAATCCTAACTTAGCAAAGTCGAAAAGGAAATTCGGTAAGAATTAAGTCATGCAAAAGAAATATTTAAACAAGTTGTCAGACTGTTGGTAGATGTACCGCAACAAGGATATGGCACTTCAAATGATGGTAACACAGCTCGTCGTTTTTTTTCCTACAAAATTCAGAGATTTCAGCATCAATCACGGGGTCGACGCAGATTTGACCCAAACATTCCATACCATTCTGTAAGTTCTTTCATGTTTCAGGTTTTCTCCGGATAAAAGCCGCCATATTGTATTTCGTACAATTTTTTTTTTGAAAGTAGGTATAAAAGCGGATTCAACTACCTATAAACTGCATCAGCGTGAAATTCAAACAATGCCTTAACTTTTCTTTCGTAAAACGTCTGTCATATTGTACTCAATATTTTTTTGACGTGAAATAAATATGTAATTCGTTATCAGCCACCCGAAAAACCATAAAGTCTCGAATTTAAACGTTATTCTAACACTTTCAGATGAATAGCTGTCATGTTAAACATGACAATTTTGATTTTAGAAAAATAAATGTAAAATTCGCAATCAGCGATCCAAAAAATCCCTATGTCTCTGATTTTGTCGAGACAGAGTTTCATCTTCACATTTTCGACATGTTTTAGGGATTTTAAATCACTATACCCGCACACGCTGTGCTCGGTTTAAACTCAACTTTACAAATATATTTTATTAAGAAAACATCACTTTTTACAAACAAATTTTTACCCTTAAAAATATATGTACATCTTTGGCTGTGGAATGCCGCAGGTTACGCTCCTTAATTATTATAAGCAAAGGGGCGGTGATAAAAATGGTTTAACTCGGCTCTTAGACATAGATTTTTTTGTTTTTTTTTATATCTTCCTTTGCTGTCGGCTTTGGATATTTTTCAAATAATATCGTACGATTCTTTTTCGAATTTCAGGTCCTAAATGTGTATAAAAGAACTACCTTCTTTATTTGAATTACTAAAGAAGGAGTAAGTAATGTTTCGGGCATTTTTCTCTTGGGATTACAAATTAACATATCTCAGCGACTAATTACAATAATTCAATTTTACTAAAACTCAATCGATTCGGAATTAAAAGGGCCTCGTAAAGCCATAGAAATGAAACAGTTACTTTACTTTGTTACAATTGCAAAAATCGGTTATTTTTAACAGAATTTTACGTATAGATAGATAAATAGATAAAAAAGTCATCATCATCAAATAGCTATATAGTCGTCCACTGCTGGAAATAAGCACCCCGTAAATGTTTCCATCTCTCTCTATCCCGTGCCGCATTCATCCAGTTCGTGTGAATGCGCTTCAGATCATCCGACCATCTAGTGGGCTGTCGGCCTCTCCTGCGAAGTGCATGGTCTCTAGGTCTCCATTCAGTTATTTTTCTTGTCCATCTGCCATTCTAGCCACGTGGCCTGCCCAGTTTCATTTAAGATTCGATATTTTTTCAATGGCATCTGTCACACCACTTCTTCTCACCTCCGCATTCGGAACTATCTTTCAGAGAGAGACCCAATATAGCTCTTTCCATGCTTCTCTGTGTCACTCTTATTTTGTTTGCCGTTTGCTTTGTTAGTGTCATTGTATCGGCTCCATATATTAACACTGGCAGAACACATAGGTTATATACCTTTCTCTTTTGACATATGGGAATATTAGATCTTAAGATGTAGCTCAGTTTTCCAAAGGCTGCCCAGGTGAGACCTATTCTTCTGCCGATTTCACAGGTTTGATTGTCTCTCCCCAATCGTATTTCGTGACCCAGGTAATTATAGGACCACACTTGCTCAATATACAAGTCGTTTACTTTTGGGTCTTGCTGATGTTGATATTCAGCCCAACTTCATTGGATGCTACTTCCAGTTCCTTTAGCATCTCTTTTGCGTTTGGTGTAACGATGATCGATTCTACAATCCGCGAGGGCCAGGAGCATACTTCGATGATACACTGTATCAAACGCTTTTTCGTAGTCCACGAACAAGAGCACCAAAGGCTTATTGTACTCTATGCATTTTTCAATAAGAATTTTCACTGTGTGGAGATGATCATTGGTGCCATAGCTTACGGAATCCTGCCTGTTCGTTTGATTGATACAGATCAAATTTCGTTGTTAGCCTTTTGGTAATAATTCCCATGAAGAATTTATAAATCTGCGAAAGTAAGCTGATTGGCCTGTAGTTTTGAATTTGGGCTATATCACCCATCTTATGCAGATACTATGATGGCCTTGTCCCATTGTTCAGGCGTTGTAGTATTTCTCAGGCAAGCATTGTATAGTTTGCAGAGTACCTTTAGTAGTACTGCTCCTCCCATTTTTATGTTTTCAATGCTAACTCCGTCGTCTCCTGGTGATTTGTTTTTTTACATGTCCTTTAAGCTGTTGTCGATTTCATCGAGTGTCATATCTGGGATATCCTTTGACTCCTGGTTTTGTATTTTAGGAATGTTTGTGTTGCCCTCCGGTAATGTCGTTTTCTTGTAGAGATCCTCATAGAATTCTCCTCCAACTTTTAGAATTTCCTGCTTATTAGTCGTGGTTAGTCCAGTCTTACTATCTGTAATCTTGCATATCTGTTTTTTGCCTTCGGACAATTTTTTCCTCAGTACTTTCATTCCCTTGTTCTCCTCTATTACATTGGTTATTTCTTCAGTGTTATGTAGCCTTACATCCCTACGGATTGCTTTGGATATCTCTTTGTTAATTTCTCTCAGATGTGTGGCGTTCCGTAAATGTTTTTCTTCTAAACTTCTTCTTTTCTTCATCAGGTTTCTAGTTTCACTATTCAGCATCTCCCATTTTTTAGTTCTAGCCAATTTCCATTTATTTTCCGCTTCCTTCATTGCTGCTGTTACTTGTCTATTTGTCTCCTCGATGTCTATGTTATCATCTTTTGTCATTCCTGATGTATGAAGACATGAATTTAGCAGTTGTGCGTACTGGTCTGCATTTTGCGCTGTCAATGACGTCCCACAAGCTGTTCTCCTTATTAGCTTTCACCTTTCCTGTCTTATATTTATTGAGATTTTTGCTCTGACTGCTCTGTGATCACTACCTATAGAGAAATTATTAAGAACTGTGACGTCTTGTACCATGTTTTTCGTGTTTTAAATTATTAAGTCGATTTCTGTTCATCGCATATGAGTTGTTTTGTTGCGTGGAGTTAAGCAGTGTCAGATTTCTGTCGTTCCTCATTCCAAACCCATGATCTCCTAGCGAGGTTTCCCACTTGCCTTGTTTTTACCCTAGTTTGGCATTAAAATCTCCTATAATTAGCGTGTAGTGCGAAGGGGTCTGTTGCAGAGCTCTGTTGATGTCGTCGTAGAACTCTTCGACTATTTCCTCATCCTGCGGCGATGTGGGGGCATATGTCTGCACTACCTTTAATGTATATCTACTGTTTAGTTTGAATGTTAGATATGCTACTCTAGGACTTATGCTTTGAATCTGCAGAACACTTCGTACATGTGTTTTGTGTATTATAAAGCCTACGCCTCCATCATATATATTTTCTGCACCTTCACTTTCCTCTTTGCGTTTGTGTTCACTGATTCCCATTATGTCCCACCGTATAAATTTAAGTTCCTCCTCCAGTTCTTGGAGTTTATAAGTCGTTGCTAGGGTTCTGGTATTATAGGCGATTATTTGCAGCGTTCGTCTATTTCGGTAGACTGGTCTACTCCTTAGCACCCTCTACCCGCGCTCTTGTCCTACCGCTACCTTGGTTGGGGAAACGCGGGTCGCCGGAGACTGAGGGCCTTGCGCCTTCTTCTGTGTTCATTCCATAACATAAATGGGGATTTTTGCCTTACCTTAACACGCTGCCAAATGCGGATTGTTAAGAGGTCCTAAGGGATATGTTTGGGAAAATCTTAGGTTTGGACAGGAGAATGGGATAGGACAGTGGTTTCCCCCGTATGGTCTTGGGAGATAAACCAAGGCTCGCGTGGGCAGGGGCGCGACCCTGAAGTAGATCTGTCAATTATCGGGAGTATACCGATAATAAATGAGTATACTCGCTACCCGCAGATAAAAAATAGCAGATATCAAATGACGTGTTTTTAAATTCTCTTTAACCTTTATTTGAAGCTTTTTTCTACAACCTATAGTTTCGGCTAAACTATTTCATACTGCCATATAAAATTATTAACAATTAATGTTACGTTGCACTGAAAACGAGAAAAACAGTTTCCGTTAGTGTTTATTGGATAAAACCTAATTGTAAAATTCGAAACAAAAGACTTGACCGTCATTGACGTGCGTTACTGCATATTTGTTGCACACACCCATAACCGCATTTCATAATACCTTGACTTAGGTACTTTACGTTCTGTCACTTAAGAAAAATCCTAATCTCATCAAATTGTTTTGTTATTAGGTATTGTAATAACTAAGTTACTACTAATGATTCATTACAATAATTACACTTATACGTAAACAGTGACTCACACTTAGAATAAATCAATTGTAGCAACTATTTAATTGTAGAATTGCTTACGTTTTAAAGTACATAAGAAACTTGTATTTTATTTTTCGTGCGGGTTCAGAAATCATTATAGGCGTTACATACGAATTAACCTTAAATATTCATGTGTGATAATGTGATGGTAGCAAAGTCCGAGAGCTATTGTTATGAGGTAATTGCATGCTTTTATAAAACGTGGCTATATAACGGGTTATTACCACGTTGGACTGACTGTAAATAGGGGATTTTTAACAATGAATGAAAATGTACTTAGTCGTATGAAAAGAATTTTAAGATTTTAAAGGCTTTAACGCGACGCTTGGAGATTGGAATGAATTGGAAGATTTTGAATGTCATTCTTTAGTTAACCAGAATTTTTGAGGTTTCTTGAAATTTTTAAAGAAGTACCCAATTTCAAATGGTATATACAGGGTGTTACAATACAGTAGGTCGCTCCCTTAACTAAATATTCTTTGGGACTTTTCTCACGTCACCTTCCAGTTAAACGTTTTTTTCCCTCCAAAATAGGGGGTTGTAATGAAGCGTATGACCTGAGGTGGCAGTGGGTGGGTCATGTCGCACGACAAGATCAGTCGAGATGGACATACAAGCTCGTACACTGGAGACCAAGACTGACAAAGCATAGCATAGGAAGACCACAGAGAAGATGGCTCGATGACATCAAGCAATATGCGGGAAGGAGGTGGTTCCAGATAACACAGGACAGATCAGTATGGAGAAGCATCAGGGAGGCCTATGTCCAGCAGTGGACAACAGAGGGCTGACTAAGAAGAAGAAGAAGAAGAAGAAGAAGAATGAAGCGTATTTTTGAGAGTTGAGGGTAGGCCACACACCGTATTTTAACCGCGGAACCAAACCTATCACAGATAGATGGCGACCGATAAGAGAATTTCAATCTACTATGGCTTAGTTATCCAGATGAGTCTCGAGTAGGCAAATTTCCCCCATCCAATCGTCCGATACCACAGTGAACTTTTTCGCTAGGTGAGGACCAATACCTTGTTTGTGACAAGCCGTACGTTATTCGTATTTATCCGTTGTTGTGTCTGATATCTGTTTCCGTTCTAACGACCGATATATGTAATTGTCTGTCAAGTGTGAAACAATACCGACCGTTAGATTTAGACCGACCAAATTATTCGTTACCTGTTACGTAATTGTCCGATTGTGAACGTACCGCCGTTAGATTTAAACCAACCGAATTATTCGGTACCTGTTAAGTAACTGTTCGGTTGTGAACGTACCGCCGTTAAATTTAAACCGACCGAAATCTTCGTTATATGTACCTGTGAACGTACCGCCGTTAGATATAAAACCCACCGAATTCGCCTATGAAAGTAACATTATTTTTTGTAGTAAGCTGATGGTTTATCTAATATTTTTTACTCTTGTAACATTTTGATTTGATGCCTCCATTATGAGATACTTTTAATTATTTCACTTTGTGTTGCGATTTTTTAAAATTTTTTATAATCAAAGTAAATCCATAACATAATGTAATTTAAGATTTATCTCTTTAATTAACCTAAAATCGGCTATCTTAAGAACATGGATTTTTTTAAATTTTAAACGTTGCACAAAGAATTAAATCAAACGTTCGATATGCCACTGTCTTCGTGAATGCACCTTCTTACTTTTTATAACAATTGCAAATCGACTCTTTTTTTATGTGTTTAGTGGAATAATAACAGTAAAACTTTTAAAAGTTATTGAGTTCGATAAATTGATCACTAAATTGAATGGCTAAAATGTATGGCCAATAAGATTATTATGCAATGTTCCGAAATGACATATGATTATAATTATGGGTATGTTTTCATATAAAAACAGTAAATTTCTTACTGTGAATTATCGTTCCTACTTTAGAAAAATGTCATTACAACACGTGTTTGGCTGCAAGCGGTTATGCAGAATTGTATCCAAATCGGTAGGTACCATCCAAAATGGAGATTTTTCTTAATATTGGTACTGCATAAGTACGCCAGCCAGTTTAAGGATAAGAGTCAGATGGACTAATTTTGGTGCGAATAGTTCTGCAGGGGTTGCGGAGAGCAGAATTTTTTTTTAAATAATGTTACGCTTTCCATGGAATAATAAGAAGGGGTGGTCGCCGAATGCTGCAATTAGTTCACCAAAATCATGTTACGTTGCTTGATATCTTCACATGTGAAAGCATTGTCATTGCAGTTTGTAAAAAACACAGTCAGTGGTAAATATTGTAACGTTTATTTCTAAATTATTTACACTATCCTAATTATTCACTACACACTACTTAATTTATCTTAGACTATTACTGAACTAATTTATATAACACACTTAACTATTTCCTAACTTTTATCATTCTACACTTTATCACTATTTATATCACTCTTAAATGTAATTTATTTTTACTGGTCCGTTTTTCGCTTGTTTACTATGTCGCGCTTCACGTCTAATCTAATCTCTCCGACCGCAAGCCCGCTTATAGTATACACCTCAATTGTATTCGCGATAGTTCCAGGTCATTCCTTTCTAATAATGTTTGTTCTAGAGAGGTCGGGAATGATTCCTTCTTTAATAAGATGTTGGCGGCAGGCTCAATTAAGCGTAGCGCCGTTTCTTTGAGGTAAGCCGCCGAGGTCCGATAAGAGTAAACATATTTCGCTCTGCTGTTTACATTTCGCGTTACAATATATTCGGAGATTAACCGTCAATCGCTGAAATATCGAGTACATAGGTGGTGGGTTCTATTGGTAGAACCATTGACCTTTAATCAAGTTAGACCCGGAGAATGCACACAATTTGCAATCCAACACCTCGAATGGTAAATGGATTCTCCCACGCGGTTGCCAGGTGAACTCTTAGCTCTTCAACGACACGATATAACGATACAGGACGTATTACATTTTTTACCAAAACTTTAATTTTTAGTGAAAAAAATTACTTAAATATGTAGGTATACGTCCAGTAATTTTTCTATGTTTACACTTTTCCCTACATAAAAGGTTTTCAAACAACGCGAATTTCTCCGAAATAATACTATTCCTATGAAAAAAGCCGCCTTTGGCGCGAAGAGGTTCAACTTTTTATTACATAATACAAAATTATCTGTGTCGTGGAAATATTTTCCTATTGTAAATAAGTAAACTGACAGAAAGCAACGGAAGACACAGTACGACAATACTCAACTAGCGAAAATAGCGGAAAAGATAAAATGGGTATTGGCAACATTACCCTACTACGGCGTACCTGTTTGACGTCATCTTTACTCCGTTTCGGGTGGGGACTTCTTTACTCATTCATTTTAATTCAATTCGTTTGTGCATTGTTGCCAATAGCATACCCGGCATTATTTTGCGGCTTTCTTGTTTTTGGGAATTCTTTACACACTTTCGGGACAATATCTTCATCCTCATTTCACCAATACATAAAATCGATGTTAATTCGCACATTCCAAGTCAATAAAATGTACATTTAATATATAAACATCGTTATGTTTATATATTACGCAACATCTGCCACTTCATAATTTGTTATGATAAAGCATGCCTGCGCTGTTGCCAATATGCGATGAATTCAATTTTTCCTGAAAACTTATGATTGATTGCTTTCCAAAGCGATTTATGAATGACTTGATCCGTCTAACTAGATTAAAGGTCAATGGGTAGAACGCGAGCACACAAAGCCTGATTAACGACTGTATCCCACAGGAACAATCTTCTGACGATTAATTTTGCATAATAGGTATAAAATATTTAAATTTTAGACCGCTTAAGATGAATTTCAAAGTCAAGATGTAGTCAAGTATAATCAACATGACGCAGAACTCCCCACGAGCAGGGCCTGACGGTTGATGCCATGTTTCTCAAGCCTTAATTAACATATTCTGAAAATTTTATCCAGTGTAACATTTAAAAATAAAATTCGGCTTTCAGCAACCCCTCTAGAACAACATCCACCAAAATTTGCTTGTCTGGCGGTCATCTCAGTAAATAGAGAGTTCACCGCTATTTAAATAACCTTAAATTGATTGGCGTTCTTATGTTGTCCGGGCCCGGGCTATAAGTTTAGTTCGTCACCTAAGAGAGACTGGGAGATCCAAACAACAACGAGTGGAACAATGCTGTCGATCATGTCAAATTATACCAAGGCAGGAATAGAAAATTTTACAAATAATGGGTACTAGCAATAGACTCATAGCCCCACAGATTGGAAATGACATCGAATATAACAATGAAAATTGTTACAACTATACCACGTGCAAAGAGTGTAGTGATTAAATGTTTGAAGTAAACGTGTAGGTAGGCATATCTGACGATTTCTCCTTAGGTTCAGTTATTTTACCATAAAATCAAATACAGAATTGACACATGCACATGAATCCTCTAAACTTAAGTTTTTGGGGAATTAAGAAAGGTTTTGTTTATAGGGTACCATTATTAAATCTGGATCAATTAATGGATCGAATCGTAGAAGCTGCAGGGGATTTTAAACTCAAATGAAATATTTTCCAAGATATTTGGTTCTACATTATGAAAACAGGGAGAATGTGCATTCACCAAGGCGGTGGACCTGTGAAACATTTAATGTAATTCTGTAAGCGATGTTTAAGCTGTTTAATTATGTCCTTGTTCCTAAGATATATTGTAATTAAAAAACTTGTTAAAAAAAACAAAAAATATCTCATAATTAAAATCATTAAATGATTGATCAAATGAATCAAAATTTTACAAGAGTCAAAAAAGTTAGGTAAACCATCAGCTTATTCCAAAAAAAGTCAAAAAAAAAATGGAGAGCCAAAGGTTACTAACTCTTCCATTTTTACCTAATATTTATTTAATTAATAATTAATTCATAACTAATTTATTGCTTAAAATCACACAGAAAGTGTAATAATTCGATTTTAGTAAAATCTGCACCAAAACTGAAAAAGATGCCTTAAAAACACCGGAAATAATAAAAAAATGTATTTTAAAAAAACCCCATGGCGTGCCAAGGTGAAAGGTAGATTTATGGGTAGGATATAGAGTAATATAACAGACACGATGTGTCAGAAAAATGTATACGAGGTGTTAAAATAATACAAACGTCAATATTTCTAACTTTTTGCATATACCTTTTTTTATGTACATTTGTCAAAGATATGTTTTATGCAAAAGTCGTTCGCCTCTATAAGGGCAACAAAAAACCTAAGTAACGTTTTTCTCTCAGACGCAAAATAATTTTTTTGATTTTTTTTTTGAAAAAAACTTTTTTCTGTACATTTCCCGAAAAAATATTTTATATAAAAGTCGTTCGCCTCTATAAGGTCAACAAAAAACCTAAGTAACATTTTTCTCTCAGACGCGAAATTAAAGTTTTTTGATGTTTTTTTAAAATAACAAGACCCGACCGAGATTTTCGGCCAACTGATGTTTGTACCAAATTTCGTTGTGATTCTTTAAAAAATGCGACCTGTAGCTTGCCGACAAATTTATATATATATATATATATATATATATATATATATATATATATATATATACTTGTTGGGGAATTAATATACCAACAAAGGATTCCCTTGACAATGAACTTATAGAAACTGCTAAGTAAATACGATAAAGTTTTTACTCTCAGGGCAAATATACGTCAAAGAAATTAAAACAATCTTGAAGTTACTTCTAAATATCTTATAATGAACAATAAAATTATTTAATGGTACTCTATCAAAAGTTTAACTTATTTAAAAGAGATCGGTTGGTTTGAGGAATTTTCTGTATAAAAATCACTTGAAGATTAAAATGCTCATCGGACTACTCTCTCATAATTTATTATAAATATTCGACAGTAAAAAAATATTCAAAGTTTCAAATTATTTTTTGAGCGGATTTCGAGTAAAATTAAAAAAAATCTGAAAAACTAAACTAAGAACACCTGACGCGAAATTGGGAGACCCGGGTTCGAATATCGGCTGAGCCACAAATTTCATTTTCAGATTCTCTTACATTTGTTTCATAAAAGTATAAAGTGCCCTTCAGAAGATTTAGCAAAAGGTTTTATTAAATTTTATTATACATATCGGATATTTTACTAAATGTTCACTATTAATATTGTAGTGGATCTCGATGAAAATTTCGAAAAACCGAAAAACGATAAGAGTAAGGAGCCCAGCGATGATTTAGATAAAAATGCTATTTTATTAAAAACCTTATTATGCATATTCAATAATAGAATACAAGTACTATAGAAAAACATATTGGGGTGTATTTTGGGTAAATTTCCAAAAATCGAAAAATAGTAATATACAATATACATTCGTACTACAAATGAGGAAACTAATAGTAATTCTCCTCTTCTAGTGATTCTGATGAATTAAATTTTCATTCACTCACCCATGGCCTTCAAAAGTTCATCGAAGTTCTCGCTAGAGGCGAGTTTGTACTTTTTGCCCAAATATGCGTCCACCATTTTCGAAGGTGCTCAATCTGAAAATTCACGAAAATGATCAAAGAACGCACTAGTCGCGGACTTAAATAGGCGAACTTAAAATGAAAGTACTACACACGCTGGTATCTGTTAAGTAGATAAAATACCGAGTTTAAAAATAAGTATTATCTGTACCATTATAAATATTTGCTGAGAATGTTGGCCTGACATATGTAAGTGCGATAATTTGTGCATTTTTAAGATGTAATTGATACGAGCGAATATCCAAACGATTTTTTAGATATCTCTGGCAATTATTAACCGATTTTAATGATTCTTTTTTTAATTTGTGGTACCTCATCGAGTACATTACAAATATGCAATCCGTTAATTAATTACCTTTTAAATGAACAAAGTAATTTGTTGAAACATTTTTTCAATTTTCATTTTAAATATTTTCAGTACTTTTGAATATTACTACTAACGGAAAACATAGAAATCACTTACGTGCACCCCAAAAAAAACAAAATCGCTATATATAAATAAAGTAGTTTGTTTAAACGTTTTCCCAAATTGTTTTTATAAGGTTTTCCTTCCTTTTCTTAAATAATTTTTCTTTAATAATTATTGTACTGCATGTAATAAACAAGGAATAAAATTATTATTGTATATAATAATAATTCTCTAATAATAATAATGTTAATAATATTAATAATAATAATAATAATAATAATAATAATAATTTCGCAGAACTGACAGTTCACGATTGATATTTATTTTATGGCCAGTCTTACCGTTACAGTATAGTATAATAGACCGTGGGCCCATAACACCAAAAGTGTCGATAATATATACAGAGAGAATGAAAATGTTCGGGGTATACGGCTCACCGTGAGTGCGAGAGAGAATATGGGAATTAAAACGTAGTAGAAAGAGAGATGGTTTTCTTCTGCCTCCCACCCTTCCACCTCCACTACACGCCATCTCCACCTCTCCACCTCCACATCCACACTCACATCACGATAACTATCGACACGATCACATTGTCACATCTCACTCTCACTCAGACAGAGTCTCGTCTCTGGTCTCTGTCATCTGCCGATCTCGCATAATCTAGGAAGCAGTGCGTAGCAACAATGAAAATTCAATTCATTCCTAATATTATGTATCAATTTATTAATTGTTGTTAACTTAAAAAAGATATTATAAACGAAATGATCAATTTAAAAAAATTGACGTGATCTTCTTGAATTCTTCAATTATTCAAACAAATTTTATTGCTTTCAATTGACACGGTGGTCTTAGAAAAATTATTTAATTTACAATTGCGTAACTTGTTGAAAAATTGAGTTAGATCGATTTTTACTACAGGACCATATTCTTTCCTGTGTTGAGAACACACCATAATTTATTTGAATTTTTTAATTGATATTAGATAATTATAAAGCATTATTTTATGCCACGTACTCGCTTTAGAAACCGCGTGCTCTTCCCGAAATAGCCACGCGGAAGCCTATTTTCGGCGTTAATTTAAAATAATTAGCAATGAGGAAAGTTACGGGAGGTGGGACAGTTTTATTGGAAATTTTCTCCTCTTTTAGAATCTCTTTTCAGATTTCGATTAGCTCTTGTAGTTTCTGAGTTATTCACGGAAAACTGAATGTCCTTTTTTCTTTGTTCTTTATGATCCTTTATGATTTATGAATGTCCTGATTGTCCTTTATAACTTTTGCAATTGTTTCTTTAATTTACAAAAAAAACGCTTGTAAATTATGATCAACAACTCCACGGAATATGGTTTTTTTAAGTGCCTCTCGAATCT
>OX276457.1:600000-898867 GCA_946251905.1 Cryptocephalus moraei | reverse complement strand
CGCCACAGTTCCAACAGCGAACTACCTTCTTCTTCGCCGACATCACCTCCATGATCTGCTGTAAGACCCTTTCCACGAGCTTTTCAGTGTCTACTTCCTCTGTAACCGCTCGAACACGGCCGTGACCGCGGGAGGCTTCCATGGCTGCATCATGCTCCAGTGCGATGGCGAGCGCGTCCATTAATGTTTTCGGTCGAGCTAGTCTCAGGGCCCTCTGCAGTTCCTGGTCCCGCAGCCCGCTCACGAACGTCTGCACTGCGAGGCACTCCATCATCTGTTCCGGTGCCGTGGGATACGCCAACCTCACTAGTCTGGCTACGTCCGCTTCGAACTCCTGCAGAGTCTCGTTCGATCTCTGACGGCGATTGGACATCTGGGATTGATGAACTTGCTCCAGATGTGTTTGGCCGAACCGCATTTCCAGTCGCCTCAGCAGCTCCTTATAATTCCCGGCTTCCTCGGTGGATAGCGTCTGAAGAACTTCCAATGCCTCTCCACGTAAGGCTACCGTTAGGGAAACAGCTTTCTCGTGAGGGGACCAAGCATTAGCCTGCGCTGTTGCCTCAAACTGCTTCTTGTAGCTGGCCCACGGAATTTTTCCATCGAACGTTGGGGGCGTCACTCGATTAGTGCATATCGAGTTCTGTTGAACGACCGCCTTTATTTCTTCCTTCGTCTCGCCGCTACTGACTCGCCTTAGTCGTTCTTCCCACTGCTTCGTCTTCTGTTTAATTTCGTCTTCTTTCCCCTCGCCGCTACTGACTTGTTCTAGTCGTTCTTCCAACTGCTTGATCTTCTCTTCAATCTCCTTACGCTGAGCCTCCATCTGGTCGGTTATCTGAGCAGTAATATGAGTAATTATGTCTTCCCTCTGGCCGGCGATTTGAGCAGTGATGTCTTCCCTCTGGGCGGCGATTTGAGCAGTGATGTCTTCCCTCTGATCGGCGATTTCTTCCCTCTGGGCGGCGATTTCTTCCCTCTGGGCAGCGATTTGAGCAGTGATGTCTTCCCTCTGGGCGGCGATTTGAGCAGTGATGTCTTCCCTCTGATCGGCGATTTCTTCCCTCTGGGCGGCGATTTGAGCAGTGATGTCTTCCCTCTCATCGGCGATTTCTTCCCTCTGGGCAGCGATTTCTTCCCTCTGGGCGGCGATTTGAGCAGTGATGTCTTCCCTCTGGGCGGCGATTTCTTCCCTCTGGGCGGCGATTTGAGCAGCGATGTCTTCGCTCTGGACGGCGCTTTCTTCCCTCTGGGCGGCGCTTTCTTCCCTCTGGGCGGCGATTTCTTCCCTCTGGGCGGCGATTTGTGCAGTGATATCTTCCTTCTGGGCGGCGAACTGCTTCGTTATGTCGTCGTCTTCGAACTCGAAAACTTCCGGGTCCTGGCCATTTTCTTTCAAAAATGCCGAGAGTCGGTCCTGGAGTTCGGTCTTCTTCCCTCCTGTTTCCAATTCCCGTTCCTCGAGTTCTTTTTTTTAACTCGGCCACTTTTAATTCGCGTAACTTCTTCATGATCCGCTCTTCTGACACCAATGTAACGTTTATTTTATAATTTATTTACATTAATTGAACACTAATTTATTTAACAGACTAAACTACTTGTACACTAGACTAGACACTATTTAATTTATTTGTACTGCTCCGCATTCGGATCGTATGTCGCGTTCACCTCTGCTTCTCTACTTCTAAATAACTCCCTTGATCACAAACCCTCTTATATATACACCCCAACCATGATCCAGATGCTTCTCGTACCTTCTAGAACGCCTACGCAGGAAATATTCATAAGGTCACCAACAATCCGGCAGAATACATGCAGCTGTCTTTTTTACGCGTCGTAGTAATTCTTTTGAAGTAGAGTTTCACGCGGAGCGAGTAAACAAGTGTCGCTTTGTTTACTTTCTCGCATTACATAATATATGATTTTTGTGACGTTTTCTTTTGCTCTCATTCCACCACTAACCATGGGTTCGTTAGCATCGACTTATGTTTTATTAAGCCCTCTTGTTAACAATGTATTTTATATTAATCATCCTTCGGGTGCTAGCGATGTGTTCATTTGTTTCGATCGACGCAATGAGAGTTGGCCTGACGCTTGGAGGAGGATGAAAGTGTGTGTAATTTCTCATCTGCCTGCTCTTAAAGTAAATGTACCTATAAACGCTACACAATACAAGTTGAAAGTTGTTTATGAGAATCATACGCATGGTGACAGCGCTTGAAAGAATTTTACCAATCCCCCCACCATAACCCCAATTATTACCAATATCTACAACAGTTCATTTGTACGCGGGTTAGTATGGTACATTGCAGTCATCCTGTTAGTACATATCATCCTGACCGTAGTACAGCACATCAGAAATGACGCATCATAACCTTTCCCTTTGGTTCGCTGACGACGACTTTCTAAAAGTTAGGAAAGAATTACGTGAGAAAATTAAAAATATTTCAGAAGAGACGTTGCAGCAAATGTTTCTTTCGGATGCTCCACGATCTCGACTTTCTTAAAGATTGGAGGATCCCACTGCCCGAGCTCACTTGTAATGTACAAGTTTCTCCATCTCCACCCGAGAAACAACGAGATGACTTATTGAAGTTCCCCGATTTAATGTATGAAATTATGCGTAGGTTAAACTGTGAAATTTGCTACATGGAACTGTTAACTAGTTTCGGTAGAAATCCTAGTTTCGGTAGATGTATTACATGAAGTATCATTTCGTGTAATACATAATTTTGTTAATTTTCTACCCATCTATCCCCCTCCCAGCTTTTCACAGTAGTTTTAAAATAAATACAGCTCCCTATACCGCCACTGGTCAATAGGCGGCGCTAACTGCCACGAAAGGTGGGTTGCCTAACTACTCGTTTTCACCACTGTACGATAGGTGGCGCTAAACCGTTCTTCATGTTCCGTGCTCTGGCCCACGTGCTTCGCCGTGCTAATACGTACGAGGTCACCGACCTTAAACTTGCGAGAACCTGTCGCAACTTTGACGTTTTTATACACCTTATTCAGTAGATATTTCTCGTTTTTCGCTGTAACCTCAGAAGGTTTCATCTTGGTAACGAAATGTTTTAGTTCATTATAATTTTGCACGATCGTCGATAAAACATCCACCCATCTGGAAGAACCGTTCAAGCTGAAATATTTAAACAGTTTTTCTTTAATCGTACGTATTGCTCGTTCGGCCATCGCAGCCTTGATATGAGTATAGGAATTGTAATGATTTATTCCATAACGTTCCATCAAGCTTCGAAAATGCACATTGTAGAATTTGGTAAATTACGTGGCGATATTTTCGCTCGTTGTAGAATATCTCGAAAAGCTTTAGTCACGTCCACACCAGATTGCGATTTTAGAGCTCTAACCCACACGTATTTAGAGAAGCAATCTATGACTAGTAAAAAATATTTGAAATTTTTATTTACTTTCGCATACAGGTCTAGTTGACCGAGATCTGCTTGCCACAAGTCGTGTAAACCTTTAATTATCGTGCGACATCGAGGATATAGTTTCCTGTCCGGTTTGTGTAACTCGTTAACTAATTGAATTTTTTCAGCTGACATTATCAGGTTTTAACGGATCTCCTTTCTTCTTTGTCGATATGCTTGGTGAACTACCGGACTGTTGTTGAGTACTGAGATTGATATTGCTTTGAGAAGATGGTAGAGGAGTCGCAGGCCGCTTCGGAGCTTTTTTACTAGTAGTAGTAGTAGTTGTAGTAGTAGTAGTAGTAGGTGGCGTTGTAGGTAGTGGTACTATAAAGTTGGTACTATATTGAGCCTGTCTTGTAAGAAATCGATTCTTTTGCTAAGAGTGTGTATCTCGATCGCATAAAGAGTAGTATCGAATGTTGCGAAAAATTTATTTTGAGCCGATTCTATTTTCTTAGAAAATGAATCTGCAACGAGTTGAATCTCGCTTCGAAGTAGGTCGATGGATTTTTTGGTAAAGTCATCCACGTACTTTTTCAACTTCGAAATTGAGGTGAGGCACTGTGCGATGGCGGCTTCAGTTCCACTAAATCTTTTATCTAGAGAACCAGTTTTTTCGTTAGGAGACCGACGAGGATTGTCGTTGTGACGTTAACTGTCACGCTGCATAATTTCGTTCCGGAGAGTGGAAAATTGTAAAGGTAGGAGTTTTTTTCCAAACTATTGGACCTGGAGGGTCTCGACAACGTCGAGGGATCCCTCACTTCTCGAGTCAGCTCGAGGAGTCTGCCCCTCGGATATGGGGAGGGAGGGGGCATTTTGACATTTTCCGACGACGACTCAAATCCTATGAATAAGGATACCGAATCAGGTATTATTTCGGACGGTCGGGTTGCACCCGAAGAGAGAGACCGTCAGACTTATGGAGCGCTCTTGAGCGTCCCCGGTTCGACAAAAACTTTAACAGAGAATTGGTGGACAGGTCGGAGCAGAATGACTTCGTACCTATGAAAACGACAACGGCGGCGGTGACTTCAAACAAGAGGAGTCTGGATTCGGATCTATCCACCCCGTTACTCCGTCTATTAAACGAAACAGGAGGGGCCGTAAGCCTTTAAAAATCCCATCGAGTGAGGAGGAACGCACGGATGAAGAGGAGAGGAGAGTGTGACCTGGTGAATCTCATACTTCTCTTCGAAATGCGGGACGAGACGAGTTCTCCGAGGTGTCGACCTACTCGCACAGCCCGGTAGAGACGAGGAAACGCGATGAGAAACCCATCCCAACTAGCGACAAGCAGTGGGAAGAAATACTGAAACTCTCAAGATCAGTCCTAGAGTTCAATAGGATTTTAGTCACGAGCTTGTTGAAGACATCTAAAGTAAAAAGCGAAAAAAACGAGACCGCGGTAAAGGGAATGAGCAAGGCCGAGAAACTATCTGACAAGATCAATAAGTTCTCGGCCAAGCGCATCGAAGAAGCCTCGATTATGAGATTCGCGGAGTGTAAGAGAGGGACAAACCCGGACCAGGAGTCTCCGGAACTGACTAGCTCCACGGGACGATTGGTATCTACTAGGGAGATTTCCACGCAGACAAGTTCATCGGAGAGAGTCGACTCGCTGGAGGAGGTTCTCAGGCATGTACGGAGTGGTGCTCCTGTGGACGATATTGCTGACTTTATCAGTAGACCGTGGGCGAGCGAGGCGTACGTCGTGACTAGGGACGAACCGCTACCATTCTTCGAAGCGACAAAGGACGCGAAGGCGATCGTGGTCTTCTTCGCGCCAAACAAACTCGACAAATTAAGTGCCAAGATTTGAGAGCCTGGGCGAGCTGGCGCTAGCCAGACAACAAGGCAGGATCCAGTCCGATAAGATCACTACGATCAAAAGCTGCGTGGAAACAATGGTTGAAGGCGAGGATGGGTCGCCCGGTAAGAACCGGGTGATTTATACTGTTCCCGTAAAGGATGCTGGGGCCTACGGAGAGGTCCTTGACGTCTGTAATAGACTTAAGAGGATCTCGATGTACAAAGATCTGAAAATCGTAACGTCGGGTCTGGAAAGCTCGCTAATTATTCGAAAATGTCTCGAATATCTCAACGCTGATGATGCGAGTAACGCGAGTATATCGTATTGCTCGTGGGGTGAAGAACGGAAGAGACAGAGATCGAACAAGGGACTGAATCCGGCAATAATTGTGTCTGGCGAGGGGAAGACGTACGCGGACATTGCGAAGGAGCTGCGCTCCAAAATCACAGACGTGAACGTCACGTGCGGTATCCGGAGTCTTCGTGAAACGAGAACAGGACAGGCACTCATCGAGTTGGAGTCGGAATCGAGGGCGGATAGGGTGAGGGAGGCACTCGCCGCCATGGTTCCGGGCTTCATGTTACGTGAGCCGATGCAGGCATCGAAAACCTTCCACATTTACGATATGGATAGTACAGCGGAGATGGAAGACATCGTGAAGGCCGTAGTCGTTCCGGCGGAGGTTACGGGTAGTGTGAGGCCTTTCGGGATTAACCGGAAAGCGGCCACCATAGGTGTCCCCCGCAGCCTGGCGGCTCCCCTCGAAGATATAGGAAGAATCAAAGTGGGATGAATGTCTTGCCGTATCCGGCAGAGGACGGAGCAGCAACGCTGTCTGAAGTGCTGGTCGATCGCGCACACGACCGGTAAATGCACGATCAAGACGAGGATACAAGCGGACGCCTGCATGAGGTGCGGCAAGACGGGTCATTGGGTTAAGGACTGTAAGGCCCCGGTGCAGTGCTTAACGTGTGGAGTACAGGGGCACAGGGATAGTCCCAGATGCAAATTCTAGAGGGACCGCGACCCGGTTACGAGGAGAGTTACGTTAAGAATAGTCTCACACGTAAGTAAGGATCGAAGTAAGTAAGTAAGTACGACTGTGATCGTTCCGCGATCTTCATAATTCTCGAGGTCTCTCTATGTTATTGTTTTCGTTCTTTGTATGTTTCATTATGCCCGAACTCGTGTCACATCCCAAGAACGCCAAGTTGAAAAACTACGTATTTCTTCCGTATGTCTGTCCTTCAAATATATTTTTGATTTCCCGTTCCCACACGAGGATGAGCCTCGATCTTTGCTTGGCGATGGCGAGGTTTTATCCTCCTCCCCGTGTGCTTATTTATCACATCTATAACTATAAATCGTACAAATTCCGGATCTCCATCGACTTGTCGAGATGTCTCTGTACGTGTTCGACGAGGGAGCGTACTCCGTCTCGTCACGTCAGTCCGTCTCGTTTGGCGTTTCGTCTTCGATGATCATCAAGTCCATCTTACAAATCAACCTGGGGAGATCCAGAGTCGCACACGATCTGGCCGTGGTCGACATGATGAACTCTCGGAAACAGCTCATCGTGGCTAGGAAGTCGGGATGGCCATAGGGATCAACACTGCCCTCCCTGGAGTACGCCCGACAGGAGTGAGGTCCTGTCCGGGATGTGTCGGCGTCAACTTCGGTAGAACCTGGTACTGGGGAGTTTATTTGTCGCCCAATATCATGCTACGGACCTTCAAGGAGGATTTGGAGACAATGATGGCGCTGATCGCGTCGGAGTCTCCAAGTTTTCTTGTTATGGGGGATCTGAATGCTAAGTCACGCGCGTGGGGAGCCCCGATTCTAGATCCCCGTGGTGCTTACTTATCGGAATGGATCGAGGCGGCCGATATGGTGGTGTGAACGGTTCGTACCACCTTCCGCAGAGGACGAACGAGGAGCCATCTGGACGTCACGCCTGAGCTCCAAATCGGCGGTCAGGTGGTTTCGGATGGAGTAGAGATTTCGGAATTCCAACGACCCTTCACGCCCGCATTCACGTGGACGTGGGAGGAGCCAGACAAGTCGAAGAACATGACAGCAGGAAGATCGACAACGCCATACTCGAATCTCTTATCAACGAGATGTTGAAAAAGTCCACGGCTGAGGATTTTCCCAGCATAGTGAAGAAATGTGTAAAGGACTCGCTCGACCGGGATCCCTTTGGCGCGCCGGTCCGGGAGCCGTACTGGTGGACCCCGGACATCGAAGAGAAGAGTAACGGCTGCCTACGTGCGAGACGTGCCTCGCACGAGCTAGAAGGAGGCGCTCGACGGTTCCTGGAGAGATCGTGGGCCTCGTCTTTGAGCTAAGGCTCAAAAAACGAGCGCTCAGGAACGAGATCTTCAGGAGTAAATTGAGGTGTTGGCAGGAGGTCATCGCAGATCTCGACAACGACATTTGGGGGTCAGGCTACATGATCGCAACTAGATTTGCGAAGGGTCCGAGCAGCACACTCACGCTCAGTAAGTCGAAGAAGCTAGACATTGTCAAGGCACTCTTCCCCTCGGACGGGCTTAAGTGGGAAAGGGGACTTCCTGTGGACGACGTACCTCCCGTCACGGAACGAGAGGTGGCGATGGCCGTGAAAAGGATTCGAAACGGTGCTGCTCCGGGCCCGGACGGACTGACGCCAGCAATTTTGAAGAGGATGTACCAGCTCATCCCAGAGAAGTTCCTAGACGCCTTCTCCGAGTTGTTGATGCAACAGAAGTTCCCAAGCACCTGGCGGGAGACCCGGGTCGTCCTGATCCCCAAAGAGGGGAGGGATCCCGACCTGCCCGAGGCGTATCGGCCGATCTGCCTCGTATCAACTCTGGGTAAGTCGTACGAGGCTGTGATTCGCAACCGGATGAGAGGACTTGAGGAAGAGCTCGAGGACGGCGACGGGATATCTCCGCGTCAGCATGGCTTTCATAGAGGGCGTTCGACGATCACGGCTATGCGTGATCTGTCCGACGCGGTGGACCGTGACCATAAGTGGGCCGTGATGCTGACGATCGACATAGCGAACGCCTTCAACACCGCTTTTTGGAAGCATATTGTGGAGGCCATGGGGAACGAAGGGATCTCGCCCTACCTCGTCATCCTCGTCGAGAACTGTTCGACAGGAAGATCGTCGTTTACCAGGGCAAATCACACAGAACACCGGAGTTCCGCAGGGGTCGGTCCTGGGTCCCACCCTGTGGAAGATCATCTTCGATGGGGTGGTCGGGATTGAACTTCCTGTGGACACAATTATAATCGCGTACACTGATGATCTCGCCATCGTCCTTCGGCGTTTTTCTGGACGTTTTTAAAACGTTCGAAACGTCCCGCCCGAACGTTTTAAAGACGTTTTAAAAACGTTCTGGTGCTGACTGGGATACTACTTATCGGGATGAAATGTCCCTTGTCCAAATAATAAAAATTTGTGCCTCCTTCCACATTGGGGATACTGTTGTAGCCAGTACAAAGCCAATAGAGAGCGTGGAAGATCGACTCTTTAACGTAAGAATGTTATTCATGACTGATACTTCACACCCCCAAAACACCAATTTTTTATATAGAAATTCGATGCAAAGATGTCCACAGTTATTGGAATTAAAATTTTGATATCGTGTTTGATTGTAGACGATTCGCACGTTTTTACCGAAATAACCCTCGGCCAATTCACGCGGCGGTTTCAGATCGCCGATACTATCGAAATTCTGCACTAGGTGGCCACGCTTCCGGTATGCGACCCAATGTGTTCCCTCGTTGGCATTCGAATCAAGATTAACTATAGCACTCTCGTTCAGCTTTGGTCTTTTAGGTAGAGTGTCTCGCATAAAAACACCCCGAAAGTATGGTACATGTAATTTTTTTACGTATTTAACATATTCGTTATGGTATAGAGCTCGTTTGGGTCACTTTAATGGAAGTTTTTTTGTTTGTTTAAGATACAACCCATGTCCTCCTCTCACATCCTTCTTGAGATAAAGTCCAGATCCCTTTTTACCAATTTCTTCCTCCATGAACTTATTATGTCGTTGTTCTTTCTCCAAGTTTTTTTTTGCGCTGTCGGCATCGATTATGGTCTTAGCAATGGCAGATGCTCCTCCCACTACGCTGCCCATCGATCCGAGAGCCGCTAGAATCGGAAGAAAGAGCGGTAAAAATCCTCCCGATTTGAGGATATGAATGATCCGTGGGACTCGAATATTTTTACGACCACCCGCATTCCTGTGCGCGTAAAGCAAAGAGACAATATTTTCGCACATTATTATTATTATTTCCCTCTAACGGTGAAGTTTTGAACGATTGCTTCAGGGCTCGTGATGTAGGTCTCACAAGTGCTCCCGTGAACGAAAGACCCCCCATCCCGAGCTTTCTATTCGCCTTCATCCCTGTGGTTACTTTCTCACCAACTTTAGCGTCTTTCGCCTTCACTCTTTCCCAAGCGCGATTTTCTAACTCGTAGTCTGCTTTGTGTCTATCCTTCAACGAGGAATACTTGAAGTAAGCAATGTCGTGCTGCTTACAGGCCTCGTCTAAGGGGTTTATACCCACGTCACTTCTAGCCAAACGCTTTTCTAACTTCGTACCTGGACCACAAAATGCATAGTGCGGAATATGAAGTTCTAATGGAAATTTATTAATGAGTGTATTAACAATTCCCCTACCACTATGCTGTTAGAAAGTTAACATCATACTACTGAGGTGGGGGACGCTTGCGCTATATATACACGTGCATACGTTTAGTTGTTAATCAAAATGAGGGATGTCGTAAAAGATGTTACACTGCCCATAGAAAATTCAGATTTTACCGTGGGGGAGCAAGAGGGGGAACATCAAAACATGGTTAATTATTACCAACATGTTTTCGCGCAGCCATTTGTGGCCCTTCTGGGTGTGGAAAGACAAACGCTATACTCGCTTTACTCCTCAATCCAAAAGGTCTACGTTTTGAGAACGTATACGTCTACTTCAAGTACGAGGAATGGGTTATTTTGCGTTTAGTGACAGCGTGGATATAGAAGACCCGAAGGATGCTCGAAAAAAACTGTATATTTATCTTTGATGATATCGCTTGTGATAAACAGGATAAAGTCCGAGCTTATTTCTCCATGAGCCGCCACAACTGAGCCGATGTCGTTTACTTGTGTCAGACGTATAGCAAAATCCCTAAACAACTTGTTCGCGACAACTGTAACGTAATTGTGTTGTTTAAACAAGATGATATAAATTGAAAACATGTATATGACGAGCACGTAAGTCCAGACATGACATATGATACTTTTAAGCGTTTGTGCGCAGAATGTTGGCGGGAGAAATTCGGTATGTTGGTGATAGCCAAGGATTTTGATATAAATAAGGGAATATCGCAAATGTTTCGATAAGTACATAACCCACCATCGTCATGAAGCCGCCATTAAGGAGCTTAAAGAAAAATTAGGAGATTAAGTAGAGATGTGCGAAAAAAATATCTCGCTTTAAAGTTGGGTCGATTCGAAAAGGATGAAATTTTGAATAAACTTTTTACTCCAGTCGTCAAACCACTCACACAATTAGTCGAACAACAACTAAAACCAGAAAAGAAAGAACTATTGCAAATAAAGATGGATGCCAAGGAAATACCATCACCTACATCAAAATTAGATGAAACACAATTTTTACCATTTCATGAAATCACACAAACTTATAATGAGGAGGAGGGTGAGGAAAATGAACATTATGATGAGTGCAACGTTAAATTTACCAACGTTACTAAAAAGTTAGACGGTCTTAATAATGGGGCCCGACTAGCTCAACTCGTCGGTGAGTGGTCGTGGATGAATTACCATACGACCAGATACTCGATGGTAAAGGGCGCCAACAACTACAAACAAAGCCCGGCCCTGACTGATATCTCGAGCCCCCTCTAGTTGATGAGGGGAGTCGATCAATGTCTCACAGCTATCAAACGTCTCACTTACCTTGACGAAAGCTCAAACCAATCCGAGAGAGAGGTTGAGGTTAGATTCGTTGAATGAAACTTAAGCAACTCTAATAAATGAATTTAATAGCCAGTACCCAACTCTCAATATGCAATATGCAACCAACTTATCGTACAATAGATTTTCCCTAACCCGATTGTTAAAAGAACTTCCACGGAGCCTTCTGCCGATCCCGGTCGAACGGCTACCCCCTGCCGGGATCGGATGATGGCTCGCCACCCCCCCGGGACTGATGAGCCCTGTCGTGTCTGGAGACGGGAGTCTGGACTCCTGGAAGGGTGCTGATGACACCGCAGACGACACCACGGAGGCTGACCTTCTCCGGAACGGAGACTGGATTGGGTGAAGACTCGAATCCCTCCGGACGGCTGATACTCGGAAGTTCGGCCTCTCGGACACCCGGCTGCTCTGGGCCCCCTTTGGTCGTACGGCGGAGATCTCTTGACAACGGAACGGTCGGAACAGAGAGACTTCACTTCGCTTTCGTTGTCGCCCGTCAGCCCACGAAACCACAGACCATTAATATAACTAGACCAGTTTGTTTACAAAATAATGTATTGACAAGATCTTAGCACATTCTAAGCGTTTTTTTGCGCTGTTGCATGAATGCAAATGAAGAATTCTCGCTTACGATTTGCTTATACATCCAGCCTACTTCGCCTGCGGTTGGTCAGTTGTACGTAAATCTAAAATAATATAGACTTTCGTTATGAGAGGCAACGTGGCAACATCGCGTCCTAGTCTGTCACACGCTAACCTAACCAAACCAAAACTAACCGGGAGTAATTTTGATAAAAATAGGAAACATTTAACAATGGTTAATAGGTGCAAGATATGCAACGTTTATAGCGATGCAGGGAAAGCCTGGGGATTGTCTTTTCATAGGTAAATAAAGAAATTTATTAATGAGATTTTTTGAGGTTATGTATCATCTCAGTGGCGTTCTATCAGTGTTATTATTTTAGGTTTCCAGCAGATCCAATTAAAAGAAATATTTGGATTTCTGTTTTGGGACTTAGCGAAAATGATAACATAACAAAATCGTCCTATATTTGCCCAAAACATTTCAGTAAAGATGATTTTGTGTCTAAAATAGGTGCAACCGACAATGCTAGATATTTAAAGAGAGATGCTGTTTCATTGCGGATGCATCAAGTTTTTGAACCTAAAAGTGCTACAAGGTAATTAATTTCTACCCTGTAACTGTGTTTAATAGAAATGTCAAATTTATGAATTTGTCAAAATTCGAAGCGAGACATTTTTTGAATTTAAATTTCAATCTTTTCAATGTAAATTTCAACAAAAATATTATACTGGTTACTGTGAGAAACAATTATTTCTTAAGATATGAGAAAAAATAGTAATTTTATTAACTATTATTAACCATTTTATTAAACACTAAACAACTTTGAGGAGTTATATCTCAGAAGCTAAGGAGCAAAATAGCAACTTATTATGAATAAAAAGAAGCGTCTTTCCGAGTACTTTCCTGCTATGTTTTCAGAATTACATTTAACAAAAAATTCGCCGAGATAATATATTTGTTTATAAGCAAAAAAAAAACGACACCAACTTTAAACAATGACTGTATCCGTTCTAATAAATATTTTTTAATTCTGACAAAAGTACATGAAAGCTTGTTCCCTCTTATATATGACCGCTAGTTTTATAAAAATCGAATAGTGGAAAAAAATTTAAACAATTTTGAAAATTTTCAATATCTTCCGATTTTTCTGGATTGCAAAATTATTGTGCAAACTCTAATAATCCGATCGAAACGAAATTTACTCGATTCTTTTATTATAACTTGAGGATTTTGTACCTGTGATATGGAAGTCCTAACTACATTTTAAAGTGCCTAAAATAATAAGTTAAAAAAACACTTTTTTGGGCCGATTTTTTGTTGTTTATTACTATTTGGCAAAACCGCTAATAAATTTTTGAATTTATAACCTATGCCATTTTATGTAAAAATAGATTCTGCAACTTTTTCCTCTCTTCAACTTTCTTCTAAATTCAATAATTAAAAAGTTAGAAGCAAAACAATTCGGGAAAAACGCGTTTTTTAATTTATTTTTAAATTGTTGCATTTTTTAACAATATTCCCGACCTCTGCGCTTTGGAGGATAAGTCAATCCTTATTCTAGACGTTATTCCCGAGGTATTCATGTAAAAACATTGCGGTTACCTCTTATGCCAATTTAAAGCAAATTTCAGACAGATGGGTCTTGGACTATACTTATTGTATGCATTATTACTGTCATGATGATTTTGATAATCTATGTCCTTCTTTATCATTTGTCACTTATTTCGCACCTTTGTTACCTAGCATGTAAAGGGCTTCATTGCCCGTTGATCTAAATAATAAATAAATTATTTTCTTAATTTTGTTTTCTTTTTGTCCCTTATTATTGATACGCCTATGGATAGCTACTTTGTACGCTGTCAAAATTCGTCAAAGGCGGCCATATTTTCTTCCCCCTTTACACCGCGCCTATCGGCTATGTTGGCATGTAAACAAAGATCAGTTTCTAATGCGAACACCGGGTCTAGTTATATTAATGGTCTGTGCACGAAACACTATTTCCGTGACCGATCGTAATGGGTTCCGAAGTCCGCGCACTCACTGAACTCAACTCGGAGATTGAGACTGGCTGATGCTCACTCGAACTAACGATAATACTCTCCGTAACACTCGGAATAATAACAATAATAGCCAGGGGAACCTGCCCACTTTTATACCATTCGTTCCTTCTATAAAAACCAATCGAACATTCGAGAAGGTATTACTGTAAATTTAACGAATATTCGTTACCAACACAAATAAATGTTCCTAGCTATCAACCAATCCGGATCAAGTGTGAGAAAGAGATATATTTGTATGAGCGAACTAAAACTACTTGTATGAATGGTTGCATACCCTTAACTTCTAGGAATAGATAGAAATTAATCAAATTATCCCTATTTCCTTTGGTACTGTTACTGTAGGGACTCACTATGTATTGCTAAAAGTCGCCCATACTTCCCACTTGACTTTGAGCCGAATTTTCCTAATGAATCTAACCTCTCATCCAAAAATGTGTTCACAGAGGAAGGGAGATCAACCTAAGGGTCAACCCTTAGTTATGGACTACGTGATAATCTATCATATCCCCTGTGAAGACATTCCGGGTACATCAGTTGTTCCAGTTGTCCGCCTTGTGTCTCAGCTGCATCCACGTCTCCTTGATTATCCTCGTGTTGTTCCGTAACTTTCCACTCGCGTAATTACTTCGTTTCTAATTTATTTTAATAACTTATCCCACTTTCCGCCGTGACACCTGCAAAATCCGAGACCAAGTTTAAACAAAAGACCAACAGTTGTCTCTCTAATCTACGAGCCGCAAACTACCCAAAATTATTTACTCGGGAGCTCTAAATCCGAGAGAAAAATATCGAAAATCATCAAACGTGCTCCGCGTCTTCTTCCGACAACCGCAGGTGCTCTGATAAGCACACCGCACACGTGTTCCGATCCCGCCGTTGCCGTGCCGTACCGATCCCGCCGTTCGCAGCGTTGCCGTCCCGAACCGACCGACCGGGGAACCAGGAACCGACCGTTCAAGGTAAAGTACCTGTTAGGGAATTTCGACCGCCCCCTTCCCTACCGTCCCGTTGGGTCAAGCTATTGGATTGACTCTTCCCAGGGTGATACTCGGGAGGATCAATTTAGGCTGTTTGGGAAGGTGCTCCCCAGGGTGATACTCGGGGTGGCCTCCCTGAATACGACCCCACCCGCTTCCCTGCCGTCCCCGTTGGATTAGGCCAACGAACTCACTCTTCCTAGGGTGATACTCGGGAAGATCAATTCGGGCTGTTTGGGTAGGTGCTCCCCAGGGTGATACTCGGGGTGGCCTCTCTGAACACAATCCAACAAATTCCCGGTTGTCTCGACTACCCGCAGGGCCCCGTTCGCCCTATTATCGAATCGGCGCCCGGAGTACCGATTATGCCTGGTTTCCCTGACGTAATTCGCGACCGCTGCTTTTCTAATTGATTCCTAATTAATATCTCGAATTAAAGTCCGCCGAATTGCATAACTGTTCATTACTAACTATAGTTAAACCCCGCTTGCTAGATTTTCACTTATAATGCTTGCCCCGCTCTCACCGCTTCGTAACACTTGCTTAACCGTTGCACGTAACTAGCTCTTCTATTGCGAATAGGCATGTCACCTACTAGATTAGGCTATGCACTACCCCCCCCCCCCCCACCGTAATAACCGCACTATACATTGTTGCCCGGCCGCTGCGTAAGACCGAAACCCCCCCCCCCTCACGTATTTGCGATGTACGTAGTTGCCGGATCTATCCGCTTTTCGTAGAATTAGGGACGATTGTACATATATAGATGCCGCCTTTCTGTAGAAACCGTTAAATATTTAGTTATTACACCGTTGCCAATGCTTCCATTTCTCTAACCTGTTGTTTATCTTTACTTTAATGCCGTTTTCTATAATAAAGTAGTTTTATTTGTTTTTCCGAATTGTGTTTTATTTTCACGGACTTCCTGGCATTCTCCTGAGTATAAACTACCCCGTGGCTTTAGGGAGTAAACCCTTAAAAAATCTGGCGCCCGAGCAAAACCGAAAAATCGACTTTAAATCTCCGAAACTCCGCAAATAGCACCAATTCAACAAGTGACGTAACCCTCTAGCAGAGAGTCTTCGTGCCGCCGACGACACTACTGCCTCACGAGGTAAACCTCGTCACATTGGACATTGGAGCAGAATCGGAGGGATCCCCTGATTTGGGATGGGGAATTCTTCTCAGTTCTTTTCGGTATTGGTCCCGTAAATTTTTCCATTTCCTTTTTACTGCTTCGACTGTGGAAGAAATTGTTACAATTTATTAAATTAAAATATTATGTTACAGGTTGATATATTACATGTAATATTTCTATTGCAGATATTTAGCAACGGGCATACAATATCGTCAACTTGCATATTCATTTAGAGTATCTAAGACTGCTATCTCCAAAATAGTTGAATCCGTCTGTAAAGCTATTTAGGATACGCTCAACGAAATACATATGCCTATACCAACCTCTGTGGGATTCGAAAATATCGCCAACAACTTTTTTGAAAGATGGCAGTTTCTAAACTGAGTCGGGGCAATAGACGGAAAACACATAAAAATCAAACGCCCTCCGAAATCTGGCACCATGTATTACAACTACAAACAGGGATTTTCGATCGTACTTCTAGCTGTTACGGATGCTAATTCAAAATTTATTTTTGTCGACATCGGAGCATATGGAAAGGATAGTGATGGGGGAGTTTTTGCGTATTCCAATTTACATCAGAGTTTGGAGTCAGGTATGTTGAAGCTTCCCCAAGAGAAGTATCTCCCAAATTCATCGATAAAGCTCCCGTTTGTGTTCATTGGGGATGAAGCTTTTCCCCTGCGAAAAAATATAATGAGACCTTTTCCTCGAGCTCAATTAAATGAAGGCTGTCCGAAAGATGTTTTTAATTACAGACTGGCTAGAGCAAGGATGGTAGTTGAATGCTCATTTGGAGCTATTGCTGCCAGATTTCGTGTCTTGCTTAAAGATATTGCAACGTCAGTTGCAAATGCCATCGAGATTGTTAAAGCTATTACAGTATTGCATATAGTAATCAAAAACCAAAATGACATGCCTAAAGAAGCAGCAAAAGAGTTTTCAGATTTTTATCAAAATAACAATTTATCAGATATGAATTTGATTTCTAGTAGAACAAACAATTCTTCGAAAAAGGAAGCTTTAAAGGTTAGAGATGATATTTGCAACTATTTTACGAATTCACAGGTATGAATATAAACAAGATGATTCGATGTGTAATGTTAATTCGACCGATTGTATTATGAAATAAGTTAACAATAATATTATACTCTCTTACCTGTTGTTTTCAATTCACAAGAAACCTTTTCCCATTCTCTAGCAACCCGTAGTTTGTTGTGATAGTACTGATCCCAAAGTATTGGGCGTCTCTGAATTTCTAATATTAAGATCTCAACATCAATGTCAGCCAATTTCCGCACTGATGTGTTGTGCCTACTAGTCAGTGTTCAACTGATGGTTGTCGTTTATCACGTCCAGTCGCTTGCAAAAACTCAAATATTTTGAAATTTCAAATATCGCTCTTTTTAATCCATTTACTCCATTTACCATTTATGACATTTAATCCAGAGCAGTGATATTTTTTTCCGGTCATATCACTTTGCCACACGACCATAAACTCCTGAATCTGACCTAAGCGAAGAAATGGCAGATCACATTTTAAAATTCATATGATGACGTCATTACTCTAAAACTAATAATGCCACTTATTGCTTTTGTTGCAAAAATGGTGTAATTTTAAAAACGTAAATGGACTTGTCCGAGCAACTTTCTTACAAACATTCGGTAATGCTGTAATAAATTTATTCCATACACTATGCGCACACTAGAAATAATTATATGGTAATAGTTAATATATCCCAGCGGAACACGTAGAACTGCTCTTACATGTCGATGCCACTGATCTACAATATCCTAGACCTAGACTACATACCTTTCTTGAATCACGTATAGTAGAGATATAGAGATAAAAGAACTGAATGATTTGGGTTATCATTTGATGACATAGTAAGCCATATTTCGCTTACATTGCTGTAATACTCTTAATAAAGGTAAATAAATGTAGATGGGCGACTTGTAGTTAAATTAATTTATTCATGCACTAATCACAATAATAGTAGAAATGTCGGGATACTAAAAAAAATATTGAGATTTTTTCAAAACTAATTAAAGACAAAATTTTATATAAACCGTTTCACATAAGAGTAGAAAAACCAAATGGATTTATGGATACCTAACATACAAAAAAAAGATACCACATTCATTCAAAATGTATAAATAAAATGATGCAGGATGTTTATTAAACATATGTATATAAAAAACGTGTTATGAGAGTGTTATTTTTTATCAACAGGAATAGTAGGCTTAACAGTTAAATCCACATCCTTAAAAAATGGATGTACAGCAATCTGTTTAGCGGAAATGCGCTTGGTGGGATCATAAATAAGCATTTTCTCCAACAAATCCAGCCCGTCCTTCTCTAAATTCTTCACGTGGTTCTTCAGGTTATAGTTTAGCCAATTCGGGAACAATGCTTTGTAATTCGGCAATGAAGACACTCCCGGCCATATATCGTCATTGGGTGTCCTTAAAACCCTACAAATCAGAAAATTAAAATATTATTAAAATTAATCTAAGTGATGGCAACAGACTCAATACCAGAAATAAATTTGCAGGGATGCGAGTAATGAAACTATTTGTTAATTTTATTATCAAGCCTTTGGAAAATGTATTGTTTCCTCCTTCAGGATATCTAAGATCACATAAGTTATAACAACAGATGACATTCAAAATACATTTAGCAACCTCCGAGCAAGATGGACCAAAATGATAATAACTTCTTTGTCATATGAAGAATAGGAATTACAAGGAAAGGAAACGTTTTTAATTCAAAATATGAAGATACACTTACAAGATACAAGTTACACTTCTGTGAAGGTTTAGGGAGATTTGATAGTTTCGTACAACAGAAAAATGTAAGTCTTACAATTCCTTTAGTTATTGATGAGCTTGATCGACCAAAAGGTTCAGAAAATAAATTGACACAGCTCTCCAAATGGAGGCACATTTTCTGTGCGAATGTAGATAGCGTGTATAGTGGGATCTTATGTGGCAAAGTTGCGATCTCTAATGTATATATCCATAATTATCTGGGTACGTTTAGATTCCAATTCAGTTAAGAAGAGTACACTACCTGACTTTCTGGCAGATTGTGTTTCCCTTGTGTATGAAAGATGACAATTACGCACTCAGTAATTATGTTAAGAGGATAAAAAAAAAATTTATTCAGGTGTTGATAGTTGTCGCCGTATAAACTATAAGAGTGGTTTAAACTAATGCATTTCTCTTTTAAGGGGGTAAGTCTGGTTCTCAATAGCTTTTTTTTTCATTATTTTTTTTTCGCACAAAATTTTATTTTCACATTTTGTCTTTTTTACATACGGTAATATGTATTTAGTATTAAAAAAAAATTCTTTTTTGGATTTTTAGGCCCCGATATGGCAGTAACACGGCGGTCTCAAAAAGAACCCTTTTTTCTGGTTGACATGATTTCTGCATTAGAAACGTCTGAAACGAAACATTTGAAAAGATTATTAAAATGTAAGTAAGCGGCTATCGCCTGAACTAGGATAAATCATTTTGACTGAAAAGAAACAAAATGGCGGACTTTTAAAATTTTCGACCCGTTTTTTTTGCACTTTTTTTATGTTAACTATTTAAAAAAAGGTGTAATATTAATCAATTTGTATAATCCTAGTTCTGGCGAAAAATACACGTGTTTGGAGTAACTCTTCAAAATTTGAGGAGTTACTCCAAACATTGTTGAAAAACGTTGCTTCGAGAAAAACGCGTTAGTTTTTTTTCTCGAAAATTACAGATAATATTAAAAAATTGTATATTACGTTGGTGACCGATGCCTGCTCCATATATTATGCCTTCTTGTTCTTCAAAAATATCATTTTACTTACAGACTGATTAATGTTTACTTCAAAATTATTTTTCATACAGATGCATTTATTTTGCTTGTGTCACGATTACTGGTATGTCGATTTCCACGAAAATGTCTCTTTTTGAATGATATGGTATTATGTATTATGTGAGTACATTTGACAATATCGCTCGGATTACGACGATCATATGATACTACCTAATCAATAGCCGAAGAAAGGGGTGGTAACAATATCGGCATCTCTCTCTTTTTGACGGGTTGTAAAAGTCCACAACTTTAAAAATCAGGATATACCCCCTTACACTTAAAAGCCCAAGCTACATAATACACTGTAGGGACCTAGGAGAAATAAAAATGTAAATAAACTCTAAACTATACAACTATGGGACAGTGAAGGGATAGAGGACCAAAAACCATCCCAATTCCTATGGAAGCTGTGGCAACTAGCGGGAACCATCTCAGAGTTGATGATCCATAAGATGTGGCAGAACCAACTACTTGCAGTGTTGAAACCACTCCTAAAAAAGTAGAGAAGCACCCCTTAGAAAAAGCAGCAGATCTTTGCGATGTTGAGAATTCCTGACAGTTAGACGTCATTGCAGCAGTGGACGAACACAACCGGCTACAGCAATGGGCAAAAACATATTGCTGCAAATTAAAGAAAGCTCTGAACAATCCATCAAAGTAATCCAAAAATGAATGATAGACTGTTAAACCGCTACCAAAGGAGAGTGGGGCTTGCTCTCGCTCCTCGTTACAGTTCAGGTTATGTGCTGGCACCATTCTAAGTTTGGAGAGAAGGGCCACCAATGCTCCCAACCTTGCTTTTGGACGGCGGGAAATGCACCGGTCAGTCATTAAAGACAGCTGACGATTCTGGCACATATTTGCGACCAGAACTCCAAAATGCGGCTTCTCATAGAAATTCGTTCTGACCTTACTATATTTTCGTGGAATCGCCACCGCAGTCAGCACACCACGTCGGATTTTAAACTTTCTGCGGCCAATGGGAACACCGATTACGACATGCAGAACGACTACCCTTATGCTGAACCATCGGTTTATGACGAAATTTCCCCAGGATATTGGTAATAGCTGATATTTCCAAACTGATTGAGGTGCAGATTTTCTGGTATGTTACAAGTTTCTTTCAGACCTCCAAAACGGCAGATTGATCTTAGCGATCACTTTCATTACCCTTGAAAGGAAAGTATTGGAGGATGAGTCCAGCACTGTTAACAGCTCTACAGCTCTCCACGAGCATCTGCAGTACTTTCCAGAAATTACACGTTTGGTAGATGATCCTCAAGGAATCCAATATGCAACCAAGCACCACAACAGATAGACCAGTGTGGTAGAAACCTCGGCGGCTCGCCCGCAGAGAACCTGAGGCATTAAAGGAATTCAACACCATGCTCCAAATGGGTCTTACTCATCCGCTCGAAAGTCCACGACCTTCCCCACTTCACCTGATGCCCAAGAACAGTGAGTCAGAGTGTGTGGCGACTACTGCACACTCAACACAGTCGCACGTGTCCAGACAGGTATCCAAAAGTTCTCACAATCCTTGTTTGGAAAATCCATCTTCACCACCATAGACCTGATAAAAATCTTGAATGAAATCCGTGTAGTAGGCGAGAGTATTCCCAAAATTGTGGTGACGACTCCATTTGATTTCTTCCGAGTTTCCATGCATGACGTTTGCGTTACGCAATGCAGCATAAATTTACAAATACTATTGATGAAGTCCTCAGAGGTCTAGACTTTTGCTACATGAAAAACATCTTAGTAACGTCAGCGCCACTCGATGAACACATTCACCACCTACGTAAACTATTTGAACGATTGCGATAATATGGGGGTGTGGTATATCCCAGCAATTGTGTATTTGATCAGTCAGAGGTTAAGTTTCTAGGTTACTTAGTATCAATGACTATCAGCTGACAAATTTAGCATCATATATAACTTCAAGCAGCCTGGAATATACAAAGGTCTTCACAAGTTCTTGGGTACGACAAACTTCTACCAAAGATTTACACTCAATACAGCAGAAAATAAAGCTCCTTTCAATGACCTCCCATATGGAAACGCAAAAAGAAACGCTTCGCCGGAAAGAAAGAATCACCTGGACAAAGGAAGCTACTAAAGCCTTTGTAGCTTGTGAGGTAAGCCTCGCAGGAGATAAACATTCACTTATCGGCACCGTAAGGACGGTACCCACTGTACGGATCGGATTTTTTTATGTACTGTGTGTACTATTCCAGATCGTCGGATTTTCCTCGGCACTATTTTTTTTGTGCCTGTTTTCAGAGGAAGAAGAAAATTGAAAGAACGAGAAAAGAAAAACTGGGTGCGTAATATGATTATAAAAAGACCAACATTTGGAGAATATTACAGTTTATTTTGGGGTTTAATTTAAGATGAAAATTCTTTCACTATTAGCGAACATCACATGATAGAATTTAAGTACTATTAGATGTTTCATGACTACATTAATTAAGGTAAAGTGCACCAGATAGATCATTGAGCCAGAAGAAAGCAGTAGCAGTGTCGGTGTGCAATGGATTTTGATCTCGCTTTCAGAATCCCAATGAGAAATACCGAAATAAGGTCGATCCAAAGCCGACTGGAGAACGCAGTTCCATTTGAATTTGAAACCATGTAAATAATTAAAAATCAGATATTGTAATGCGAAAAGTAAACAGCGCGAGACGTATTTACTCGTATCGGACCTGGGCGGCTACCTCAAAAGAATTGCCGCGACGCTCAATTGAATTCTATAAAAAAAGACAGCTCCATGAATACTCCCGGATTATTATTTAAGGAAAGTAATTTATGACCTTCTGGACATTTTCTACGTAAACATTATTAAAAGAACAATCGAGTGCCTTATGGAATTATCGAGTAAAGTCGGGAAAACATTATGGGGGGCTATAAAAGTGGACGCGGCGGACGAGAGAGGATTATTATTAGACGTGAGCGCGATATAGTAAATAAGCGAAAGACCGACCAGTGAAATAAATTAACGATTAAGAGTGTGATATAAATTAATTAGTTAAGTGTGTTATATAAATTAGTTTAGTAATAGTGTAAATAAATTAAGTAGTGTCTAGTATTAGTATTAGTGTAAATAAATTAGAAAATAAACGTTACAATATGATACAGATCAGTAAACACGTACCTTCACTCACCTACACATTTCAACACAATAAAATAGTTCAAATACGCACTAGCTACACAACGTAAAATAACAAAGATAGAATGTTATATACATGACCAACATAGACCAGACAATAGTAATTTTGATATTCTCTTTTCTATGCTAAACCGTTCTCTTCATTGCTTCAAGCGAATTTGGTAGTAACCACGGCAACCGAGCAAGCTGACGCGTATAAGAACTTGCACACATGCACTGCTTATCTTAAAATTGAAGTCTGCCCAACTTAGCACAATACAAACGTACCTACATAGAGCGCTGTTGCCAAACTTCATGCAATATTTTATGAGATTTATGAAAGATTCTCAATGAAAAAAATTCTCACTCTTTTCAATTTAAAAGCATTTGATCTTAATACTAATAATTTTATTTTCTAACCTGAATATTCTGAAGAGTTGATCGATTTCAGAATCCCCCTGAAATAGAGCTTTTTTTGTTGCCATCTCTGCGAATATACACGCCATGGACCAGATATCAACAGAACAAGTGTACCTAGGCGAGCCAAGGAGCACCTCTGGGGCCCTGTACCATAAAGTGACCACTTCGTGGGTGTAAACTCTGACAGGGACTCCGAATGCGCGGCCCAAGCCGAAATCTGCCACCTGCGAACCAAATTCGAATATAATTTTAAAGTCGGAAATGCCATGGTTTTTCAAACCTTAATAATGCCGTCACGGTTGATGAGCAAGTTCTGAGGTTTCAAATCTCGGTGCAATATGCGACGCATGTGACAGAATAAGATCGCCTCGTTGATCTGATAAATGTAGCTTTTTACAAGCTTCGGGTCTAAGATGTTATCACGTTCGACTTTATCCATGTAGTTCCTGAGGTCCATCGACAGAAACTCAAATATCAAATACATCCTATAAAGATATAAAAAAAATATTATATTACATAAATACCACATAAAAAATTTAAAATACCTGTAATACAAGCAATAACAACTTATTGCATAAGATGTTTGGTTACACTTGATCTCACCACATTAATTGGCTTTAGTAGAACAGATTTTAATTATCAGTTAAATTTAATTAGTTCCAATTTTGGTCAATTTTTTTGTTAAAGGTTTCAGCTTAAATTTAATGTAGCAGATTATTTCAAATTTCATTTGAATGCTAATTAACTGATGATTTTTTGTTTTTGGATAAACTTTGGTGATGTTTACTGGACATATCGCCTACTTATACGCTTGAACCAGATAAAAACGTTATAGAACACCATTGTATTGCGATATCAGACACACATAGGGGTGAGTCAATTGTCATCTGATTAGACGTTCTAAAAATGACCTTTACATATTACGATTTTTGTACTACATCCCACTGGCAATATTTATCGAAGAGTGTAGTATGTGGTGATTTAGTTTAAGAGTGTTCATAACATCGCAGTGAGATTCAAGATCACGTTTAAGATTAAAAGGGAAATTTTTGATCTCAATTGAATTAAGCACGAAACAAAGCTGTTATTGTCTTTCACTTCAATGGTTTTTGCTTCAGGACCTGACAAATGATTGGGATTTTCAGAAGAAATCCATACCCATGACTTCGAGACTTCTACCTACAAATGAGTGTGTGTTGACGACGAAACCCAGATACCCAAAAGCTGGCAGTGAACATGCAACCTATGCAGCTATGCTTCCCGGTCTGCATATAATGTAAGGACAGGGCCATTTACCCATGTATTGTACTCCCAATCTGTCAGCTTGAAATGTCTTGCCTAACAAAGTCCTGCCACTTTAGACGATTCAAGAAAATCCGCTATTTTTCATGATAGTTGGAAACGTTCTGATTGAGATGTTCTTCTAGAAATTCATAATTTTTTAGTGGAAGTGTTATTAAATAAACAATTAAAGTATCGACATCATTTTTTATGAATAATTCAAATTATACATGTTATCAATAGACAGAAAAGTCTGAGAAAACAAAAATAAGCAAAATGAGACCTACTACATTAAAACCATTTTATAAATAAAAAGTTATTGTAAAAATATAGCAAAACAGACGCTCTTAGTGTTGTTAATAACGTTTTAATTACTTATTGATGTTAATTGAAATGTTCATGAAGTTGCGAATTTTAATGCTGAAAATTATGCAAAAAATGGACCCGATCAGTTAAACAGTTTTCGCACAATTCTAATTGTTTATCCTGTTTTTTTTTTGTAGAAATCAACAATTTCTATTGCTGGTCCAGTTAATTTAATCCTCGTTTCGTTCGTCGAGCTTTAAAACTCTCGTGTGACAATACTTCGTCTTATTAAACTAGTGTAATAATATACTATATTTTAATTGGAGTACAAAAAATAAATAAATAAAAGTAACATTTAACGTATTCACTTCAAAATTACTTAAAGCGGAAATTTACTATGGTTAGTATACGTAGTTTTATGTACTCTCACTTTATTCGAGAATTAATTATATGCGGAATAAGATCGCTCCCACTGTCGATATGTCGTGATTGGAGCGTATTGGAATTTATTAACTAAATTTGGGTCCACATCAAATTCTTCATCGATTTCTTCACCTCGTAAAGCTGCGTCATAGGTTTTGATTACCTTAAAACCTGCATAATTATTTACAATATTTACATTTTTTTTTCAGTAATTGTTTCCCCGTTTCCTTTGGCAAATTTTTTATACGGGATTCAACAGAATTTATTGGATTAATTTTAGCGATTACGCCTTAGCTGTTTAGGCTTGAAATTACATATCTCAACTCCTAATTTCTTATTGCAAAAAATTGCAATAACACCTAGAAATTGCACAAATTGCAAAAAGTTGCAATTGCAATAAAATCCGCTCCTTTTAATCATAACAATAAATAAAATAATTTACTTCAAACAATTTTTTACGAGATTATAAAATCAACTGATTAATAGATCTTAGGATTAAAAAGTGTTAGCATAATAACTGTATTATGCTTTGAAAATTCAACCTGTACAACCACTGTAATATTCACAGATTTGCAACTAGGCCGGGCTACAAAAAAAACCTTGATATTTTGTTCTACAGATATTTGAAAGTTTTAAATGGTAGGAGGAACCTATAGAAAGATCACTGTATGACCATATACAGCTAGAATGTCCGTTTTTTATAAACAATGGGTTAAGGAGTGAAAATCGATTTTTTCCTCATCGAATTTTCCGGTTGCATTTTAGAGAGAAGTGGACACCAGGAAAGTTGTAGAGAATAAAAAGACGGTTAATTTGGTTTTTTATGAATTAAAATCGATAAATAAACAATTGAGTTATTAACAAAAAAACCATCAATTTTTCATTATTTTGTAAATGCTAATAACTTTTGCAATAATAGCGATAAGTGAAATGTAATACACGAATTATGAAGCCTTTCGGGGGTCTTTATAAGTGTGAAAAATTTCAGCCAGATCGGTTTATTAGTTTACGAGATATCTTATTTGTTTATCCCAGAGACTCAATTTTAAACAATTGAGCTTGCCCAGGTTACAATCCTAGAGATATTTAATAATAGTCCAGTCATCTAGGAATTTTGGGAAACAAGGTCGATTTCTTTAAAAATTGGAATTTAGGTAGTAGTATTTATAACGTTCTTCAAAGTTGAACTTGTGCCGAAGTGTGCTTTTTCCCTAGGGGTGGAAAGCACCCCTTCTAAAGGGTAAGAAATTTTTTAATCAAAATAAACCTGGAAATCGATAGACTGACCAATTCTAAGTAACCTTTGTTGTATAAAGTTTTTTTTGCAGAGGTGATATTTTTAGAGCTATTCACGATTGAAGCTTCACATTTTTCATTGAAAAAACTAATGTTTTTTAAACTTTTTCAGCAATAACTTGAAAACCTCTCATTTTATCGCAAAAACAATCAGAACAAAAATGTAGCTAATAAAAAAACAAAGAGAAACGTTTTTAAATGACCTCTATAAACCCAATAAGGACTGAGTTATTGCTCGTTGAAACATGGTTATTTTTCGAGAACCGCGAAATTGAAAATTTTCAAGCTTCAATAACTTGAAAATGGTAAAATTTTTGGGGATAACCCAATAGACCGTTTTTAAAGTACATAAAATACCCTTTAAAATGAGCACTGACATGTCTTATGCATAAGAATTGACTGATTTATAACAAAAATAAAGTAACACCTTTCTTGTTTTTTTTTTAATTAAAAAATTACACCCTCGTCATTACCACCCTGATAAAAATTAAGCGTAACCCTCTTGCAATGAACTTTATCTAGGTATTATTGATACGATCTATGTGGTTTAACTGGTTTAGAATGCTTAGTTTAGAAAAAATAATTGTTTAAAATGAAAATTGCATTTTCGTAATTTTGGGAAAAATGCATTTTTCATAAATAAATCAAAAATTATTCCAGACATAAAAAATTGTTTCAAATGTTAATTTTAACTATTGTGATGTTAAAGCGCTTGGAATTCTTTACAAAATGCATTTTTTAAAAAGTTTCTAGCTTGGAAAGCAAGGGAATTTTCCCCCTATTTCATAATTTGAAATGATTTATGATACCATTACATTTATTATCATCGTGAATAACTCGAAAAATATCAACTTTAAAAAAAAAACACTTTATAGAACAAAAGTTACTTAGAATTGGTCAGTCTATAGATTTCCAGGTTAATTTTGATTAAAAAATTTCTTACCCCTTAGAAGGGGTGGTTTCCACCTCTAGGGAAAAAGCACAATTCGGCACAAGTTCAACTTTGAAGAACGTTATAAATACTACCTAAATCCCAATTTTCAAAGAAATCGACCTTGTACCCACAATTCCACAGTAATACGGTATTTTACCATTGATGACTGGAGTACGACCAATACTCAACCCTTATTAGGTTTATAGAGATCATTCAAAAACGTGTCTCTTTGTTTTTTTTTTATTAGCTACATTTTTGTATTGATTGTTTTGTGATATCTCGTGATAACTCGTTGTTGATGGGGTTAAAGGAAGAAATTTAACTCTTGCTAATTCCTTCGAAAAACATAGTTTATTTCCTTTTCACACGTATTCTTTGACAGTCGAACAATACTCCGTCTTAACTATTCATTAACCCCGAAGAAACTATGACGATCCGAACGTACCACACAATTGCTTATTATGCATTCTACAATATTTTGTTATTAATACTCATCATTACACTTTTACACGAAATGTTGCAACAATTGTTTTAAACCTTAAGTGCTTAAGTTGCAACGTTATAAATCCAAATTGACCTGAACTTTGTACGTCCTATATATCATCACAGTTTTTCCGATAAAATGAGAAATTTTCAAGATATTGGTGAAAAAACGGTTAAAAAACATTCGTTTTTTCAATGAAAAATGTGAAGCTTCAATCGTGAATAGCTCGAAAAATATCACCTCTGCAAAAAAAAACTTTATACAACAGAAGTTACTTAGAATTGGTCAGTCTATCGATTTCCAGGTTTATTTTGATTAAAAAATTTCTTACCCTTTAGAAGGGGTGGTTTCCACCCACAGGGAAAAAGCACACTTCGGCACAAGTTCAACTTTGAAGAACGTTATAAATACTACCTAAATCCCAATTTTCAAAGAAATCGACCTTGTTTCCCAAAATTCCACAGTAATACGGTATTTTACCGTTGATGCCTGGAGTATAAGGTGAATAGTTTCCTTGAATGCCAAACTATAAGTTAAGTTTGAAAAACAACTTATTTTTAATGAAATTGTTGTTAAAGAAATCATTTTAAAAAGGGGCTAATTTTTTTGGTTATAAACAAATTTAATTAGCCCAGTCTGTGTAGATTTGTCACGACATTAATTCAGTACCGGGCGGGAGTGGTCAAATGTTGTAGGCTCTGATTAGTGATCATGCCTATATAGTTTTAATCATTCAAAAAATGTGCATTAACAAATGGGAGGGGTCCACAGTTAGCAAAAACAAGTTTTTTGGTTCTACAAGCCAAAGTATGCATTTTGCAGGGAAAAGTTTCAAATGCAAGTTGTAGAGAATTGAAAAACCTATAATTTGAGCTACAGCACGATTAATTTTGTTAAACATTTATTGCAAAAATGTCAAAAAACTGCTTTTTACTGCTATAAAAGATAGCTTTTAAAGTTCCAAATCTAAACAACTTTTATAAAAGTCAATTGGTCAATTTGTTGCTGAGATATTGCTATTTGTTTATCCCAAGACGCATAATGTTCATTGCTGTTACGTCTTTTTGGATAAACATTTCGAGGTGCACAAAGGCTTATTCTCTTCATAAATAACCATATTTTCATATCCCGTTAAGAAAATACGATAAAAACAATTTTCAACCACTTATTTATCGCTTTAAAAAATGGGGTGATTTTTTTTATAAATAAATAGACCTGGAGCCATTTTCATAACTTGCACAAATTTCTGACTTACAAATTCGGATAGCTGGATTCAAAACTGACAACTGAAAAAAAACAACAACTTTTTTCGACCATTAGGAGCCGAGATAGGAATTTTTTTTTGAGACTGAGATACGGATATTTTGTCCGCGCTCTGCGGATTTAAACGCTTCAACTCGGTTCTCTCAGCGCGAGCGGATACCATTGCCATCCCCACCACACGCCTTCTCGCGTAGCTCTGTGAGAGTACCTATACACCTTTATTCTGCATATACTGCATAATACAGCTTTTTTAACAATAACAATCGATTTTTTTCTTTTATAATAAACATTTATAAAAATATGAATTTTTAGCTATCGAATAGGGCAAAATTCATGTCTTAATTGTTACAAATAAAAGGGCTGCGAATTTTTGAAAACAAATTTCCTATCTCGGCTCCTAATGGTCGAAAAAAGTTGTTGTTTTCTTTCAATTCTCCGTTTTAAATCCAGCTATCCGAATTTGTAAGTCAGAAATTTGTGCAAGTTATGAAAATGGCTCCAGGTCTATTTATTTATGAAAAAAAAAATCACTCCATTTTTTAAAGCGATAAATAAGTACCTAGTTGAAAATTGTTTTTATCGTATTTTCTTAACGGGATATGAAAATATGGTTATTTATGAAGAGAATAAGCCTTTGTGCACCTCGAAATGTTTATCCAAAAAGACGTAACAGCAATGAACATTATGCGTCTTGGGATAAACAAATAGCAATATCTCAGCAAAAAATTAACCAATTGACTTTTATAAAAGTTGTTTAGATTTGAAACTTTAAGAGCTATCTTTTAGAGTAGTAAAAACGTAAATCATATCATTTTTGCAGTAAATACTCAATATTCAAAAAATGACCATTTTCAGTGGTTTTTTGACATTTTTGCAATAAATGTTTAACAAAACTAATCGTGCCATAGCTCAAATTATAGGTTTTTCAGTTCTCTACAACTCATATTTGAAACTTTTCTTCACAAAATGCATACTTTGGCTTGTAGAATCAAAAAACTTGTTTTTGCTAATTTTGGACCCCTCCCATTTGTTAATGCACACTTTTTGAATGTTTAAAACTATATAGGCATGATCAACTAATCAGAGCTTACAACATTTGACCACTTTCATCCGGTACTGAATTAATGTCGTAAAACGTCAAAAAATGACTACACAGACTGGGACAAATACCTTTTCTATCTATTGTTACACACGTTTTTAATAAATTGCATTAAAAAGGTGGTAAAATAACCCTTTATTGTTTTTTTTAAAAAGGTTCTACGGCCAATAGAAGTCGAGATAGCAACATTAAAAAAAATCATATTGTAATGCGAGAAGTAAACAAAGCGACACATGTTTACTCCTTCAAAAGAATAACTACGACGCGTACAAGACAGGTGCATGAACATTTGCTGCGTAGGCTTCTAGAATGTACTAGAATGTTCTCGATCAGGGTTGGGGGTGTATATATAAGGGGGTTTGTGATCGAGGGAGTTAGTTAGAACTAGAGAAGCAGACGTGAACGCGACATACGATCCGAAAGCGGAGCAGTACAAATAAATTATGTAGTGTCTAGTCTAGTGTACAAGTAGTTTAGTTTGTTAAATAAATTAGTGTTCAATTAATGTAAATAAATTATAAAATAAACGTTACATTGGTGTCAGAAGAGCGGATCATGAAGAAGTTACGCGAATTAAAAGTGGCCGAGTTAAAAAAAGAACTCGAGGAACGGGAATTGGAAACAGGAGGGAAGAAGACCGAACTCCAGGACCGACTCTCGGCATTTTTGAAAGAAAATGGCCAGGACCCGGAAGTTTTCGAGTTCGAAGACGATGACATCACGAAGCAAATCGCCGCCCAGAGGGAAGAAATTGCCGCCCAGAGGGAAGACATCACTGCTCAAATCGCTGCCCAGAGGGAAGAAATCGCCGCCCAGAGGGAAGAAAGCGCCGCCCAGAGGGAAGACATCACTGCTCAAATCGCCGCCCAGAGGGAAGACATCACTGCTCAAATAGCTGCCCAGAGGGAAGAAAGCGCCGCCCAGAGGGAAGACATCGCTGCTCAAATCGCCGCCCAGAGGGAAGACATCACTGCTCAAATCGCCGCCCAGAGGGAAGAAATCGCTGCCCAGAGGGAAGAAATCGCCGATCAGAGGGAAGACATCACTGCTCAAATCGCCGGCCAGAGGGAAGACATAATTACTCATATTACTGATCAAATCGCCGCCCAGAGGGAAGAGATAACCGACCAGATGGAGGCTCAGCGTAAGGAGATTGAAGAGAAGATCAAGCAGTTGGAAGAACGATTAGAACAAGTCAGTAGCGGCGAGGGGAAAGAAGACGAAATTGAACAGAAGACGAAGCAGTTGGGAGAACGACTAAAGCGAGTCAGTAGCGGCGAGACGAAGGAAGAAATAAAGGCGGTCGTTCAACAGAACTCGATATCCACCAATCGAGTGACGCCCCCAACGTTCGATGGAAAAATTCCGTGGGCCAGCTACAAGAAGCAGTTTGAGGCAGCAGCGGAGGCTAATGCTTGGTCCCCTCACGAGAAAGCTGTTTCCCTAACGGTAGCCTTACGTGGAGAGGCGTTGGAAGTTCTTCAGACGCTATCCACCGAGGAAGCCGGGAATTACACGGAGCTGCTGAGGCGACTGGAAATGCGGTTCGGCCAAACACATCTGGAGCAAGTCCATCAATCCCAGATGTCCAATCGCCGTCAGAGATCGAACGAGACCCTGCAGGAGTTCGAAGTGGACGTAGCCAGACTAGTGAGGTTGGCGTATCCCACGGCGCCGGAACAGATGATGGAGTGCCTTGCAGTGCAGACGTTCGTGAGCGGGCTGCGGGACTAGGAACTGCAGATGGCCCTGAGGCTAGCTCGACCGAAAACAGTAATGAACGCGCTCGCCATCGCACTAGAACATCGGCCAGGACAGAGTCATGGAAACGCAGACGCACTCTCGAGAAGACCATGCCCTGATGAGTGTCCTCATTGTCATAAAGCTGAGGAAAAGTCCGAGAAAGTCTATCGAACGATCGTGGTCGCCGAGGAATGGACACCATCCTCGTTACGACAAGAGCAAGGAAAAGACCCGGTTCTCAAAGAAATCCTGGTTTGGAAAGAGGGAGGAGAGCGTCCTGAGTGGCAAAAGGTATCACCTGGCTCGCCAAAACTCAAGAGCTATTGGGCACAGTGGGACTCGTTAGTGGTTGAGGATGGACTACTAAAACGCGTACTGGAGAGCCAAGACGGGACGGAGGAAAGACGGCAGTTGGTAATTCCCTCCAGTAAAATCCCGGAGGTCTTGCGGCACCTTCACGACGGATCGTCTGGTGGACATTTAGGGATCAAGAAAACGCTGCAGAAGGTACGGGAGCGCTTCTACTGGATCAATTGTTCAGACGACGTGAAGAACTGGTGCAAGAAATGTACTACATGCTTTGCAAGTAATGGGCCACAAAGACGACCGAAAGCTCCCATGAAACAATATAACGTCGGAAGCCCCTTCGAAAGGATCGCTATTGATATAGCAGGACCCTTCCCTGAGACCGAAAAGGGGAATAAATACATCTTGGTCGTGATGGACTACTTTACGAAGTGGGTAGAAGCGTACGCTCTCCCTAATCAGGAGGCAGAGACAGTGGCCGATGTGCTAGTGAAGGAGACGATCTGCCGGTTTGGAGTACCCATGGAATTACACTCGGATCAAGGAAGAAACTTTGAGAGTGGCCTATTCCGGAGGATCTGTGAGAAGTTTGGGGTACGAAAAACAAGAACCACGGCCCTTCACCCTCAGTCTGACGGCATGGTAGAACGAATGAATCGCACCCTCAACCGCTATCTAGCGAAAATGGTCTCGTCACATCAAAGAGACTGGGACGAACACGTGCCGTTCTTCCTGATGGCCTACCGCTCGGCCGTTCATGAGTCGACAGGACAAACTCCAGCCAAAGTCCTGTTCGGGCGAGAACTTAAACTTCACTGTGATCTAATCTTTGGCGCTAGACCGGACGAGGACGTTTCGGGGGAAGATTACGTTTCCCGGATGCGGCAAAGGATGAACGAAATTCACGATCAAGTCCGGTACCAACTAAATATCGCCAGTGATCGCATCAAAGAGCGTTACGACATCAACGCTAAAGAGGGTGGCTACCAAATGGGAGACCGAGTTTGGCTGTACAACCCACAGAAGAAACGTGGTTTGTCCCCTAAGTTACAGACCAATTGGGAAGGTCCCTATGTTGTGAAGAAACGAATCAATGACGTGGTCTACCGGGTAAGCAAACTACCAAACGGCAAGCCGAGAGTGGTGCACTTTAATCGGTTGGCACCCTATGAGGGGTCGCACGATGAGGCGGAGGTTCCCCGAGTAAGAAACACATTGGCGCAGGAGAACGAACTTTCGTTCGAAGAATTTATGAGCGCCTACGGGGGTACCGGAAAAGCACGGTATGGGGTAACCTGTGAAAAACAACAGGATTTGTTCAGCGTACCTGAAGAATACTCGTTGGCCCATTGTGTGTCCGCCGACCTGGTAATGTCACGAGGTATCGCCACGGTTTTCAAGAAGAAGTACGGGCGCTCGGAACAACTCAGAGAGCAACTCCCGGAAATTGGCAAGGTTCTGGAACTACGTGACAACGTAAGACACATCTTTTATCTGGTTACGAAGGAGATCGGGTCCCTTAAACCATGTTATCACGATGTATGGCGAACCTTGCATAGGCTACGAGACCGACTGCTGGAGCTCGACATCAGGAAGCTAGCTGTCCCCAAGTTAGGTGCTGGACGAGATCAGCTGGACTGGAGGGTTGTCCGGAACATGCTGGAAGTAGTGTTGAAGAATACCGGAGTGGAAGTTTTAGTCTGCTGTTTTGGGCCTGCACCATGTCGACTCGGGAAGACGGTCCCCTGTTATTTTGACGCCACGTCTCGCTGTAAGCGGGGGGCTAACTGCAGGTTCCTGCATGGGCCTACCAGGGATACGTTCCGAGACGAAACGTCTCTGGCGGGGGCAGTGTAATGCGAGAAGTAAACAAAGCGACACATGTTTACTCCTTCAAAAGAATAACTACGACGCGTACAAGACAGGTGCATGAACATTTGCTGCGTAGGCTTCTAGAATGTACTAGAATGTTCTCGATCAGGGTTGGGGGTGTATATATAAGGGGGTTTGTGATCGAGGGAGTTAGTTAGAACTAGAGAAGCAGACGTGAACGCGACATACGATCCGAAAGCGGAGCAGTACAAATAAATTATGTAGTGTCTAGTCTAGTGTACAAGTAGTTTAGTGTGTTAAATAAATTAGTGTTCAATTAATGTAAATAAATTATAAAATAAACGTTACAATATCTTTATTATTCATAAAACAAATATTGAAAGCCGAAATTTTCACAAATTTTAAATGAAGACCTAAATTTTATTATAGGATTTATGGGTTTAATATCTATGCACCTTGAAAAAAGTTATAGCCCTTTAAAGTCAAGGTTTTCGCTCAAGTCCACGATGTCGTAGTTGGAGGGTATTTTTTTTTCGATATCGGCTTCTAGGCAACGTAGAACCTTCATTTTTTTTATTCTGGGGTAACTCGACGAAATATTAACATCTAACCTATTTTCATCGCCGCACTATGTAGCCAAATCAACATTAGGTGCGCATTAGATAAAAAGTATTTCCAATTTGCGAGATATAAGGTATATAGGGGTTTTAGAGGTTGCTAAAGCCGAATCAAAAGTCAAATTTTCAAAAAACAAAATAGGGCATGAGATACAGTCAAAAAATATCTAAAAAACAACATAATTAGCCACAAAAATAATTAAAAATGGAAAATATGCGACGTACAGGGGTTTTTGAGGTTGCTGAATCCAAATAAAAAATCAAAATCTCAAAAAACAAAATGGCGGACGTGACATAGACAAAAAATATCTAAAAAACAACATAATTATACGCAAAAATAATTCAGGTTGAAAAATATGAGGTGTACAGGGGGTTTTTAAGGTAGCTGAATCCGAATCAAAAATCAAAAGTTTAAAAAACAAAATGGCGGACTAGATACAGACGAAAAATATTTAAAAAACAACATAATTAGCCACAAAAATTATTCAAATTGGAAAATATGCGGCGTGCAGGGGCAGCTGAGGTTGATGAATCCAAATCAAAAATCAAAATCTCAAAAAACAATATGACGGACATGACACACGAAAAATATCTAAAAAACAACATAATTCGACGCAAAAATAATTCAGATTGAAAAATATGAGGTGTACAGGGGGTTTTGAGGTTGCTGAATCCGAATCAAAAATAAAAATTTAAAAAACAAAATGGCGGACGTAACATGAAAAATATCTAAAAAAACATAATTACACGCAAAAATAATTCAAATTGAAAAATATGATGTGTATTGGGGTTTTTCCGGTTGCTGAATCCGGATCAAAAATTTAAATTAAAAAAAAAATGGTGGATCAAATAAAATTGATAAAAATCCCAAATTAAATTATGTAACTTGTACAAATTTCAATCAATCACATTATTTCTTTAATAATAACCAAATAAGTTCAATATGAGTTTGCTGGTTGTAAATAAATAGTAATACGATAGAAACGATATGATGGATTTCATATGAGCATTAAAGTTTGAAATTAATATAAATTCAGAATTCAGTTTGGTTCAGTTAGGACAGAGAAAAATTATTAACAGTAATCGTTATTTTAAAACAAGCATGTTGATATAATAACATATTTACATATATTTTATAAAAAGTTCTAAAAAGTATAAGAAAAATTCTGATTTACTGAACTAATTTGCAAATTATTCGGAGGATTTAAACAATTTTTTTTATGAAAATGATAATTCATTAAGGCCCAAGCAAAACGTGGGGTTGATAGCGTCAAACTAACTATGCCCATCATAGGCAAATCGAAAAAAAATACCCGCGTTCTTTCTTTTGCCACGTGCACTTGTTTATAAAATATTATTTAAAAAAAAATCTGAAAAAAATTATGATTTTGAAAAACTGATTGCATCAATCGATTCTACGGAAAAAATATGACAAAAATCTGTATAAATTTTTTTTGGTCGATTGAGATTTGTTCTTATAAAATTGTAAATGCGTAAAATTACTATTTTCATTAGAAAATCTCATATAAAACTGGCCAGCGGGTCTCGGCGGGTCTACAAATTTGCTACATTACTTATAACAATCATAACTATCAATAAAAATACTTCTTCGCACACAGTCCGTCGCAGTTTATTACTTACGCTAATATATTATTACCTTTTTCGGAAAATTATTGCTTAAATATATTAATTACTGTAATATCATTAATACATTTTTTGATAAATTTATTCACGTTAGGTTATAGTATATACCAGTAGGAGTAGAATCCATTTTTCAGAATTGAAATTGGTTAATTTGTCTCGTTTTGGCTTCACTTTAAAAATAAGAGTTATGGCATTTCTCTCTTAAGGGCAGTGACAGTCAATGATAATTGAGTACATTGCACTCCCAGATGAACCAACCTGACCTACCTGAAGTTATATTTAGATGCTTAAGGCATCAGGGAAGCCAACCCAACTAATCAAAAGTGGAACTTTAAACATTTTGTTTGGGCGGTTTGCGCACCTAAAATCGATTTGGCTACATAGTGCGCCGTGAAAAATTGGAAAATCCCGGAAAATTCAATAGATACAATTTGAGACATAAGTGGATAAAGGTATCATGTCACATTTTTTCTATAATCGACTTTCTTAACTTTTTGAACTTTCCTGGTATATATGTATTCTGCATTAGACCCTAAATAGATTTTTTCGTATATTTAAAGATTTATTTTATTGATGAAGGTGTTAAGTCACACGAACATATAGCATGTCTTAGTAGATAAAGGTGTTATGTTACAATTTTGTTACATGACACCTTTATCAACTAAAGGAGTTCAAAAGTCTTTCTGAGAGTTCAGTGTCATGTCTCGCATTCGAAGTTATGTTTTTATTTAAATATAATTTAATATTGTGGGTCATATTAATCAGTTTCCTGCAGAAGAGTCCCATTACTCTGGGAATAAAAACCATAGCAGAAAATACCTCTCTTCTCTACTTAATATCACTCGACTACACCAGCTTTACATTAAGCAATGTAAGGGAAAAAAATGGATGACAAATATATGGTCAAGGTTTCTTTCTACAGACATATTTTTGAAACAAAGTTCAATTTGTCCTTCGGGCACCCAAAGAGCGACACTTGTAGTGTCTGTGATGCTGGTGAGAGATCGCTAGAGCACAAAGAAAATTATGAATTTGCTTTTAAGGCACAAACATTAGACCGTGCAACTCCTGCAATTGACAAAAAATTGTGCTACATTACTATGGATCTTCAACAAACCATGCCGTTACCAAAGTGATCTACATTAAAAGCGTTTTATTTGCGTCAATTTGGATTCCGATTGTGACTTTGGACGGATTGAGAAAGTACTGCGGAAACATCAGACAATTTTAATTCCGGACCAGTATCGGGAAATCATTAGGTCTGCGAGTACAAAGAACAGTTTATGCTTCAATATGAAAAACTTTTTTTATAACTTAGAAGAGCTTCCCTCCAAGCTTCGTTTATATAAAAAATTAAATAACACTCTTAACGAGACAGTAAATTTAAAAGATAGTGTCAAATGGATCAGAGTAGACCACTTTGGGTTTTACTATTGCAAAGCGAACTTAGATCTCTTTACTCCATTTCTGCAAGTTGACTTACACAAAAAAGGGACAAAAGATGTCCTCTCTAACGAAGTGGAATTAAGTAAGTTACCAAAATGTGGGGGTCTAACTACCGAAAAAGTGAATAACTTAAGAGAGCAGCTGAAGTTCATCCACAAAGATTATTTGTGGTTTTATGAAGAAATTCTGAGGGAAAACGTTAAAAATCCAAAGAAGAAAAGAAAAACCCATTAGTTTTTTTATCTTAAAACATGTTTCCATTGTTTTTTAACTAGATTTAGATTTTTCATCTTATTTTGTAAAAATTCCTCATCTATGATATTAAAAAATGTAATCAAAAGCAACATGACTCCTTTATTCAGGATAAATCCTATAACATTTTTGATTGAAAGTTGGTGGATGAAGGTGTTATGTACACAAAATCTAACTTTACTAAGACATCTTACAATTTGATTAATTAAAGCTGGATTTATAAACTTGACGTTCCGTTGCCGTTATGCGTTGACGTTTGACGGTACAAGTTGGCAAGCATGTAAAAGAATGGGATGATTTATAAATGCCGTTGCCGGTGCCGTCTAGCGTTCGACTTGGCGTTCTTGCCGTTCGACATAAACGAACTTTAAGCTGGATTTATAAACTTGACGTTCCGTTGCCGTTGTGCGTTGACGTTTGACGGTACTAGTTCGCAAGCATGTAAAATAATGGGATGATTTATAAATGCCGTTGCCGGTGCCGTCTAGCGTTCGACTTGACGTTCTTGCCGTTCGACATAAACGAACTTTATCTTTTACCGTTCGCCGTTCGTAGAAGCGACCGTAGTAAGTGGACGGAGCCAATGGGATTCCGACTTTCTTCGTCACGTGACTGCCAGCCAGATTGTGTACGAACACAAAGTGAGCCCTAGAGCTCCTATTGCGTGGTAATATTCAGAATTCATAATTTCAGCGACACGTCAAGATACGCAATCGAGGTTACGTCTACGTCACTTTATGGTTATGTTTCTCCAACGCCAACGGCAGACGTCAAGTTTATAAATACCTATCAAATGTTTCTACGACCGGCGACAGACCGAACGGCCAACGTCAACGGTAACGGCAACGGAACGTCAAGTTTATAAATCCAGCTTTATCTTTTTCCGTTCGCCGTTCGTAGAAGCGACCGTAGTAAGTGGACGGAGCCAATGGGATTCCGACTTTCTTCGTCACGTGACTGCCAGCCAGATTGTGTACAAACACAAAGTGAGCCCTAGAGCTCCTATTGCGTGGTAATATTCAGAATTCATAACTTCAGCGACACGTCAAGATACGCAATCGAGGTTACGTCTACGTCACTTTAAGATTATGTTTCTCCAACGCCAACGGTAGACGTCAAGTTTATAAATACCCATCAAATGTTTCTACGACCGGCGACAGATCGAACGGCCAACGTCAACGGTAACGGCAACGGAACGTCAAGTTTATAAATCCAGCCTAAGATATACATCAAAGAAACGAACTTATTTTTAAATAACTAACGCGACATTCCTAAATAATATTAAATAGTATTTAAAAAAGTTCTAGTTAAAAATACGTTTTATTAAATATCTCGAAAGTTTAAAAATGCGACATGACACCTTTATCCACTTATGTCTTCAATTATAAGAATTTTCTTACAATTTAAATACCACTATTTTAAAACACACTCCTTGATTTTTATATTTTTTTATAAAATTAATATATATTTGCAACTTAATGGTTACACACGTTAAAATATTTACTGATAAATAAAGACAATTATGTCTTTTTAATAATTTTTTTTCCTAAATTCGTCCCAATAATTAACATTATTACTACTAATGTTCCTTTATTCCTAATATTACTTAGATATACTAATATAATTTGCCACCAACTGAGGGAGCAGGAAAGCAGCACGTTCTTCGTATTTACCACCAATTGCAATTTTGGTTAGGTAATAAGTTAGAAACAACCAAATATGGGTAGAAAAAAAACTGATAGTGGGTTCGAACCCATTTATACAATAAACAATTTAATACCGGAGGATACGATTAAACAAATAACTTGTAAATGTACCTACTACTGGCTGTAAAACAAGCAGATGTGGCTGTAAAACAAGCAGATGTGGCTGCAAGAAGCATGCTTTAAATTGCACAGCTATTTGTATTAACTGTAATTATTATGATGAATAATGAGGAAAAACAATGTCTTAATCTGGGCACAATTGCTATCGAAGAGGAATCAAATGGTGAAGAACTTGAAGATGACTTCTTGCAAGAAATGGTTCTTGAAGATGAAGTAGAAGAGCCGGGAGAGAAAAAAATCGAAGAATAGTGAAGTTGTTGATTGATGATATTCTTACATTACTTAATTTTACTTGTAATGAACTTTAATTCAATAATATTAATTATAATAATAAATAGTATTTTAATAAAACAAAATATTTTCATCATTTTCTATATCTATCTGAAATAAATATTTATAATATTCATAACAATGAAATTGTAAAATATAGTACTAATTTTATACAAAATTTAAAAAAACAAAGACTGCTGCAAAAATTAGCATTCAAATTGTAAAAAAATTGTGATCATTGTATGTATTGAATTCATCCGGGATTTTCTAGGGCGATGAAAAAATATAAAGTAAAAAAATAAATAAATAAAACACAAAGATAATTGTATCTGTTGAATTTTCCGGGATTTTGCAATTTTCCACGGCGATGAAAATAGGTTAGATGTTAATATTTCGTCGAGTTACCCCAGAATAAAAATAAATGAAGGTTCTACGTTGCCTAGAAGCCGCGATATCGAAAAAAATTTAGAGCGGCCAACTACATCGTGGACTTGAGCGAAAACCGTAACTTTAAAGGGCTATAACTTTTTTTAAGGTGTATAAATATTAAACCTATAAATCCTATAACAAAATTTAGGTCTTTATTTAAAATTGGTGAAAATGTCGGCTCTTAATACAGTGAAACCTCTATAATACGGACACCCGGGGGAGCAAAAATTTTGTCCAGATTAGGGAGGTGTCCACATTAGGGAGTTAAACATGAATATTGTTGAAAAAAAGTAATTTTTAATTGTTTTTTGAACACAATGTGCTCTTCTAAATAAAGTTGAAAATTGTTAATCAAACTCAATCCTTCACCCTAATTTTTTTGTAAGCAAAAAGTTTTTAACAACTCTGAATACCGAAGAGCATCAGAGTAATTCACTTTCACATGACACTAAGTTTTCTGATCTGGCTGTTGAAAGTGGTTCATTATTGCTTCAATATTGCAATCATTATCTTCCATCGATAAAATAGTGTCTATTTGAACATAATCGTCTGAAGCAACTTGGGAATGAGATGAAGTTAGGAGTTCTTTTAATGAAGCTAAGTCCATATTTTCCTCGACTTCATTTTGAAATATGTTCTGCACATTGAACCCAGCTTTTCTAAAGCAATCCTGGATCGTGTTTGTTGTTACGTTTTCCCAAGATATTGAGATCCATGTAATCGCTTGCAAAACATTTATGCTTTTTGATAAATCTTTAGTTGATCCATTAATTTCCATTGAAGCTAACAAGTGTTTCAAAACATACTTTCGGTTTAAAATAAGGTAAAACCAAAATAAAGTGTCCACATTGGCCGCAAATAAAGTGTCCATGTCCAGATTAGAGAGGAACCCTGCACTACCACAGGCTTCCTTGTGGTGTTTCTCGAAGATTTCTTCCTACCCATTTAAAAAAAACGAAGCTCGCTCTTATTAGCAAGATACCTACAGACAGTTGGATTTTGCATATTTGTGAAGTCACTCATATCTTGGATAATCGCTTCGAAAAACTCTTTCACAGACTCCTCAAATTGAATGGCCATTGAACGAATGAATGAAAGAAGGAAATTACACCCTCAACTCGAAAAATTGAAAACCCTGGGTGGGACTTGACTTGAATGGCCATTATTTAAAATTCACGGATATGTAAACCTCCCGGAGAAGGAAAGAATGGTAGAAAATGCTTTGTGTAAAACAGTGCTATCGAGCAGTGACTTAAGTAATTATTTCAGTGTTCGGTATATCGATCAACGGGTTAAAAGACGTATTATGATTTTGTGATTTGTTTAAGTATGTTTCGCAGAGGGTCAACAGGGAATGAAACACTTATTTCATTACAAGATGCCGTATTATTTTCCCATCCAAATAAAACAAAAAATATATGAGATATCCAAATATCAAACAAAAATTAAACTAGACCTTACAATTTGCACTTACAGTTTTTCTCTTTCATAATTTTATTGCTTTCTGCAATAGGTCACACTATTTTTGAAAAAAAAATTTTATCGCTATGGATAAGAAATGATTGTCAAAAGCTTCTTCATCTTGTGATTTCCAGATCTATCACATATATTTGAATAAAATTTTACTTTGTTAAATTTGTCATTTTAAATTGAACAATGCTCTTCATTTATTGAAATAGGACTGATAAGTGTATTTCATACCTTTTAAAATACTTTTTTGGTAAAAAACCAACATCTTATGGCAAAGAGATGAGCATTTATTAATTTACCATGTTTTACTTATTTGTAAAAAAGAAGTGGAATATAGTAATTGAATTAGTAAACAACATTTCATATAAGTTATACATTTAAGTAAATAATTTACAATTTCTTCTATTAGGTTCCGTTTCCTTTATAAACCAACAAATTGTTTAGTGATTGGATTATTATTATACCTATGTAACATATCTAACACCCATGTAATTGCTGCAACATACTGAAAGGAACGTTTAAATAATGAAATGATGTACTATTTGCACGTTAGAATAAAATTTAGTAAGGGAATCTCACACTTTACCTATGCCTGGTACGTATTTCTTGAATTACAAACGCATGTTATAGGTTCTAAAAAGTCAGTTTCATATATTATATATATTATGTAATAATATATATTCACTCATTTGTCCTGAATATTGATATTTACCGTTTTTCACCATTATCCGTTCACCGAGAGTTAATATACGCGACTTTAACCTTTTAGTAAAAATTTTGTAACTGCTGGGTCCACAGTCATTCATGATGTTACAAGTTATTTCCTGATGTTGGTAAACTAGAATTACCCTGAGATAACACATGACCTGACAATGTTCCCCACAACACATTACTGCCTTGAATGACGACGCCATATTACGTGTATGTGTCTATTACTGTCAATGGGAGGAAAAGAAAGAGATAATATCCTTTAGTGACCCTAACATAACTCTCGTTACGTTTGATAATTGTTTCTGGTAGTAGAATAAAAACCTAGGGTAGTTACGCCTCCATATGATGTTAAAACTTTTTACAAAAGGTTGCATTAAAAAATTAAAAAAATCAAATCTACCACTCGAATATATAAATATAGTGATTTATGCAAAAACAATTTTTTGTGACGTATTGTTATTGAACATATATTTCAAGATATATTGAGTATTTTTTATGGCAACGCGGTACTAAAACCATGTCTCACGAGAAGTGGATTTTGGGTATAAATACTATAGAAATTGAATAGGAAAAATAAAATAACTTGCTCTTTTGGATGTAGACTAGTTTTATGTTTATTATTGGAAACTGTTATAACTCGGTTAATATAAGAAATAAGTAAGACATGTCCGATCTTGTATAATTTCATTTTGCAATATTTTTCAAATGATCGCAATCCTGTCCAAATTCATTTAAAAATTTTCCAAATTATGGAGCAGACGGATGGACGGACATAAAGGTTCATTAAGGCAATCTTGCCAAACAACCATCAAGATAAATAAAACCGGTCAAGCAATTTTCTTTTGACAAAATGCAATGCACTTGTCATGTGCAACTAGACCCAGTCAAACATATACTTTTACTCCAAAATGGGCATCATGGCAGTTTTGAGTTATGTACTCATCTCCTCAATATGAGACCAGATATACCGTCATGAATAAAACTAGCCTTGTAATATTTCATATTATAAAAAAATTTAATTTGAATCTGATCTTTTAATCGCTACAATATATTGCAACGGTAATCGAATATTAAAAATTAATATTCAAACATAATCCAACCTCAAACAAGTTGAACATGATCCATCATCACCAAAAGTTTATGTAAATTCTAGAAGTGCAACTCCATTACGAATTATTATTCAAGAAAGACTGGCTTAAATTGTACTTAGTATATACAATACAAAAATCTAATCAACATTTGACGTAGTACGATATATTGTAACTTTTACAGCACTATTAACTAATTAATAAACTAGAGTAGGAAGAATCAAGTCGTGGCCACGAATTCAAGATGTAATCAGTTAAAAACAACAAATAAGTTTTGGTAATAATTACCATCAGACTGAATCACAACACAATCGCAAAAATTGAAGTACATGTTAACAATTTTATGGTAATGACCCCCCCCCCCCCCATTCTATTAAGTGGAAACCCAACTAAAGATTTCACTAGGTATATTTAAAGTTTTATGTTTCATAATTATATTTAAAATGATGAGTCCTCAATTACAGCAAGGAGGAATAAGGAATGAAAATAAGATAAGATTTTTTGTAAATAGGAGGTGTGAACCTGAGACAAGCATCCAATTTCAATAAATGATAACAGGAGGGCATTTCCATGAGTTTTAACGTGGATTTTAATTTTTTGACTGTGTTGTTCCGACCAGTTGCGGTTGGGTCTGATGACGGTAATTACTATCGAAATCGCTCACCTTTTTATAATCATTTTTGCCTGATTACATCTTGAACTCGTCACGATTTGCTCTTCCTACTCTCACCATGTAACGCCACTTTGACAACCTGGGGAACACTCACCGATTAATAAATAAATGTCTTACCTTTGTTCTTCCATAAGAACATCCTTGAGCGACACGATATTTTTATGACGAAGTTCTTTCAGCAATGATATTTCCCTTATGGCGGTGGAGGGCATCCCCTCGTCCTCACCTTCTAACCTAAAACACACCCTTTTGCATTGCCCAACTCTATTGTTCCATTTTAAAATTTTACCTTATCTTCTTCATCGCGACCACCTCTCCGGTTTTCTTATTCTTCGCTTTGTACACTACCCCATAGGTCCCCTCGCCGATTTTTTCTATCTTAAGGAAATCCTCCCAATTCATGTTGTGATGGACCATTGATGAAGAACCCTAGGGACGTGGAGAAATTTCATTAATGAACATCCAATACTCTCAAACGGACGATTCGAACGACAAATAAATAAACCCTTACCCCAACGTGAATTAACGGTACCGAAAAGCACAAACTTTAACGAACTTTTTACGAGCAAAATGGAGGACAACTGACCTGACTTTGATTCAAAAGTTTGTACGATCGCTGATTGGCTGATCGGTGGAAGTATGCCGAGATCAGTTGTTCTCTTTCCCTCTTTCCCTCTCGGGGAATAAGTGGGGGACAGAGATGGGAAATTTGGAGGCAAATATTTCAGTCAAATACGGAACAGGAAATACCAAAATCTGGGAAATGCTAATCAAATTAGTCCACGTTTATTTTTTAAGCGCGAAGCAAAGACAAATATCCATTCGCGACAATCTCAATTTCCCAACTTTTTCTGTTAATGAAAGACTATTCTTTCCGATAACTCGTCGACAACATGACATAAGTATATAGGTAACTTTAACAACATAGGCTGTTTTTAGTACAAGTTGGTTTTGTTTGAACATTTTTAAAACACAAAAATTTATATATCTATCAGTAAGATTTTTTGCGATAACAAGTGGTTGTCTGCAAGATGACGTCACACTTTTCGGCGCGGATACACCTCAGATCATAATCGTGTTTATTGTGTATCGTGATTAGAGCGAAAGAGAGAATTCAAGTGGGTATCTCTCTCTGTCTAACTCATACATCTTTAACCTCGTTAGACTAAGATAGATACTCACTTAGATTTTCTTTTTTTCTCTCTCCCTTCTTCTCTCGTTCTACTTTTATGCACGGTGTTTTAACAAACTTTTCCGTACGCTTAGCATCATGCGAAAAAGCAAAACGTAATCAATTTTTTTTTAAATAAAGGTTTTCCTGTCCCGTGCGAAAGTGCGTGAATATTTGTTTTGTGAATCCAAGCCAGCAATAATATAGTTGTTCTGTGCTGCAAAGTGTCAAACCGTGTCAAACGAGGTAGGCTTGTGCTTTGATGTTTATGGTGTGCTTGGTAGTGTAACTACTTTCTATTCAATTCGGCTTCGGTGGCAAATTCCTTCAAGTGCTGTACCAACTACCGGTAACTCAGATACAAAAAAACAAAAAGAGAAGAAAAAAATTCTTAAAAACATTGCGCGCCGATTAAGTAAGTATTCCGCTCATCTGCAATCAGACGCCTATTATCAGCCGTCTTGTAGCTCCATTTAAAAACCGCTCAGAATCATACACGCTTTTCATATTTCTCATCTTACTTTAACGCATTCCGTCCCCCTTAACAGGGTGCGGGATGTCTCGATGTTGACAAATAATGTGAAAATTAAAAACCCCCCATGGATATCTAGGTTATGGCAGATAACGAGGAATTGGGTTTAGGTGGCGAGAGCAACGGCATGCACGACGAGAACTTGCTTAATGATACTGACGTCGACGGCGTGCCTGGCGACGATCCCGAACTCGAAGCAATCAAAGCAAGAGTACGCGAGATGGAGGAAGAGGCTGAGAAGCTCAAGCAGCTTCAGAGCGAGGTCGATAAACAGATGAACATGGGAAGCCCACCTGGCTTAAGTAAATCATCTTACCATTTAAATAGTATTTTAGAAATTTTCTTCCAAACAATAGAATTGTGGAAAAGACCATTTTTGTTCATATGACTTCCATTTACCTTGCAAAGTGCCTTGCATTTACTCATTGTCATTCTTTAGTTTCTAACTGGATAGGGTTAGGTTAGCCATGTTTCAATTTGTATAATTACTTTCTATAAAAGTCCATATCGTTTCAGGGGGAGGGGTTTATAAATCCAAAAAGATCCTTTTGGAGCTACTATTATTTATTTTTTATTGGGTGCAGTGATATTAAGGATTTTCTTTATAATATTAAGAGTGGTTTCTTAGTTTTTTAATCCCTCAATCATGGGAATGCCTTCTGTATATTTGATAGTAAGATTTTGCTCACCTCGGGCCCAATGTTGTTTTAGCTCCTCCCCAACTTTCTCCAATTGTTATTGCTGTGATTTGGTTTTGTCTGAAACAATTCCAAATTTTATGTTGAGCATATGTTTGAGTCTCAGAGCTTGACCAACAGTATTCGAGTTGGATAAAATCATCAGATAGGCCTGTTTATTCAATTACATATTTTAGTTTCTACCTAGAACAAGGTCGATTGTTCAAATTACACATGCAATACCCTACTTTTGCACTTTTGCATCTATTTTCTTGGTAACACATTTTGGCATCATTCAGTGCTTTCATAGGGATTTACATGCTAAAAATTGTACCTTGTGTTACCTTGTTTTTTTATGGCTTAGACCAGGGGTTCCCAACCTTTTTGCACCTGCGTACCACTTGACTTTTTGAGAAATTTTGGCGTACCACCGGCCTCATTATTTTAATAAACTTACTCTTCTAAAAGTGTTCAAAGGCTTTTTAACTAAATTCCTTAGAAAACTTCATATTTTTAATGGTTAGATATTTGTTTATTTATAACATGCTTATAATAAAGTAGAAATAAAAGGATTAAAATGGTATCACTTTACAGCTAACCCATATGTCTAAATACATACAAATAAAAATTGGTACAAGCTCGGCCAAAAACTAATCATCATACAAAATATACTTTTATAGTCTTCAGTGCGAAACTTGTTGTTGTAACTCGTAACAAATGGCGTCAAAAATAGCAGAGCTTGCCGGAAGATCAAAGGGTACTTGGTTTTACTTCCTATCCAGAGGTTGATTAAAGATTTCTCTTTAAAATAATGTTTTATGGAACTGTCTTCTGTAAGATCGATAAAACTTTCTTTTAGCTCCAAATTAATTTGGTGGGGTTCCCGAAAAAGGATTTCTGATCCAGTCCACTTTTGAATAATTTTCAGAGAAATACTCCTTAAAACTTTTTAGAAGGAACAATGATATCTGCAGCCACATATATTTCATTTTCTTCAAAATAATTCTGATAGAGTGGGAAATGCAGATAAATTCTTCTCCTGTATTTGTGAACAAAACAGGACTAACTTTCTCTTGAAGGAGTTTATTTTGTCACTGGCTGTGAAGGCTGTTGTGTTTGGTCCCAGAAGTCCCAAGTTCAGTGTGTTGAGTTTGTCGAAAATGTCGGCTAGATAAGCCAATCTTGACAACTATTCTTCATCAGCAAACATTTTTTTATGTCATAATTTTTTCACTTAAAAACATCTGATCTCAGTTCAAAGAGGCGGTTCAAAATCTTCTACCGAGATAACCACCTCACTTCTGTATGCATGAGTATTCTTGAACTTGCCACCCATTTCTTCACACATCAAGGAGAATAATCAAGTGTTTAAAGCCCTAGCCTTTATGAAGTTAATAACTTTCACGTCTTTCACAGCATCTGATAGAACGGAGTAAGATTTTGAGTAATGTTTGCGTGCTCACTGCTCATGCGTACAGAAACTATTAATAGCATGTTGCTCACATCACTCACGCGTACCACCTGAAACGTTCCCGCGTACCACCAGTGGTACGCGTACCACCGGTTGGGAACCCCTGGCTTAGACTGTCTGCATAACTTCAAAAACTATCGGAAAAATGTTGAATTTTTTTTTATTAATTTATTTAACCAATTATATTGAAATTTACAAACACAATTTTAAGAAAAAATCGAAAAACTAAAACTATTAAATAAATTATTCAAAATGTCGTCCCTGGGCTGCTAAACAATAACCTAACCGATCATAAAAATGCCTACGAGTGTTTTGCAACTGTCGTACCGTGATGGAGTTACAAGCGGCTGTAATTCTTGCCTTTAACTCTTCTATGTTTTCAGGTTTTTCTCAGACATTGTCGTACACTTTATTCGATAAATGACCCCACAAAAAAAATCTAGTGGGGAAAGGTCTGGGCTACGGGCAGGCCATTTAAATGGTCCATATCGCCCAATCCAATAAACTGTTAGGAAAATTTTCATTTAAGAAATCTGTAATAGTGAAAGCACTATGAGCTGGAGCTCCATCTTGTTGGAAAATTATCTGGGAATTAGTCCGTAAGTCTTCTAGGCGAGGGCCTACTTCCATCTGAAGCAGCTCTAAATGTTTGTTCTGGTTCAGACATCCATCAATAAAAATTGGTCCCAATATATCATTACCCACAATTCCAGCCCAAACATACTTTCTCAGGCCATTGTGTATGAGTTTCTCGAATTTTGTACGGATTGTCTCGTGCCCAAATGCGTCGATTTTGTTTGTTTACTGTACCATCTAACTTAAATGTACTCTCATCAGAGAATAACATTTTGCTCAAAATATTTTGATAAATATTAGTTCTTTCCATCCACAAGTCACAAAATTCCATTCGTGGTAAGTAATCACTTGGTAGTAATTTGTGAACATTTTTAATGATGTACGATTTGTACTTTTCTTTTTTTAAACCCCTAAAGCAACTACTTTTTGAAATGTTGAATTGATCCGTAAGCAAATTTAACGTGGTGCAGGCCTCATCTTCTACCGCTAAACATAAATTCATTTTCGTCTCTTCTGTAACGACTGAACATTTTCTTACACGTTTCTTGTGCTCAGAATTTACACATCCCGTAGTGCGAAAATTATTGTACATTTGAATGATTTGAAGCACTGTTGTTTTGCAGCGAACAGGCCGAGTAGGATGTGCGGCAGCAAAGTTATCCACAATTTCTCTGCTGGACAAGCCTTTTATGTACGCCGTAACAATTTCCACAAGTTCTTGAATAGTGTAAACCGACATTTTCTTTATCAATTGTAATATTATCAAATTTTTTGCTTGACTTTGAGCACTTTGACATTTATTTGTCACTAAGAGTAGCGACATTTTAGCCACCTTGAATTTAGTGGCTTAATTATCTTTGCTTTGTACAGTACAACCTCTTTACTCCGGACACATGCTAATCCGGACATCCAGTAATCCGGACGCTCAACTATTACAAATATAATCCGGACGCACCTCGATAATCCGGACGCGATATGGAATTTCGAGTTTAAACTTGTCAGAAGGATAGCGCCCGGAAGGTGGCATTTTCTGTTCTCATTTATAAAACTCGAGTTTTGTATTCGTTTGTTTTTACCGATTTCTTTCCTATTTTGTAAATTCACGTTATGTGTTTTGTATGTTTTTTTTTTGTTTTCTAAATTTTCTTCGTTTATTTGCTTGTTTAAGTCTTATGTCACATGAGCCTATGTATACATATTCATACATGTACTTTACATACTTAAGTTATAGGTATTATGTATTTTGATAAACGATTTTTATATTACATATTACGTTTTTTATAATTATGTAGGTACTGTTTTTGAATACAAATTTTATTTGAATGTAGGTGTGGGTAATATGTTAAATAAATTAATATCTAAGCCTCTAATATCGTGTGGTTTCAATAGTATTATTGAATGTATATACAAATGTATCTCATATATGTTAAGTATGTAGTACATTGATGCACTATTAATCTACTGTTCGGTAATCCGGACATTTCACTAATTCGGACACACCCCTTGCATTTAATTGTCCGAATTAAAGAGGTTGTACTGTATTTTCAACTTTGAATGGGAAAATAATTAAATGAAACATGTCCATGTGATTTTAGCAAAGTGCATTTCATAGAAAAATGTTTAATTTATTGATTAAAATAAAAATTTTAGCCAAAATTGTACGAAAACGTGAGTTAACACAAGGTACATTTTTTATCATGTAAATCCCTATGGCCACAGTTCCACTTCCATCATCTGAAGGTAGCAGCATATTATTTTATAAGCAGAAATCTCACGTTACAAATGGTAGAGAACTCATACTAAATTCTTTTCTTGCAGCACTTCAAATTTGGAAAATTTTCAGTTCTGAATATTTTTCTATTCTTATTCTAAAAAGTAATTCTTTTATACAATGTAAATGTCTTTCTGTAGAACCAGAAAGAAATAGAAATAAAACCATAAGAAGATTGAGAAACCATTTACTACTCTATAGTGCAAAACAGATTTGTCAAATATTTTGTCGATAAAAAGAATTCCATGTTGGCGTTCTGGCACACTCATCAACCTACAGCAGCCCCTACGATTGTATTGAAATGTCAATGTACAACCGTTTTTGTTCAAAAAGTTTATTTAATCTGTATTGACTAATTAAAAATATATTGCTGAGTCTCTATCTTATTATTGTTAAATGTGTAATACTGTTCATATAAACATAATGTGAAATGTTATTTAAATAATGAAAATAAGAGTAAGAGAAGAGTATATTGAAATTGAACTGAAACAAAAGAAAGATCACAATGATGATTTAACAATATATGAATCGTGAACCCGCAGTAAGCTTTTCATCAGAATTGATCGAGATAAAGTGGTAATTCTGTTAATTTTTCGAGTTCTTGACATTTTCTAGAAATCCGTTCCAATATTTTTTTAAACTTTGAATATTCGTTCTACTGTCGAATGTGCATAATAAAGTTTAATAACATTTTTGTCATCTTTTAGTAAAAATCATGAAATATTTAGAAAAAATACATTCAAGTTGCCTACTTTATTATACTCTATTGATGAATATAGATTATATTTCCTTCCATGGCAGTATGGAGAAAATATGTTATTAATAAGGTTGCAATTTTGGTATAAATCTCATGAAAAAGTTCTCAAGTTAATTTATTTTATGGAGTTATAAAGTAATAAAACTTAACAGAAGCAACTGGACCTAATACCAGTATAATGTTGAAATTTAAACAGACCATAAAATAAATTTGATACTTTATTATAAATTCATTATTAGCTTCTCTAGAGATGCAGTTGCAATTACTTGCTTTCATCAAATCCATGTCATAATAGTTCATTTATATAACAAAGGAAAAAGTTTATATCTTAAAGAAATGAAATCACAAATTTAGTTGTTTTTTTTTTTCAATTTCCATTCTGTGACTGATACATTATCAATGTTATCCCTAGCAAGTCCATTGAACATGTCCCTGGAGGAGAAGATGGAGGTGGACAACCGCAGTATATATGTTGGCAATGTGGATTACGGCGCCACGGCGGAAGAACTGGAGCAGCACTTCCACGGCTGCGGCTCCATCAACCGCGTCACCATATTGTGTAACAAGTATGATGGCCACCCGAAGGGTTTCGCCTATATCGAGTTCGGCGACCGTGACTCCGTCCAGACGGCGATGGCGATGGATGAGTCTCTATTCCGCGGAAGACAAATAAAGGTAAATAAAGCTGTAGGAGAATTAACTTCGATAAGTACTGTCTTTATCGCTATTTGACCTCTCTGTTAAAACTCTTCCGTATTTATTTAACTGAGATTACTAGCTAGGTTATTATGTGAGGATAGAACATATTTCTAATTGGCAAATTTATCTCTTACATTCAAAGTCATTAGTGGTTACACATTCTGAAAACAAAAAAAAAAGAAGGGAGACAAGGAACAATATACATGATACACATAGGAAATGGGGAAACCCAAATAAAATTATGCCATAATCTTGTGGTCTCCTCATATCCTTTATGATAATCATTCATTAGAGAATGAACCAGATACTTAAGTCAATCTTGGTTTGGTATTAGTAACAATAGATCCAACCTACCTCAACAGTCGCGACATTCACAAATGAATCTGATTCTCAGGTTCTCTACCTTATTTATAAACATTTTTGGTATTCATCTTGATAGCCATAACAATTACGAATGAGTCCCATCCTTGGTCTATTCTATTATAGACAATCTGTATACTTAAACGCCTTCGATTATCTTCAAAAATCACCCAAGACGTCAATCTGTCACTGCTACTACCGTAGTGGTCCTCCTTGCATCTTCGCGCAAGTCCCTTACCTTGTAAGGGTCATTTGGAACTGGAACTGGAACCCCAACAACCATCATTAATTGGTCTTCGCCATACTTTAGCAATGACACCCTACGTTTATCGAACCTAGCTTTCTGAGCTTCACGAGTTTTAATTGCTTTGATGAAATTCTTTTCCACTCAATTTAATCCTCTCGAGTAGAATCGATGATCCGCGCTTCAGCAAATTGTCAAAGCTTATAAACAGCTAAGGCCTCTAATGGCAATACCCCAGTACTTCTGTTCACCATACAGTTTATCGAGTTTTCCACCTCTTTTACGATGTCCCAGTGGTATTCAGATTCGCCAACAGCCATATTCATCATGCATTGAGGATATGCTTCAGTCCACGACTTGGCCAAAATGGCGTTTTGGACGTTAGAGCCATGCCGGGATTGCTAGTGGCCGATCCTATTGGATAGACCAAACAAATAAAATGTTTCCATTAAGGTTTTAATATATTTTAACATATTTAGTCTGTGTTCTAAATCGTTGGATTACTGCAAATTTGGTAAAATAATCTACTGAGACAAACTGAGTTATTCCCCCTTTTAGTGGTTTTAAAAGAATTGACAATAATGTAGAGTATGGAAAGGAATCGTGGCCTTTGTAATTGGATGTAATGCTTTGTTGGCATTGGCATTGAATGCTATGCCCAAGGACTTACCAAATAATGAACAAAATTGCAAACAGATTGGCAAGAACAGAATTATATGGCACTATTCAAACCAACCTAGTTGGATCGAGCTTTCAATAAACCATATCATTTTTTAACTCATAATTTGCAGAATATTGTTTGTTTTCTCTATTTTGAACATTTTCTTGTAGAATATTCCAGATAATGTTACTGCTTCACCTACTAATTGTGGAGTCAGTGACCAGTTGGCGTTGGATATAACTATGGCACAGGCAACATTTTCGGGATTTGCATTTCCTATTATTGCGTTGACGTGGCTCATGGTAACCTGGGCAATATTCGACATAAAAATTGAAATTTTGCACTTTATGTCACCATCTTCTTTTCGCCCTTGGAATCGAATTTATTGCGGTTTTCTTGAATTTGTATTAGGAAATTGGGACCTTTTACTGAAAGTAGTCTTGAGTTCACTGTCACTTTGAATTCCATTCCCAAGAAATAAGTTCTAAAGTGGAGTTTACCACAGCTACTGGCTCCAATTTGTAGGAATGATATCGCTTTGGTTCATATGTAGTTCGTTTGCCTTAATAAGCCACTACAGAATGCTTTTTATCTTTATCTGATTCAACATTGCTCCAAATCTGATAGGACTAGCAACAATGTGAAGTTCGAATGGCAACTTGCAATCAAAGGGTTCGGCCATTTGATTATAATATTTGACAAAAATCCTAAAGCATTCAGATAGCCTCAGTAACTGTCGGGTTTCTATAACATTTGTTGGGTACTTTATTTTCTGAACTGCTTCGACCTTTCAGCCTGCAGGCCTAACTCCCTCCACACTTATCTTTCTTCCCGAGTACTCCAGATGTGTTTAAAAAATTCGGCACTTATTTAGCTTTATGATTCAATCTTTCGAGACCTTTGTGAAAGGTCACACATGTTGTCCATATAGGGAAACACAATTGTATTCTTAAGCCTGCCAAAGTTGATCAGTTTTTCAACTACACTTAGAGGAGTATTCGAAAGCCCAAAAGATACTCGTAGGAGCGCATAATGAGAGTCAGGAATCGCGAATGCTGTTTTCTCTTTCGAATAGCCACAAAATTTAGGTCTGTCAAGCTAGCACCCCCACCACCTCGGAATCGAAATTTAATTACGCAGGAATTATGTGCTCTTTATGTGCTAATTATGTGCCGCAATGGCGATTTTTGTGCTCAAAGGGATCTTTGAAAAAAACAAATTTGAAGCGTGGGGGTGCTGACTTGATATCAAGCTAGCACCCACCCATTTGCAAAAGCAGGAAACGAAGTCTGGTAAACGCTATAATTATGTGCTATTTATGTGCTATTCAAATGCCTTGAAGCGAACTTGATAAATCAACCCCTTCTTCGAAAAACTCACCCCTGAAAATAACACCTACAAGAGGTGAAATCCACAGCGATCGAGCACAAAAATTTTAAACTATGCTAAAACGTGGCATTAATTATGTGCTCCCCAAATATCCTAGTCGCGATTTTTCTGCTCTTACCCTTCTTCGAAAAACTCACCCCTGAAAATAACACCTTCAAGAGGTGAAATCCACAGCGATCGAGCACAAAAATTTTAAACTATTCTAAAACGTGGCATTAATTATGTGCTCTCCAAATATCCTAGTCTCGATTTTTGTGCTCGCACCCTTCTTCGAAAAACTCACCCCTGAAAATAACACCTTCAAGAGGTGAAGTCCACAGCGATCGAGCACAAAAATTTTAAACTACGCTAAAACGTGGCATTAATTATGTGCTCTCCAAATATCCTAGTCTCGATTTTTGTGCTCGCACCCTTCTTCGAAAAACTCACCCCCGAAAATAACACCTTCAAGAGGTGAAGTCCACAGCGATCGAGCACAAAAATTTTAAACTACGCTAAAACGTGGCATTAATTATGTGCTCCACAAATATCCTAGTCGCGATTTTTGTGCTCGCACCCTTCTTCGAAAAACTCACCCCCGAAAATAACCCCTTCAAGAGGTGAAGTCCACAGCGATCGAGCACAAAAATTTTAAACTACGCTAAAACGTGGCATTAATTATGTGCTCTCCAAATATCCTAGTCTCGATTTTTGTGCTCGCACCCTTCTTCGAAAAACTCACCCCCGAAAATAACACCTTCAAGAGGTGAAGTCCACAGCGATCGAGCACAAAAATTTTAAACTACGCTAAAACGTGGCATTAATTATGTGCTCTCCAAATATCCTAGTCTCGATTTTTGTGCTCGCACCCTTCTTCGAAAAACTCACCCCCGAAAATAACACCTTCAAGAGGTGAAGTCCACAGCGATCGAGCACAAAAATTTTAAACTACGCTAAAACGTGGCATTAATTATGTGCTCCACAAATATCCTAGTCGCGATTTTTGTGCTCGCACCCTTCTTCGAAAAACTCACCCCCGAAAATAACACCTTCAAGAGGTGAAGTCCACAGCGATCGAGCACAAAAATTTTAAACTACGCTAAAACGTGGCATTAATTATGTGCTCTCCAAATATCCTAGTCTCGATTTTTGTGCTCGCACCCTTCTTCGAAAAACTCACCCCCGAAAATAACACCTTCAAGAGGTGAAGTCCACAGCGATCGAGCACAAAAATTTTAAACTACGCTAAAACGTGGCATTAATTATGTGCTCTCCAAATATCCTAGTCTCGATTTTTGTGCTCGCACCCTTCTTCGAAAAACTCACCCCCGAAAATAACACCTTCAAGAGGTGAAGTCCACAGCGATCGAGCACAAAAATTTTAAACTACGCTAAAACGTGGCATTAATTATGTGCTCCACAAATATCCTAGTCTCGATTTTTGTGCTCGCACCCTTCTTCGAAAAACTCACCCCCGAAAATAACACCTTCAAGAGGTGAAGTCCACAGCGATCGAGCACAAAAATTTTAAACTACGCTAAAACGTGGCATTAATTATGTGCTCCACAAATATCCTAGTCTCGATTTTTGTGCTCGCACCCTTCTTCGAAAAACTCACCCCCGAAAATAACACCTTCAAGAGGTGAAGTCCACAGCGATCGAGCACAAAAATTTTAAACTACGCTAAAACGTGGCATTAATTATGTGCTCCACAAATATCCTAGTCGCGATTTTTGTGCTCGCACCCTTCTTCGAAAAACTCACCCCCGAAAATAACACCTTCAAGAGGTGAAGTCCACAGCGATCGAGCACAAAAATTTTAAACTACGCTAAAACGTGGCATTAATTATGTGCTCCACAAATATCCTAGTCGCGATTTTTGTGCTCGCACCCTTCTTCGAAAAACTCACCCCCGAAAATAACACCTTCAAGAGGTGAAGTCCACAGCGATCGAGCACAAAAATTTTAAACAACGCTAAAACGTGGCATTAATTATGTGCTCCACAAATATCCTAGTCGCGATTTTTGTGCTCGCACCCTTCTTCGAAAAACTCACCCCCGAAAATAACACCTTCAAGAGGTGAAGTCCACAGCGATCGAGCACAAAAATTTTAAACTACGCTAAAACGTGGCATTAATTATGTGCTCTCCAAATATCCTAGTCTCGATTTTTGTGCTCGCACCCTTCTTCGAAAAACTCACCCCCGAAAATAACACCTTCAAGAGGTGAAGTCCACAGCGATCGAGCACAAAAATTTTAAACTACGCTAAAACGTGGCATTAATTATGTGCTCCACAAATATCCTAGTCGCGATTTTTGTGCTCGCACCCTTCTTCGAAAAACTCACCCCCGAAAATAACACCTTCAAGAGGTGAAGTCCACAGCGATCGAGCACAAAAATTTTAAACTACGCTAAAACGTGGCATTAATTATGTGCTCTCCAAATATCCTAGTCTCGATTTTTGTGCTCGCACCCTTCTTCGAAAAACTCACCCCCGAAAATAACACCTTCAAGAGGTGAAGTCCACAGCGATCGAGCACAAAAATTTTAAACTACGCTAAAACGTGGCATTAATTATGTGCTCCACAAATATCCTAGTCTCGATTTTTGTGCTCGCACCCTTCTTCGAAAAACTCACCCCCGAAAATAACACCTTCAAGAGGTGAAGTCCACAGCGATCGAGCACAAAAATTTTAAACTACGCTAAAACGTGGCATTAATTATGTGCTCTCCAAATATCCTAGTCTCGATTTTTGTGCTCGCACCCTTCTTCGAAAAACTCACCCCCGAAAATAACACCTTCAAGAGGTGAAGTCCACAGCGATCGAGCACAAAAATTTTAAACTACGCTAAAACGTGGCATTAATTATGTGCTCCACAAATATCCTAGTCGCGATTTTTGTGCTCGCACCCTTCTTCGAAAAACTCACCCCCGAAAATAACACCTTCAAGAGGTGAAGTCCACAGCGATCGAGCACAAAAATTTTAAACTACGCTAAAACGTGGCATTAATTATGTGCTCCACAAATATCCTAGTCGCGATTTTTGTGCTCGCACCCTTCTTCGAAAAACTCACCCCCGAAAATAACACCTTCAAGAGGTGAAGTCCACAGCGATCGAGCACAAAAATTTTAAACTACGCTAAAACGTGGCATTAATTATGTGCTCTCCAAATATCCTAGTCTCGATTTTTGTGCTCGCACCCTTCTTCGAAAAACTCACCCCCGAAAATAACACCTTCAAGAGGTGAAGTCCACAGCGATCGAGCACAAAAATTTTAAACTACGCTAAAACGTGGCATTAATTATGTGCTCCACAAATATCCTAGTCGCGATTTTTGTGCTCGCACCCTTCTTCGAAAAACTCACCCCCGAAAATAACACCTTCAAGAGGTGAAGTCCACAGCGATCGAGCACAAAAATTTTAAATTACGCTAAAACGTGGCATTAATTATGTGCTCTCCAAATATCCTAGTCTCGATTTTTGTGCTCGCACCCTTCTTCGAAAAACTCACCCCCGAAAATAACACCTTCAAGAGGTGAAGTCCACAGCGATCGAGCACAAAAATTTTAAACTATGCTAAAACGTGGCATTAATTATGTGCTCCACAAATATCCTAGTCGCGATTTTTGTGCTCTTACTCTTCTTCGAAAAACTCACCCCTGAAAATAACACCTTCAAGAAGTGAAATCCACAGCGATCGAGCACAAAAATTTTAAACTATGCTAAAACGTGGCATTAATTATGTGCTCTCCAAATATCCTAGTCTCGATTTTTGTGCTCGCACCCTTCTTCGAAAAACTCACCCCCGAAAATAACACCTTCAAGAGGTGAAGTCCACAGCGATCGAGCACAAAAATTTTAAACTACGCTAAAACGTGGCATTAATTATGTGCTCTCCAAATATCCTAGTCTCGATTTTTGTGCTCGCACCCTTCTTCGAAAAACTCACCCCCGAAAATAACACCTTCAAGAGGTGAAGTCCACAGCGATCGAGCACAAAAATTTTAAACTACGCTAAAACGTGGCATTAATTATGTGCTCCACAAATATCCTAGTCGCGATTTTTGTGCTCGCACCCTTCTTCGAAAAACTCACCCCCGAAAATAACACCTTCAAGAGGTGAAGTCCACAGCGATCGAGCACAAAAATTTTAAACTACGCTAAAACGTGGCATTAATTATGTGCTCTCCAAATATCCTAGTCTCGATTTTTGTGCTCGCACCCTTCTTCGAAAAACTCACCCCCGAAAATAACACCTTCAAGAGGTGAAGTCCACAGCGATCGAGCACAAAAATTTTAAACTACGCTAAAACGTGGCATTAATTATGTGCTCCACAAATATCCTAGTCGCGATTTTTGTGCTCGCACCCTTCTTCGAAAAACTCACCCCCGAAAATAACACCTTCAAGAGGTGAAGTCCACAGCGATCGAGCACAAAAATTTTAAACTACGCTAAAACGTGGCATTAATTATGTGCTCTCCAAATATCCTAGTCTCGATTTTTGTGCTCGCACCCTTCTTCGAAAAACTCACCCCCGAAAATAACACCTTCAAGAGGTGAAGTCCACAGCGATCGAGCACAAAAATTTTAAACTACGCTAAAACGTGGCATTAATTATGTGCTCCACAAATATCCTAGTCTCGATTTTTGTGCTCGCACCCTTCTTCGAAAAACTCACCCCCGAAAATAACACCTTCAAGAGGTGAAGTCCACAGCGATCGAGCACAAAAATTTTAAACTACGCTAAAACGTGGCATTAATTATGTGCTCTCCAAATATCCTAGTCTCGATTTTTGTGCTCGCACCCTTCTTCGAAAAACTCACCCCCGAAAATAACACCTTCAAGAGGTGAAGTCCACAGCGATCGAGCACAAAAATTTTAAACTACGCTAAAACGTGGCATTAATTATGTGCTCCACAAATATCCTAGTCGCGATTTTTGTGCTCGCACCCTTCTTCGAAAAACTCACCCCCGAAAATAACACCTTCAAGAGGTGAAGTCCACAGCGATCGAGCACAAAAATTTTAAACTACGCTAAAACGTGGCATTAATTATGTGCTCCACAAATATCCTAGTCGCGATTTTTGTGCTCGCACCCTTCTTCGAAAAACTCACCCCCGAAAATAACACCTTCAAGAGGTGAAGTCCACAGCGATCGAGCACAAAAATTTTAAACTACGCTAAAACGTGGCATTAATTATGTGCTCTCCAAATATCCTAGTCTCGATTTTTGTGCTCGCACCCTTCTTCGAAAAACTCACCCCCGAAAATAACACCTTCAAGAGGTGAAGTCCACAGCGATCGAGCACAAAAATTTTAAACTACGCTAAAACGTGGCATTAATTATGTGCTCCACAAATATCCTAGTCGCGATTTTTGTGCTCGCACCCTTCTTCGAAAAACTCACCCCCGAAAATAACACCTTCAAGAGGTGAAGTCCACAGCGATCGAGCACAAAAATTTTAAATTACGCTAAAACGTGGCATTAATTATGTGCTCTCCAAATATCCTAGTCTCGATTTTTGTGCTCGCACCCTTCTTCGAAAAACTCACCCCCGAAAATAACACCTTCAAGAGGTGAAGTCCACAGCGATCGAGCACAAAAATTTTAAACTATGCTAAAACGTGGCATTAATTATGTGCTCCACAAATATCCTAGTCGCGATTTTTGTGCTCTTACTCTTCTTCGAAAAACTCACCCCTGAAAATAACACCTTCAAGAAGTGAAATCCACAGCGATCGAGCACAAAAATTTTAAACTATGCTAAAACGTGGCATTAATTATGTGCTCTCCAAATATCCTAGTCTCGATTTTTGTGCTCGCACCCTTCTTCGAAAAACTCACCCCCGAAAATAACACCTTCAAGAGGTGAAGTCCACAGCGATCGAGCACAAAAATTTTAAACTACGCTAAAACGTGGCATTAATTATGTGCTCTCCAAATATCCTAGTCTCGATTTTTGTGCTCGCACCCTTCTTCGAAAAACTCACCCCCGAAAATAACACCTTCAAGAGGTGAAGTCCACAGCGATCGAGCACAAAAATTTTAAACTACGCTAAAACGTGGCATTAATTATGTGCTCCACAAATATCCTAGTCGCGATTTTTGTGCTCGCACCCTTCTTCGAAAAACTCACCCCCGAAAATAACACCTTCAAGAGGTGAAGTCCACAGCGATCGAGCACAAAAATTTTAAACTACGCTAAAACGTGGCATTAATTATGTGCTCTCCAAATATCCTAGTCTCGATTTTTGTGCTCGCACCCTTCTTCGAAAAACTCACCCCCGAAAATAACACCTTCAAGAGGTGAAGTCCACAGCGATCGAGCACAAAAATTTTAAACTACGCTAAAACGTGGCATTAATTATGTGCTCCACAAATATCCTAGTCGCGATTTTTGTGCTCGCACCCTTCTTCGAAAAACTCACCCCCGAAAATAACACCTTCAAGAGGTGAAGTCCACAGCGATCGAGCACAAAAATTTTAAACTACGCTAAAACGTGGCATTAATTATGTGCTCTCCAAATATCCTAGTCTCGATTTTTGTGCTCGCACCCTTCTTCGAAAAACTCACCCCCGAAAATAACACCTTCAAGAGGTGAAGTCCACAGCGATCGAGCACAAAAATTTTAAACTACGCTAAAACGTGGCATTAATTATGTGCTCTCCAAATATCCTAGTCTCGATTTTTGTGCTCGCACCCTTCTTCGAAAAACTCACCCCCGAAAATAACACCTTCAAGAGGTGAAGTCCACAGCGATCGAGCACAAAAATTTTAAACTACGCTAAAACGTGGCATTAATTATGTGCTCTCCAAATATCCTAGTCTCGATTTTTGTGCTCGCACCCTTCTTCGAAAAACTCACCCCCGAAAATAACACCTTCAAGAGGTGAAGTCCACAGCGATCGAGCACCAAAATTTTAAACTACGCTAAAACGTGGCATTAATTATGTGCTCTCCAAATATCCTAGTCTCGATTTTTGTGCTCGCACCCTTCTTCGAAAAACTCACCCCCGAAAATAACACCTTCAAGAGGTGAAGTCCACAGCGATCGAGCACAAAAATTTTAAACTACGCTAAAACGTGGCATTAATTATGTGCTCTCCAAATATCCTAGTCTCGATTTTTGTGCTCGCACCCTTCTTCGAAAAACTCACCCCCGAAAATAACACCTTCAAGAGGTGAAGTCCACAGCGATCGAGCACAAAAATTTTAAACTACGCTAAAACGTGGCATTAATTATGTGCTCCACAAATATCCTAGTCGCGATTTTTGTGCTCGCACCCTTCTTCGAAAAACTCACCCCCGAAAATAACACCTTCAAGAGGTGAAGTCCACAGCGATCGAGCACAAAAATTTTAAACTACGCTAAAACGTGGCATTAATTATGTGCTCTCCAAATATCCTAGTCTCGATTTTTGTGCTCGCACCCTTCTTCGAAAAACTCACCCCCGAAAATAACACCTTCAAGAGGTGAAGTCCACAGCGATCGAGCACAAAAATTTTAAACTACGCTAAAACGTGGCATTAATTATGTGCTCCACAAATATCCTTGCTCCACAAATATCCTAGTCGCGATTTTTGTGCTCGCACCCTTCTTCGAAAAACTCACCCCCGAAAATAACACCTTCAAGAGGTGAAGTCCACAGCGATCGAGCACAAAAATTTTAAACTACGCTAAAACGTGGCATTAATTATGTGCTCTCCAAATATCCTAGTCTCGATTTTTGTGCTCGCACCCTTCTTCGAAAAACTCACCCCCGAAAATAACACCTTCAAGAGGTGAAGTCCACAGCGATCGAGCACAAAAATTTTAAACTACGCTAAAACGTGGCATTAATTATGTGCTCCACAAATATCCTAGTCGCGATTTTTGTGCTCGCACCCTTCTTCGAAAAACTCACCCCCGAAAATAACACCTTCAAGAGGTGAAGTCCACAGCGATCGAGCACAAAAATTTTAAACTACGCTAAAACGTGGCATTAATTATGTGCTCTCCAAATATCCTAGTCTCGATTTTTGTGCTCGCACCCTTCTTCGAAAAACTCACCCCCGAAAATAACACCTTCAAGAGGTGAAGTCCACAGCGATCGAGCACAAAAATTTTAAACTACGCTAAAACGTGGCATTAATTATGTGCTCCACAAATATCCTAGTCGCGATTTTTGTGCTCGCACCCTTCTTCGAAAAACTCACCCCCGAAAATAACACCTTCAAGAGGTGAAGTCCACAGCGATCGAGCACAAAAATTTTAAACTACGCTAAAACGTGGCATTAATTATGTGCTCTCCAAATATCCTAGTCTCGATTTTTGTGCTCGCACCCTTCTTCGAAAAACTCACCCCCGAAAATAACACCTTCAAGAGGTGAAGTCCACAGCGATCGAGCACAAAAATTTTAAACTACGCTAAAACGTGGCATTAATTATGTGCTCCACAAATATCCTTGCTCCACAAATATCCTAGTCGCGATTTTTGTGCTCGCACCCTTCTTCGAAAAACTCACCCCCGAAAATAACACCTTCAAGAGGTGAAGTCCACAGCGATCGAGCACAAAAATTTTAAACTACGCTAAAACGTGGCATTAATTATGTGCTCCACAAATATCCTAGTCTCGATTTTTGTGCTCGCACCCTTCTTCGAAAAACTCACCCCCGAAAATAACACCTTCAAGAGGTGAAGTCCACAGCGATCGAGCACAAAAATTTTAAACTACGCTAAAACGTGGCATTAATTATGTGCTCCACAAATATCCTAGTCGCGATTTTTGTGCTCGCACCCTTCTTCGAAAAACTCACCCCCGAAAATAACACCTTCAAGAGGTGAAGTCCACAGCGATCGAGCACAAAAATTTTAAACTACGCTAAAACGTGGCATTAATTATGTGCTCTCCAAATATCCTAGTCTCGATTTTTGTGCTCGCACCCTTCTTCGAAAAACTCACCCCCGAAAATAACACCTTCAAGAGGTGAAGTCCACAGCGATCGAGCACAAAAATTTTAAACTACGCTAAAACGTGGCATTAATTATGTGCTCTCCAAATATCCTAGTCTCGATTTTTGTGCTCGCACCCTTCTTCGAATAACTCACCCCCGAAAATAACACCTTCAAGAGGTGAAGTCCACAGCGATCGAGCACAAAAATTTTAAACTATGCTAAAACGTGGCATTAATTATGTGCTCCACAAATATCCTAGTCGCGATTTTTGTGCTCTTACTCTTCTTCGAAAAACTCACCCCTGAAAATAACACCTTCAAGAAGTGAAATCCACAGCGATCGAGCACAAAAATTTTAAACTATGCTAAAACGTGGCATTAATTATGTGCTCCACAAATATCCTAGTCTCGATTTTTGTGGTCGCACCCTTCTTCGAAAAACTCACCCCCGAAAATAACACCTTCAAGAGGTGAAGTCCACAGCGATCGAGCACAAAAATTTTAAACTACGCTAAAACGTGGCATTAATTATGTGCTCCACAAATATCCTAGTCGCGATTTTTGTGCTCGCACCCTTCTTCGAAAAACTCACCCCCGAAAATAACACCTTCAAGAGGTGAAGTCCACAGCGATCGAGCACAAAAATTTTAAACTACGCTAAAACGTGGCATTAATTATGTGCTCTCCAAATATCCTAGTCTCGATTTTTGTGCTCGCACCCTTCTTCGAAAAACTCACCCCCGAAAATAACACCTTCAAGAGGTGAAGTCCACAGCGATCGAGCACAAAAATTTTAAACTACGCTAAAACGTGGCATTAATTATGTGCTCTCCAAATATCCTAGTCTCGATTTTTGTGCTCGCACCCTTCTTCGAAAAACTCACCCCCGAAAATAACACCTTCAAGAGGTGAAGTCCACAGCGATCGAGCACAAAAATTTTAAACTATGCTAAAACGTGGCATTAATTATGTGCTCCACAAATATCCTAGTCGCGATTTTTGTGCTCTTACTCTTCTTCGAAAAACTCACCCCTGAAAATAACACCTTCAAGAAGTGAAATCCACAGCGATCGAGCACAAAAATTTTAAACTATGCTAAAACGTGGCATTAATTATGTGCTCTCCAAATATCCTAGTCTCGATTTTTGTGGTCGCACCCTTCTTCGAAAAACTCACCCCCGAAAATAACACCTTCAAGAGGTGAAGTCCACAGCGATCGAGCACAAAAATTTTAAACTACGGTAAAACGTGGCATTAATTATGTGCTCCAGAAATATCCTAGTCGCGATTTTTGTGCTCGCACCCTTCTTCGAAAAACTCACCCCCGAAAATAACACCTTCAAGAGGTGAAGTCCACAGCGATCGAGCACCAAAATTTTAAACTACGCTAAAACGTGGCATTAATTATGTGCTCTCCAAATATCCTAGTCTCGATTTTTGTGCTCGCACCCTTCTTCGAAAAACTCACCCCCGAAAATAACACCTTCAAGAGGTGAAGTCCACAGCGATCGAGCACAAAATTTTTAAACTACGCTAAAACGTGGCATTAATTATGTGCTCTCCAAATATCCTAGTCTCGATTTTTGTGCTCGCACCCTTCTTCGAAAAACTCACCCCCGAAAATAACACCTTCAAGAGGTGAAGTCCACAGCGATCGAGCACAAAAATTTTAAACTATGCTAAAACGTGGCATTAATTATGTGCTCCACAAATATCCTAGTCGCGATTTTTGTGCTCTTACTCTTCTTCGAAAAACTCACCCGTGAAAATAACACCTTCAAGAAGTGAAATCCACAGCGATCGAGCACAAAAATTTTAAACTATGCTAAAACGTGGCATTAATTATGTGCTCTCCAAATATCCTAGTCTCGATTTTTGTGCTCTTACCCTTCTTCGAAAAACTTACCCCCGAAAATAACACCTTCAAGAGGTGAAGTCCACAGCGATCCAGCACAAAAATTTTAAACTATAATAAAACGTGGCATTAATTATGTGCTCTTCAAATATCCTAGTCTCTATTTTTGTGCTCACACCCTTCTTCGAAAAACTCACCACCGAAAGTAATAAGAAGAAGGGTGCGAGCACAAAAATCGAGACTAGGATATTTGGAGAGCACATAATTAATGCCACGTTTTAGTATAGTTTAAAATTTTTGTGCTCGATCGCTGTGAACTTCACCTCTTGAAGGTGTTATTTTCAGGGGTAAGTTTTTCGAAGAAGGGTGTGAGCACAAAAATCGAGACTAGGATATTTGAAGGGCACATAATTAATGCCACGTTTCAGTATAGTTCAAATTCTTTGTGCTCGATCGTTGTGGGTTTCACCTCTTGAAGGTGTTACTTTCGGGGGTGAGTTTTTTGAAGAAGGGTGCGAGCACAAAAATCGAGACTAGGATATTTGGAGAGCACATAATTAATGCCACGTTTTAGTATAGTTTAAAATTTTTGTGCTCGATCGCTGTGGACTTCACCTCTTGAAGGTGTTATTTTCGTAGGTGAGTTTTTCGAAGAAGGGTGCGAGCACAAAAATCGAGACTAGGATATTTGAGGATATTTGGAGAGCACATAATTAATGCCACGTTCTAGTATAGTTTAAAATTTTTGTGCTCGATCGGTGTGGATTTCACCTCTTGAAGGTGTTATTTTCAGGGGTGAGTTTATCGAAGAAGGGTGTGAGCACAAAAATCGAGACTATTATATTTGAATAGCACATAATTAATGCCTCGTTTTAGTATAATTCAAAATTTTTGGGCTCGATCGCTGTGGACTTCACCTCTTGAAGGTGTTACTTTCAGGGGTGACTTTTTCGAAGAAGGGGTTGTTTTATCAAGTTCGCTTCAAGGCACTTGAAAAGCACATAAATAGCACATAATTATAGCGTTTATCAGACTCCGTTTTTTGCTTTTGCAAATGGGGGGGTGCTAGCTTGATATCAAGTCAGCACCCCCACGCTTCAAATTTGTTTTTTTCAAAGATCCCTTTGAGCACAAAAATCGCTATTGCGGCACATAATTAGCACATAAAGAGCACATAATTCCTGCGCAATCAAATTTCGATTCCGTGGTGGTGGGGGTGCTAGCTTGACAGACCTACAAAATTTGATAGAATTCAGATACAAGATCAAGAACAAGAAGAATCAGTTTACATCTCCCAATTGGTCAATGTGATCCTTGATTAGAGGTAAAGAAAATTTGTGATTAAATGTGCTAGGAATTAATTTTCTACAGCCAGTGCATATCCTGAAATCGCCTTTTTTGTGTTATCTATAAAGTTGAGCTTGCATATGATGAACTCGGTTAATTGATTTTATGGTCCAGTAATCTTTCAATCACCCCCACCAAAAATTCTGTTACAAGATACCATATATATATATATATATATATATATATATATATATATATATATATATATATATATCTAGTACTGTACCAAGATCGCCTTCAACAGAACATATGCCCTGCATTTGTGGTTTATTCCGCAGTGTTAATTTATCCTTCAACTTGAATAGCATGATGTGCTTGTTGTTTATCCCTTATTCTACGTGATAAGAACTTTTTTTTTTCATTTTCTCATGTGAGGCACCCATATATCAAATGTATTGCAATTAGGTCGATGTTTCGAATTTGAGCTATTAGCATTTCTAGCATAAGCATTTATATAATTTGGAATTTGAGTGTAGTAGATCCAATAGTTTTTGAAATATCTGAATTTAAAAAAAAATCGTGCACATATTGCGTAAAGTAGGAAATCGTTCAAGAAAAGAACATCAGGAACCTTTGGCACCTGAAAATCATTCCCTTTCATTTACCACCATAATGTTAAAATCCAAAACTTACACATCTTCGGAAGAAGCTTTTTCGTCCTCAGACTTAAGTTTTCATATTTCAGAATGCTAAAAGTTGCAAGTACCCGCTCAGAAAGCCATCTTTACACAGCACCAAATGTGGCGTGTGCGGTATTTGTCGATTAGGAAATTATTCCATATACATGCGCAGTGCAATTCGTCCGTTTTTTACAAATCCACCGCAAATGATTTTTTACAACTTACAGAACCAGAGTAAAAATAAAGTGACAGCCACAATGGGTGATAACAAGAATGATATTACAATAATTAGCCATTGTTTCACAGCCATCTTGATTTCATTCGTAGACTCGTTTAATGTCATGCCCTGCTAATCACATTATTTTGCGAAATATCGGGCAATCCGAACGAGATAAAAATGCCAAAAAACATCTTTAAGAATTTATTTTTTCGCAAAACTATGGCCAGTACCGTCCTAATAAAAAATTGGCAGTAATTTTTTTAGGGTTTTTTATATATATTTTTTTTAATTGGACAGTCACCTGTTAAAGTTTGCTGGTGTAATATTAAAACACCCTGTATAATAGTGTTAAGAAAATATAAACATAAAGTAATTTTGGTTTGGTACTTTATTTTGGTATTCCAGCAGAATTCCCATTAAATTGTTTAAATGTTGTAGGGAACACGTGGTAATTAAGTTAAAATAAAGGTGTTGGTAACTTTGGTGTGGGTGATGGAGGCATGCAAAGGCTTAAAAGAAGATCATCCAATTTTAGCTCTCGCGAAGAGGATATTTTGATGTATAACTATGGTCAGACCATATTTCGAAATGAGCGGGCCTGTTTCGCAACGTTTGCGGTCTTCTAGGATGCAAGATACCAATCACAACCTCCATGAAGTCTTCATCATCTGTTAATTCTTCTAATAACGCGTTCATTTCGGTAAATTATCAGCAAATCATTACCTGACCCAACTTCCAGATATACATTATATCTAACTATCAACTGTCAAATTTCTTGAACCTTACTTTAACCCTCGTTATATGTTGGTCATCGTTCCCTCAAATTGAACTTGGTTTAAACAGAAAGTAATAACAATAATAAGAAGTCGTGAGGAAAAGAAGTGTTGTAACAGAAGGTAATAAATAATAGCACTTGTAAGAAATCCTGAGTATGTGAGTATAGGGCAAACTAGGCGGCGCTTCTGAAAGGCTTCGCCCCCAAAATTAATTGAATTCTACAATACTAATTAAAAGTAATTATACTTACCAGCTCCCTAGTTAATAAAACAATTTAATTTTTCATTACAGTTTGAAGCTCTAAATAATTTTACTATTATAACTTCCATCTTATGACAATATTTGTTTATTTTTTATTGCTTTCAAAATTTAAAAAAATGCTCTTCATACTGCAAATGTAATACAGAGCTAGAATTGGACAGTGAAATAAATGATAATTTGACAATCTATTTGTCTCCTAGCATATTAAAAATAACTTTGTACAGCATAGGGATAAATAAAGTATCAAACGCCCTTAACTTCCACCAGTTTGCTGTTTAAGTGTATACGCTTTTGGAAAAAGCGTCATTTTGTGTAGTTTATTCTGTGAATATTTCAAAAAAGCGTTTTCATCAATGGAAGAAGAGCAAAAATCGTTTTGAGCGACTCAGGAAAGGTTATTAAATGAAACAATTACCTGTGTTCATAATTTAATATCTACAATATGAACGATGACTTTTACAGATGGTTCATCTGTAATCTGAATCATCATGCTCGAAAATTCTGATATTATGATATTGATTTATTGAACTCGGAGAAAGTGATCCCAGTTATTTGTATTAAGATTTTGCTTGGAGTTTTATGAAGACGACCCATACCCTTGTGCACCATTACACGTGGTTTATTTAAGAAAATCTAACACTATTTGAAATCTGCTCGGAGTTAATTTAAGGTTTGGATTCACAGAGCTTTAGGGTTTTCTTCCTCATGTGACGCTGTCTCTCTTCGAAGGTTGGCGATTCGACTCGCTATGATAGTGTGTGAGACTGCACCCTAAAAATTTTTTTGGACATTCCATTCTATAATATATATCTATATTTTTTATCAGGAAATATTCGTGTATCCATAACGTATCCCCCTGAAACAGTTTCAAGTCGATACCAAGAAAATAACCAATGAACCTTCGATTTCACAATTCATCCCCTTGATTAAATAAAAAAGTTTTTAGAAATGTCTAGAGTTTCAAAAATTATATATTAGTACCTAATTTTCGGTAATGATTATAGTAGAATTTGTGTAATGTAACGTTTTCGTTTTGAATTCAGGTGATGCCGAAACGGACAAATCGACCAGGGATATCGACGACCAATAGACCACCAAGGGGCAGGGGGGTATTCCGGGGCTCCCGCGGGGTTACGAGAGGATTTTATTCGGGAGGATATCGAGCGATGCGTCGACCCAGGTAGGTGTTTTGTGGATTAATTTGTGTAAAGAGCTTTAAGAGTAAAATAATCAGAATTATTTATTGTTGTTTGAAATATAACATTACCGTTTGTTTTGTTTAAACATTTCCAGTTATTATCCTAGCAAAGCTTTTTTTCCAGTAAAGAGGAAAGTATTTACTAAGTTAGAGGCCTTCAGTTTAAATCATTTTTAGACATAAAATACAAGGAATTTTTTGAAGTGGCATACTCTAATCAACCATAATAAAATGAGTCGTCCGAGATCATACTCTTACACCCATAAAATTACTCTTAAATTACTTTTACACTTGAACTTAGACAATGCAATCATACAGGGCAATGGAATCATTCACATCCCTTCCTAGTTAATCTCATAATATGAACCTTCCACATTCTAGTTATCGAGGAACATACATTCTCTGGGTATGCGTAGAATAGTTCATTCTCTGCTTATCAATTTCATGAATAATTAATCCTAGGTATGGGTAGAGAACAAAGGGAAACACACAGAGTTATAAGAATAACAGAGATGGTTATTTACATTATTCGTGTAGCCAACATTGGATAGTTAAAGATGGCTGAAAATGGGGATAAACAATAATGTTGCCAGTGTTACACAAAATATAGTTTTTTATGGAAAATGAGATCTATAACCACAGTGTAAGGAGGAGAAATACTTGTTTCTTACATGCAGTGCTATTCCATCGATACAAATATGTTAATTGTGGAAATAAATTAGGTATATTTTGTTTTATAAAACTTTCCTAAAATACATATAGATAAATACAGATCGTTAGATCAAATATATTCGAAAATAAAACCGGCAACCGTGGTTTCTACCACGTAAACTATAGTCCAGCAGCCACCGCCTGTTTTTTTAAGTGATTAATAACAGTCTGAATCTTTGTGAGTTCGTTCGGTTCGACGAGACGCTCAAGTTTTTCCTCTGCCCAAATTCTCAAAGAGGTAGGTAATGAACTGCGCAGATGTAAAACATGTCGATTTGGTAGGGTGTCGAAATTGTCTGACTAACAGTAAATTTTTTATTGAAATTTTAAGATAATATAATAATAAACTCGGAAAAACAATTGTCCTACAAAATCGATGGTTTGAGTTGGATCGTCCTCCACGTCGAATATGTCGAAATAACGAGGTCATAAAAATTATTAATAACCAGCTAATTTTTTGTATGCAGCTTAGTAAATATTATTATAATTAAATGACCACAAAGTCCTACAAATGTAGTGGTAGGTTTTCCTAGTCCTACGCTTGGAAGTTGTCGATTCCATGGCAACACTTTTTTCATTAATAACAACCTAGGTTTGATTTTGTCCTATCGGGAATAAAGTGTAGAACACAATTTTACTACTGTCCTACACCAAAAGTGGTATGTATTTTCAGGAATTGATATATTTTGTTCACATATTTAATTTTAAATTTCTATACAGAGTTAAATTTGTAAACAATCCCGAGTGAATCACGTTGTCGTTAGACATTGAAAAAGAAGAACAACTGCAGGGCGAGCGTGCCGAGTTAACAACATCGAGTGAGGTATTCCGCGTTCTTGAAGAGTAGTACGCAGAGTGTGCAGATTATATACATTAAAAACAAAAACACGACGTAAATAAAGGACGATACGAGTTGTTTGAAAAAATCTAAAAATTCAACAATCAAGACGAGACGATTGTAAAAAAAATTGTTGGATACGATTCCTCAGTCCTACCACCAACCAAACAAAAGCTACTGCAGCAGATTAAACGAACATCATACATCTGCAGTATTTGGTGTAATACACACATGCGCAGCCCCACCGAAAAGAGACCAGAAAATTGCGGATGGGCATTAATTGATGACAAGTACCATTATTATTGGTTTGATAGCCACCACAGTCCATCTCTTGGAGAATTGTCTCCTGATGTTCAAGGTACTCCATTCTTATTATTTTTACGAATTAATAATTATACTCCAATTTGTTAATTTGCCAAATTATTTTGTTACAGAATCAGATGACATTTATTCTGACGATTACGAAGAAGATGAAGACGATATTCAAGGCGAAACTGATGAAACGTCGACGTCGCAATCCGACGGAGATTAAGACTGTATTTAATTATACTTGTATTTTTTAGTTTCACTTTGACAGATCATATATAACTACAGTTCATACAACTACAGCTATAATATTTAAAAAAAATATCGATTTTGCTTACAAATATATGTGTCCCAAGTTACCAAAACTACAACAACGAAAAATTATTATTTTCAATATTCCTGTAGGACTTGCAATACATACCCAGTTTTTGGTAGGACACTGTTTGATGTAGACAAAGAATGCACCAACTGAACATGTGTTTCTTTGTCCTACGGTTATTAATGAAAAAAGTGTTGCCATGGAATCGACAACTTCCAAGCGTAGGACTAGGAAAACCTACCACTACATTTGTAGGACTTTGTGGTCATTCAATTACAATAATATTTACTAAGCTGCATACAAAAAATTAGCTGGTTATTAATAATTTTTATGACCTCGTTATTTCGACATATTCGACGTGGAGGACGATCCAACTCAAACCATCGATTTTGTAGGACAATTGTTTTCCCGAGTTTATTATTATATTATCTTAAAATTTCAATAAAAAAGTTACTGTTAGTCAGACAATTTCGACACCCTACCAAATCGACATGTTTTACATCTGCGCAGTTCATTACCTACCTCTTTGAGAATTTGGGCAGAGGAAAAACTTGGGCGTCTCGTCGAACCGAACGAACTCACAAAGATTCAGCCTGTTATTAATCACTTAAAAAAAACAGGCGGTGGCTGCTGGACTACTAGTCTTGGGGCCCAAGGACAATTTTACTATGATTTATATACTGTAAACAATCGATGTTATTTGGCGTTTTTAGGTATTTCTTCATGTTTGCTCGTGTAGTTTGCTAGGGATACTATTTGTTTACTTCCCGCATTTATAAAAACAGTTAATAGAAAGGGTTAAAATCTGTGAAGTTTGCGGAAAACACGATTATAAGAATCCTAACCTATCTTCTATCTTAGTGGAAGTTGTTTATATTTATACCCATTCCTATCCCCACTCCTACCTCACGTCTTTCCCCACTATATGTTTACATCCCCGCGTTGCTCCATACCAATGCTGGCGACAAGAAAATGTGTATTTATGAATGGTTTGTCACCTCTGTGTATCTTATAACTCTGTGGGGAAACACTTTGAAAGGTACCTATTAAAACTAATTTAATTAAAAAAAAATTAATCTCATTTCTGATTTTTTTTACGGGTTATTAGTTTGTTTTTATTATTCATTCCTACTTCTTTTTGTAGTTTATGTTCTGTTTTGTTTATATAGAAACGATTTTGTTATATTTCAGTTGCAACAACAATGAAGTGAAGGTTTCATATTCTTATTACTAGAGCTCGGATTTATATGCATGGAGAATAATCAAAATGTGCGCATATATATGCATGTCATTTGCAAAATATCCACATTAAACGTCTAAAATATGCTTATAGCATGCAGAAGTTTTTCATTGTCAAATTATGATTTAACAGAGTAATTAATGGAATGCTACAATAGGATAGAAAAAAAAATTTACTCACCCTTACATTAATAGTTCTTGAATTTACTTCTTTAATGGAAACAATGACATTATATCTTACACGTTGCACACTTGAAAAATATATACATAGGTTTACTATATAGTATATATATTGGGGTGTTAAAAAACAATGTGATAGTATGGATTGATGAATCATAAGTTTATTTATGTTTGTCTTTTAAATTTATACAAACTATATTGATTATAATTATTTACTGTATTTGTTAAAATATTATCTGTCCTTCTTAAAATTCACATAATTCCATTATGTTTGCACCCTAATGTGGTTTTCTAGGAAATCTGAAATTATCATTTAACGGTAATTTGTATGTTTAAAGGTTTTACCTGCTCGAAAGTCGCTAGCGAAACTCTGTTAAAATAAACTTTTTGGAAATACTTGTCAATTATATCCGAAAATTCATTTTAACCAAGTCAATTTTAATCGAAAATTTTTGTATTGATTTTCCTATTCCAGAATCTTGAGATAACAATCTAGTCAATTATAGCCAGTGGTCTATTATATCCGGGTCAATTAAAAGCGGGGTTGACTGTATTTTAAAATTTATTATTAGGTGTTTTTCTAAATTATGAACTTTTAACGATTGCTTTCTATCATTTAAAAGGTGTTTTAATGCAGAAAATGATCATTCAGCATCAACAGACGTGATAGATGCATTTTTTAAATTCACAATTACATTAGAGTCTATTTCTAATTCAGTTATCTTTAAAGTCCTTATTGATGACACAACTTTTGAAGGTATTTGAAATCCTGGATTGTTGATATGAAAACATCTTTTGGCGCCTTAAGCAGTAAATTCGAGCATGGCGGGACAATGCGACCATGACACGTCGTCCGGCCCCTCTCCTTTTCCTACTCCACAACGCATTTTATAATCTATGGCACATGTTACCGAAAATTACAGAAATCTTCTTAATAGACATCAACTATACTTAAAATTGCATCAATACTATATCCACGGGGTATTTCCCATACTATTTCCCAAAAAAGTGACATTACATAATTAACAAATTTTCAACGTTTAAATGTACCAATCTGATGCTATCAAATCAATGGAACTCGTCCATGAAATCGCGGCTCCTGATTGGCTCGCCGCTATGGCTCATTTAAATTCAAAAGAGTAAATGAGAGTTGTTTTATAAGGAAGTATTTTTTTAAGGTGAGGTTATTTTTGATGACACCATTGTGATTTTGTACCCTTTTTTTTACTTGAAAGAAGTTTTTAGTATCCTCGCCGGTATTTTCCGCACTTCTTCATACACCAGGTATTTTGTTCACTATGCAGGTTGTTTATCAAACTGATTTATTCACAGAATTCATATTTGATTTGCGTCTAAAATTTTTTACTCTCTTTTCTTTCTCTCTTTCTTGTTAATCATATGCATTTTGATCTGAAAGCGTGTAATGACGCAGCTAGTAATTTAAGGCATACTATTTCATTATTAAATAGTATACATTTTTAATCCGATATAGTTTAAATGCTTTCACATCTGCCAGGCGTCCCTGGACCGCTCAATTTTTTAATAAAATATTTTTTTATGAAAAGCAAAAATGGTAAAATATGCTTAAATATATCTTCTTGCACAAAGTATTTACAAATAATGAAATATGCAAGATACGCATTTTACTTTACATACACATGACTCATTTCAGTGTTTTTTATTGTACTTTAATATTTCAAAAAAATGCTTTGCAGTAAATCACAACTTTTAGTAATAGTATTGGAATATAAAAAATACTATTTGTTGATTCATGATGATGTAAAAATAGTGCAATACATAATTACATCTAATTATTTCCCCCCCTTTTTTATGGTTAATATTACAGCAATGATATTATTTGTTAAAGCGATTTTTCTAATGGTAGATTTGTATGTTATTTTAGGAGTTACAGACGAGGATATTTCTCCCCTTATTGATTCCAAAAATAGTAAGGCACTTGCGTCTGGACAAAAGAAATTTAAAGTACATACATTTGCGAGGCTGAAAAAAATATATTCAATTTTTCACACATACACTATTGTGTTCCTTTAATTTTTCAAATTTGAATGGGTGAAAAAAACTGTATTATTATGAATGAACGTTGCGATTTTTCCTATGTTTTTAATTTTTATAAGTAGGATAGCATGTATTTCGTTTATTTCATTATCTATAAACAAATTGCAGGTTATCATCTGCTGCCTCTAATATGAACTTTATTTTCATTTTATTCTTTTAATTAGGGACTATATTTAGAAAAAAATAATAATAACATGGATGTGTTTGTATAGTAATAAAATTGAGACAGTTTTGTACAACTTGTGTTTCATTTTTTAGGGTTCGTTGGCAACATTGCCTCGACAAACCCTTATTTTCGACTACGATGTTCGTCCATCTGTTGAAATTTTTTAAACTGATTCGTTTGGGAATACTATTATTTGAAAGATTTCAAAAAATAAAGGTATTCGAGATGGGGCATGTTTTATTTATTTCTTATATTAGACGAGTTATATCTCGTTAAACGTGGAGGGGGGCTGTTTCCCCCTTACCCCTTAAACTACCAGACCAACAGTTTGAAAATTCCCCAAAGTGCTTTATTACGTTATTTAAAAACCCCTTTCTTTTTTGAAAATTTTGCTTGCTTTAAAAGTAACAGTTTTTTTTGTCAGTAAATTGTTTTTAAAGCTACACGCAAATTGTAACAGCGTCAGAGAGATGGAACGGTCGGTATTGAACTGATTTTCTGTTAGCTTATCATACATATTGGTCGTCATCGCCTGATGGATTTAAAAATTGAAAGGTATACCCTGATTTTTAATGTTATGGACTTTTACAACCCGCCAAAAAGAGAGAGATGCCGATATTGTTACCACCCCTTTCTTCGGCTATTGCTTTATCAGTCAAGACCAGTATCATATGATCGTCGTAATCCAAGCGATATTGTCAAATGTACGCACATCTCTAAATAAGATGCATAAGGGAATCAGTGGATAAAAGCAATTCGGTTTATAAAGCTAAAAATAGCCTCAGGTATAGAGAGTTTTTTTATGTATTCATTTAGGGAAGAATCATTCTGAATACAGTTCATGGATTAATTGTGTTGTACGAACAATCTTACCAAATAGAACCTAAATTTCAAACTATCTATAACTGCCAAATGATTACCGTCAAAAAATTATACCGGCAATGTCGCACTCCGCACCGGTCGTCTACAAGGCGGAGTTATTTGATGTGTCGATTGTAAAGGTCTACAGTCTACAACATTAAAAATCAGGGTATAATTCAAATAATTATTCTAGCGGTGAAGAATTAGGCATATTTTTGGGAAATACTTACATTTATTTTCTGACTTCATGAATAATGAAAAAAAAATTTCAACTACTTTAGGATGACGCGGTAAATTCCAGCGCTTATTGGAATCCACAAGAAAAGCCATTACTGAAGGAAGGTGTCTGTCTCGGAAACCTTTTGGAGCAGAAGAAGATAAGTTCTTGTCACTACTGCAGAAATACATTGGTGACTGTTGTACACATTCATGTTTGCGTTTGGAGTCGCGGACAATTCATCTAAAACAGTTCGTCTAAAACAGTACATCTAAGAGACGATTCATCTAACGGTGAATTCATCTAATGGCGAATTCATCTAAAATATAATTCATCTAAATACAACTCATCTAAAGAGCAATTCGTCTAAACGGAAAGTTAATCTAATCCTCAAAATTTAATATAAATGTCAATTCGACGGGTTCGTATGGGATTGATGAATTGTCCAAACCTACCAAATTGCAGGAGAGATATTGTGTTTCCTGAAGAATACCAAAGAACAGAAAATGTAGAAAGTTTCTTATTGTAAAAGTAGATTCCCGGGCTATTAGGCCGTGGTCCATGCAGGTTTCTTGAGCCTGACGTTTCGTCTACATCTGCGGCAGACATCTTCAGAGGCGGTGTGGTAGCGGTCTTAGTTCTTCTAAGATAAGCTGTCCGCCTGCTCGGAACTTTAATAACTGATGGCAATAGAGTTTATTCCTGTTTACGAATTCCATATTATTGATGACGATGACGTTGAAATTTCGGATCTAGCTCTCCGCGTTTTCACCCCCTTTACCATTGTCCGCCACCCCCTTTGCACCTACACTTTGGACCTTTGCGTCCGCCGCTTGGAATTTAGTTTAGGTATGGTAAGACCTATCATTACATAGATTTTTAAGCTTATTATCGATGCCGAAACTTCCCCTAAAAATTAATCACTTTCACCCCTTATAACTACCCTTAGCAACCAGTAAGCTGTCCGCCTGCTCGGAACTTTAATAACTGATGGTAATAGAATTTATTCCTGTTTACGAATTCCATATTACTGATGATGTTGAAATCTCGTCCCCAGCTCTTGGTCTATAATGATGTGTCGTCGCAAGTATTTGTGTGTTTTCGAATCTTATTGTGTGGTCACCGTTTTCCTGTAGTGCGTGTTCTGCTATGGCCGATTTTTCTATTTGTCCAAGTCGACAGTTTCTCTTATGCTCCTTAACTCTTGTGTTAACAGACCTTTTTGTGGTTCCAATGTATACTTGACCGACCACATGAACAAGGGATTCTGTATACTCCTGAAGATGTTAATGGATCTCTTCTGTCTTTGGGGCCCCGTAGACTCTCTTGAATTTTCCGGGTGGGTCGAAAAACTGTCTTTATTCCTCCCTCTCGCATTTTCCTGCCTATCCTGTCCGTTATATTTTTAATGTAGGGTAAGTATACCACACTTCCTTGGTGTTGCTCTGTTGGGGTCGTCGTTCTTGTATTTGGATGTAGTGCTCTCTTGACTTCCTGTCTTGTGTAACCGTTTTTCTGTAGTGCTCTTTCCAAACTCCACTTGACCATGGGAAACGGAATGCAGGACGAAGACTGTGACAAAGTTGACAGAATTACACACCTAGCGAAAGAAAAAACTCTTGCCGTCACTACCGAGAGACAAAAAGCCAAACTAAGAAAATTAAAACCAAACACGAAGTCAACACCGGATACCGAAGACCCAAGAACGGTTATCAACCTAACAAACCGTACACTAACAGCAGATGAGGAATCGCTTTTGAAGAAAGGGGGAAACCTTGCCATTACACCTACCGTAATACCCACGGAAGATTTTATAACAAATATAGAAACCGGACTCAGAACGGACGCAGATGTAGACGAAACGTCAGGCTCAAGAAACCTGCATGGACCACGGCCTAATAGCCCGGGAATCTACTTTTACAGTGACTCCGGCCGTGAAAGCCTACGATCTTGGATTACAAAGTTTCTTATTGTTTGATTTGGGCAAAGAGGATGACAGAATAGTGATATTCTCCAAGAGAAAATATTAACTACCTTTAGAAGTGTTCTCACTGGTTTATGGATGGAACGTTCATCCGCATTAACTTTTCTGCCTATACATAATGTAATACGTGCATTTGAACAGCTAGTGGATTCGGATTTTTTACCGCAAGAATGTGAAGATGATATAAACTACTTCGAAGATAACTGGGTTGGTCGACCAACAAGGAACAATAGGCGAAAACTTCCAACTTTTGAAATTGAACTGTGGAACTGTAGTACAAGCACAAGGGACAAAATTCCTAAAACAACCAATGCCGAATGCCGTTGAAGAATGACATCGAAGTTTCGAATTCCAAACTTCTTGTGCCCACCCTACAATTCGGAAATTTATACAAGCACTAAAAAGGGAATAATGTCTTTGTGAGCTTAAGATGGAGCAAGCAATAGCAGCAGAAATTTTAACCCAACCAAAGAATAGATTTTCAGCTAAGGCCCTTTATGGAAAACCCGTCCACTTCGTCCTACTGAATTCCTGATGATGTAACGCAGCTACAACTAAGTCCAGAGCTATATTAGTTTCAGGTTAAACTCTGTTTTAAATGTGTAACCACTCAATAAATGAAAAGAAAACTGTTGCACCTATACCATAAATGCATTCGTTTTATTCCATAGTGTCAACTTCATTGATTAGATTGAATAATCAGATCTTTAATACGTATATATGATAACTTATATGCTATTTAATGTAATATCTGCTCATTTGATAAGGTAGATACAAAACAAAATGAAAAAAAATGTAAAAATAATTAATAGTGTTCAACAAGTTATCAGTATTAGATGAACTTGCCGTTTAGACGAATTGCTCTTTAGATGTGTTGTATTTAGATGAATGGTATTTTAGATGAATGGTATTTTAGATGAATTCGCCGTTCGATGAATTGACCGTTAGATGAATCGTCTTTTAGATCAACAGTTTTAGACGAACTGTTTTAGATGAATTGTCCGGAACCGTGCGTTTGAGCCTGTTACATGGAACTGACATCGATAAACTTGAAAGGCTTGCCACTGAATCGGAAGTTGCGCGTTCAGAGCTGCCTTTTGCCAATTCTTGGCTAGCATGGTTAGGATTATCCTCATCATCAGAACTAGGAACCCATAAATTAGTTGTTTACAATCTCTCTGGTTATTGCAAATAGGAGTGTCGGAACGCCACTTCATTTTCGAACTGTAATCTTTTTCGTTCCGTCACCCCTATTAGTTTTTCTCAACTGTTTGGCCGTACTATAATTGTCCTGTATTTTCCTCTCACCGTTCTTTACGAACTTTCCCCAAAACAGAGTGTTACTCTGAAAATTGGTTTGTTTAGTTGGGATTTAGTATAAGCAAGTTAAAATCAGTTCAATCCGGCGTTAATGATAAACTTTTGACTAGTGAGCCTCAAAATCTGAGGGGTCCTCTTGTTAAATAAGTGTCGGCGCGCGTGATTAAGTGAGTCAGGTGCATCACGATCCAGCCACGTGAAGGTGTGTGAAAGATCACACACCAGCAGCCGCCGGCACCGACGGAGCGAGCGCTCCCGCCTTCAACCAACCCGAGCCCGCTCCGGAATAGCTCCAGAGCCAGCCACAACCCGCCGGGTGCTCCACTGAGTCCCCCTGTCCCATTCTTCGTCTTCGACTTCGAGTGTTTGTGCATAAAGAAAGGTATAGTGTTTTTAGGATAATAGGCCTATTATTGAACATATTGCGCCAATCGATCGATCGAATTTACACAATCGGTGTTAGATTTTTTGTAGTTTTACGGTTTGACGTAACGAACTATTACTATATTTGTCAAGTTATTTTTATGTGTTACTGTCGTGTTTGGTCACTTGGTAAAATACATAATCTCAATTAACTAACTGTAAGTATTAAAATTTTTGAGATAATGTAAATATGTATTTCGGGCTTATGTTATTGTTTTGGTTTTTCGACATACCCAATTAAAGCAGCTATAATCATACCTTTGATTTTCTCGTCAACCACCCCTGAATATATTTTTTCGAGCTAGCCGGCCATTGGATCTTTGAGAAATGAAATAAGTAAGTAGTATAAAAACATGCGTTTCAAGATGTTTCAATGTTTTTCTTCTCTATTCTTGGCAACCAGCAATTCGTTTAAATCTATGGCCTATAGTTTTCGCTCAAGGGAAAGCACCGTACAATTGTTTACAATACCTGTGAAGCTATATAAAATAAATGACAGCCCACGGAAATGCCGCAACCATCTAAATGTGTGTGGAACCAATTAGAAAAAAAAATTGGCAACGTTGAAATTTTCCACCTCATCGGAATGATAGATTGTAAACACATTATTGTTTACAAGTTTATAAGCTCCACCAAATGTCAGTTCAGTTCACTGTACTTTTCGTACAAGAAACAGCATCAAATATCATCTGATAAAGCTCTACCAAGAACCAATATAATTTTACCTCTTAGTATGTATGTAATAAACGTGGGTAGTAAATATAAAATTTTTTTTATTCCGTTTAATATTTCAATTGAAGACATAAGTGGATAAAGGTGTCATGTCGCATTTTTAAACTTTCGAGATATTTAATAAAACGTGTTTTTAAGTAGAACTTTTTTAAATAATATTTAATATTATTTAGGAATGTCGCGTTAATTATTTAAAAATAAGTTCCTTTCTTTGATGTATATCTTAATTAATCAAATTGTAAGATGTCTTAGTAACGTTAGATTTTGTGTACATAATACCTTCATCCACCAACTTTCAATCAAAAATGTTATAGGATTTATCCTGAATAAAGGAGTCATGTTGCTTTTGATTACATTTTTTAATACTATAGAATGAGGAATTTTTACAAAATAAGATGAAAAATCTAAATCTAGTTAAAAAACAATGGAAACATGTTTTAAGATAAAAAACTAATAGGTTTTTATTTTCTTCTTTGGATTTTTAACGTTTTCCCTCAGAATTTCTTCATAAAACCACAAATAATCTTTGTCAATGAACTTCAGCTGCTCTCTTAAGTTATTCATTTTTTCGGTAGTTAGACCCCCACATTTTGGTAACTTACTTAATACCACTTCGTTAGAGAGGACATCTTTTGTCCCTTTTTTGTGTAAGTCAACTTGCAGAAATGGAGTAAAGAGATCTAAGTTCGCTTTGTAATAGTAAAACCCAAAGTGCTACTCTGATCCATTTGACACTATCTCTTAAATTTACTTTCTCGTTAAGAGTGTTATTTAATTTTTTATATAAACGAAGCTTGGCGGGAAGCTCTTCTAAGTTATAAAAAAGTTTTTCATATTGAAGCATAAACTGTTCTTTGTACTCGCAGACCTAATGATTTCCCGATACTGGTCCGGAATTAAAATTGTCTGATGTTTCCGCAGTACTTTCTCAATCCGTCCAAAGTCACGATCGGAATCCAAATAGCTATGACCGACTTCGGGAAATTTGTGATCAATAACTTTAAAAAAATTATTAAGTATTAAGTACTGATAGAGGCACAATATGAAAAAATTTTTGTTCTGGCCACCGCATGAATCGGACCAGATTATTAAGTGTTCAATATCAGGATGCTCCTCTTTGAGTAACTTACAAAATCGCAACAAACAGCTACCAATTTCATTACTTCCCCTATTCGCAGAGTCTTCGGTGCAGGTAAAAAAAAGACTTACGTCCCGAAGAGGTGATGCAATGAATGCTAAAGTTATAGAACCACATTTGACGCAAATAAAACGCTTTTCATGTAGATAACTTTGGTAACGGCATGGTTTGTTGAAGATCCATAGTAATGTAGCACAATTTTTTGTCAATTGCAGGAGTTGGACGGCCTAATGTTTGTGCCTTAAAAGCAAATTCATAATTTTCTTTGTGCTCTAGCGATCTCTCCCCAGCATCACAGACATTACAAGTGTCGCTTTTCGGGTGCCCGAAGGACTAATTGAACTTTGTTTCAAAAATATGTCTGTAGTAAGAAACCTTGACCATATATTTGTCATCCATTTTTTCCCTTACATTGCTCAATGTAAAGCTGGTGTAGTCGAGTGATATTAAATAGAGAAGAGAGGTATTTTCTGCTATGGTTTTTATTCCTAGAGTAATGGGACTCTTCTGCAGGAAACTGAATAATATGACCCACAATATTTTCTACTACATCATCTATCTTCTTAGAACGAGTTGTATGACGTCCTCGCATATCTGGGGATGGGGCCGAGTAACCATTTTTTAGTAAATCTTGTGTTATTTCTATTTTTTTTTTCTACCAATTGCATACAAGCTGCAAAATGCATCCCTACACACTTGAATAACTTGTTTGTCATATATCACTGAATATCTAAAGGTGTATTTTTTTGACGATTTTCGGTTAGATCGATGACGAGAAACTGGTGAAATTTCAATGCTTTTAATACCAAAGTATTTTTAGCATTTACTTCCAATCCATAAAACTTCTTTAAAATTACTTCTCTATCTTGGGGACTGAATTTTTCACTGCATTTCATGCGGCAGTTTTGTTTGCAAAGCACCCCTTCTTTTACTGCCTTTTATTTCACTCGTTTTCCTGTTTGCGCAACATATTCTTCGCCCTTTTGTCTTAATATTGCTGCTTTTTTTCGTTTCCAATTGGCAGGATTGCGCATTCTTTTCTTTGACATCTTGGGTAATAATTCGAATTTTTTCCCTTTCTTAATGCTTGGTTGGATGCCATCAGGTGTGACATGTGCATTTACTTTATTTTCGTTACTCTTCATCTGTTCTGTCATGATACTTTGTAGATTATAGGTTGGACATATTTCTTGCTGTTCACTTTCTGGCTCAGGCTCTGAATGATCGGAATAGTCATCATAGCTAGAAAGGCAATATTCACTACCTGATGTAATGCTCTCTTCATCGCTACTTACCATGAAACCTACAACAAAACGTACATTAAGTTCAAGCTCAGTTAATACATAAATTACCTGATGCCTAATTTACTGTCTAATTGCTTACTTTTTGAAATATGCCTTAGTGTCCTACTTGTACTTGGTTGTTGCTTCATATCTTTAGGTTTCTCGTCTGGTTTAACTTCTATATTTTGATTTTTATTATTACTGCAGGACACTGCCTCTACAAAAGAATTTAATTATAGTACAGCGATACTTGAGTAAGTACTTTCGAATACAGGGAATGATCTGTGTTATAATAACAACTCAAAGTTCCGATCCTAGTTTAATCTGTCTTCTGCATTAATATTAAAACATAATGTAATGCGAGAAGTAAACAACGCGAGACATGTTTACTCGATCCGAGCGAAGCGGCTACTTCAACCGGATTGTTGTTTACGGAAAGTAATTTAAGACCTTCTGAACATTTCCTACGTAAACATTATTAAAAGAACAATCGGGTTCCGTCCGGAACTATGGAGAACATACGAGAAGGTTCCGGATCAGAATCAAGGTGTATATATAAGCGGGCTTGTGATCGAGGAGATGATTAGAAGTAGAGAAGCAGACGTGAACGCGACATACGATCCGAAAGCGGAGCAGTACAAATAAATTAAGTAGTGTCTAGTCTAATGTACAAGTAGCAAAGTGTGTTAAATAAATTAGTGTACAATTAATGTAAATAAATTAGAAAATAAACGTTACATTGGTGTCAGAAGAGCGGATCATGAAGAAGTTACGCGAATTAAAAGTATTAGAGTTAAAAAAAGAACTCGAGGAACGAGAATTGGAAACGGGAGGGAAGAAGACTGAACTCCAGGACCGGCTCTCGGCATTTTTGAAAGAAAATGGCCAGGACCCGGAAGTTTTCGAGTTCGAAGACGATGACATCACGAATCAAATCGCCGCCCAGAGGGAAGAAATCGCCGCCCAGAAGGAAGATATTTCTACCCAAATTGCCGCCCAGAGGGAAGACATCGCTGCTCAAATCGCCGCCCAGAGGGAAGAAATTGCCGCCCAGAGGGAAGAAAGCGCCGCCCAGAGGGAAGACATCACTGCTCAAATCGCCGCCCAGAGGGAAGATATTTCTACCCAAATCGCCGCCCAGAGGGAAGATATTACTGCGCAAATCGCTGCCCAGAGGGAAGAAATCGCCGCCCAGAGGGAAGACATCACTGCTCAAATCGCCGCCCAGAGGGAAGAAATCGCCGCCCAGAGGGAAGATATTACTGCTCAAATCGCCGCCCAGAGGAAAGATATTACTGCGCAGATAACCGACCAGATTGAGGCTCAGCGTAAGGAGATTGAAGAGAAGATCAAGCAGTTGGAAGAACGACTAGAACAACTCAGTAGCAGCGAGGGGAAAGAAGACGAAATTGAACAGAAGATGAAGCAGTTGGAAGAACGACTAAAGTGAGTCAGTAGCGGCGAGACGAAAGAAGAAATAAAGGCGGTCGTTCAACAGAACTCGATATCCACCAATCGAGTGACGCCCCCAACGTTCGATGGAAAAATTCCGTGGGCCAGCTACAAGAAGCAGTTTGAGGCAGCAGCGGAGGCTAATGCTTGGTCCCCTCACGAGAAAGCTGTTTCCCTTACGGTAGCCTTACGTGGAGAGGCGTTGGAAGTTCTTCAGACGCTATCCACCGAGGAAGCCGGGAATTACAAGGAGCTGCTGAGGCGACTGGAAATGCGGTTCGGCCAAACACATCTGGAGCAAGTTCATCAATCCCAGATGTCCAATCGCCGTCAGTGATCGAACGAGACCCTGCAGGAGTTCGAAGCGGACGTAGCCAGACTAGTGAGGTTGGCGTATCCCACGGCACCGGAGCAGATGATGGAGTGCCTCGCAGTGCAGACGTTCGTGAGCGGGCTGCGGGACCAGGAACTGCAGAGGGCCCTGAGACTAGCTCGACCGAAAACATTAATGGACGCGCTCGCCATCGCACTGCTGGAGCATGATGCAGCCATGGAAGCCTCCCGCGGTCACGGCCGTGTTCGAGCGGTTACAGAGGAAGTAGACACTGAAAAACTCGTGGAAAGGGTCCTACAGCAGATCATGGAGGTGCTGTCGGCGAAGAAGAAGGTAGTTCGCTGTTGGAACTGTGGCGAAGTGGGCCATGTGAAGAGTTCTTGCAAGCGGCCCAGAACAGCGGCGCCGGCAAAGGCCCAGGAAAACTAATGCGGGTCGATAAGAAAGGGGGAACGTCGACCCGTAGCAGTGGAAACCCCCGGGCCAGTATAGCCTCGTTTTCCCACCAATTGGGGAGCGCGTACGTCGATGGCACTATCGACGGGAGATCCCACGCCATGCTTGTGGACACGGGAGCTACGAAGACGATCGTACGCCCGGAAGTTGTGAGGGACCGTAGGAAGATTAGGCTAAGTAGGTGGCAATTAAGAACTGCCACTGGGGAGAAGGCAGTAATACACGGTGAAGCAACGGTTAGCATGACGTTGGGACGAGTAAAGTTTGACCATCCTGTTCTCATAGCCGAAATTGAGGAAGACGTCATACTGGAGATGGACGTCATGAGGAATCATGGATTCCAGTTGGATTTCGGACACCGAGTGTTGAGGATCGGTCAAGAAGAATTACTGCTACACAATCGTGACAACTTTCTGTTAGACGTAATAATGGCAGAAGATGTGATTCTCCCGGAACGAAGCGAAACGATCACCTCTACCTGTCTGAGGGGTGTTGTGGAAGAGGGAATTCCAGCCGTGATCGAACCAGAAAACGATGACAATGGACTGGCTCGGGGGGTACTGGTAGGAAAGGCGCTCGTTACTCTCTCAAGCGAAGTGCCTGTGCGGCTACTCAACATCAATCAGTACCCGGTCACCATCAAGAAGGGTACGAAGCTGGGCACGTGTAAAGCCGCTTCGGCCATAGTAAGGGGCGTTAGTGAGGAAGAAAGGTCCAGACACACTCCGCAGGACTTGAAACAAATTCTTTCCCAGACCAATGCGTTTCTCTCGCCCACACAGAAACAAAAGGCCCACGAATTAATAAATAAGTACCAGGACATATTTACCACCGAGAATGGGAAGCTGGGAGAGACTTAGGTCGTGACACATACAATTGACACGGGCGAGACACGACCGATCCGACAAACAGCAAGACGACTACCCTTGGCCAAACGGGAGGAAGCCGAGAAAATTATCAGGGACCTAGAACGGGACGGGGTCATCGAGCCGTCAAGCAGTCCATGGGCCTCGCCGGTAGTACTGATGAAGAAAAAGGATGGGACTACTCGATTCTGTGTAGACTACCGGCAGGTGAACAGTGTCACCAAAAAGGACAGCTACCCACTACCACGTATCGACGACACACTCGATACCCTTGCTGGATCCACGATATTTTCGACCTTGGATTTAAAAAGCGGCTATTGGCAAGTCGAAATGGACCCTGCCGATAAGGAAAAGACGGCATTTACCTTCGGTAACGGCCTGTGGCATTTTACAGTCATGCCATTCTGACTTTGTAATGCCCCAGCGACGTTTGAGAGGCTGATGGAGAGCGTGCTAATGGGTTTGACGTGGAAAACGTGCCTAGTCTATTTGGACGATGTCATCGTGATGGGCAAGACCTTCGAAGGACATCTGAAAAACTTAGAGGACGTCTTCCAGAGACTGCGAGGTGCGGGGCTGAAACTGAACCCGAAGAAATGTCAGCTCTTCAGAAGGAAGGTCTCTTACTTAGGGCACGTAGTGAGCAGAGAGGGCGTCGCCGTTGATCCGGACAAGACAAGTACGGTGAAGGAGTGGCCAATACCGGCAGATAAACACCAGTTGAGGAGTTTTCTGGGACTCTGCACGTACTACCGACGCTATGTCCGGATGTTCTCCGACGTCGCTAAGCCGTTGACAAGGCTCACGGAAGAAGGACGAAACTTCTGTTGGGATGAGGAATGCCAGTCTGCCTTCGACGAGCTGATGAAGAAGTTGACCAGTGCCCCAGTGCTGAGTTTTCCTCTGCCAGAAGGACAGTTCATCCTGGACACCGACGCGAGCAATGTGGGAATTGGAAGTGTTCTGTCGCAGCGTCAGGAGGGACAAGAACGTGTCCTTGGATACTTCAGCAAGGTACTCTCCAAACCGGAAAGGAATTACTGCGTCACCCGGCGTGAATTATTGGCCATCGTCAAGTCCATCGAGCACTTCCATAAATATTTGTGTGGAAGGAGGTTTTTGATCCGGACGATCATGCTGCTCTTAAATGGCTCCTCCAGTTTAAGAATCCCGAAGGACAGATCGCTCGCTGGATCGAGAGGCTCCAGGAGTATGACTTTGTCATAGAACATCGGCCAGGACAGAGTCATGGAAACGCAGACGCACTCTCGAGAAGACCATGCCCTGATGAGTGTCCTCATTGTCATAGAGCTGAGGAAAAGTCCGAGAAAGTCTATCGAACGACCGTGGTCGCCGAGGAATGGACACTATCCTCGTTACGACAAGAGCAAGAAAAAGACCCGGTTCTCAAAGAAATCCTGGTTTGGAAAGAGGGAGGAGAGCGTCCTGAGTGGCAAAAGGTATCACCTGCCTCGCCAAAACTCAAGAGCTATTGGGCACAGTGGGACTCGTTAGTGGTTGAGGATGGACTACTAAAACGCGTACTGGAGAGCCAAGACGGGACGGAGGAAAGACGGCAGTTGGTAATTCCCTCCAGTAAAATCCCGGAGGTCTTGCGGCACCTTCACGACGAATCGTCTGGTGGACATTTAGGGATCAAGAAAACGCTGCAGAAGGTACGGGAGCGATTCTACTGGATCAATTGTTCAGACGACGTGAAGGACTGGTGCAAGAAATGTACTACATACTTCGCAAGTAATGGGCCACAAAGACGACCGAAAGCTCCCATGAAACAATATAACGTCGGAAGCCCCTTCGAAAGGATCGCTATTGATATAGCAGGACCCTTCCCTGAGACCGAAAAGGGGAATAAATACATCTTGGTCGTGATGGACTACTTTACGAAGTGGGTAGAAGCGTACGCTCTCCCTAATCAAGAGGCAGAGACAGTGGCCGATGTGCTAGTAAAGGAGATGATCTGCCGGTTTGGAGTACCCATGGAATTACACTCGGATCAAGGAAGAAACTTTGAGAGTGGCCTATTCCGGAGGATCTGTGAGAAGTTTGGGGTACGAAAAACAAGAACCACGGCCCTTCACCCTCAGTCTGACGGCATGGTAGAACGAATGAATCGCACCCTCAACCGCTATCTGGCGAAAATGGTCTCGTCACATCAACGAGACTGGGACGAACACGTGCCGTTCTTCCTGATGGCCTACCGCTCGGCCGTTCATGAGTCGACAGGACATATTCCAGCCAAAGTCCTGTTCGGGCGAGAACTTAAACTGCCCTGTGATCTAATCTTTGGCGCTAGACCGGACGAGGACGTTTCGGGGGAAGATTACGTCTCCCGGATGCGGAAAAGGATGAACGAGATTCACGATCAAGTTCGGTACCAACTAAATATCGCCAGTGATCGCATCAAAGAGCGTTACGACATCAACGCTAAAGAGGGTGGCTACCAAATGGGAGATCGAGTTTGGCTGTACAACCCACAGAAGAAACGTGGTTTGTCCCCTAAGTTACAGACCAATTGGGAAGGTCCCTATGTTGTGAAGAAACGAATCAATGACGTGGTCTACCGGGTAAGCAAACTACCAAACGGCAAGCCGAGAGTGGTGCACTTCAATCGGTTGGCACCCTATGAGGGGTTGCACGATGAGGCGGAGGTTCCCCGAGTAAGAAACACGTTGGCGCAGGAGAACGAACTTTCGTTAGAAGAATTTATGAGCGCCTACGGGGGTACCGGAAAAGCACGGTATGGGGTAACCTGTGAAAAACAACAGGATTTGTTCAGCGTACCTGAAGAATACTCGTTGGCCCATTGTGTGTCCGCCGACCTGGTAATGTCACGAGGTATCGCCACGGTTTTCAAGAAGAAGTACGGGCGCTTGGAACAACTCAGAGCGCAACTCCCGGAAATTGGCAAGGTTCTGGAACTACATGACAACGTAGGACACATCTTTTATCTGGTTACGAAGGAGATCGGGTCCCTTAAACCATGTTATCACGATGTATGGCGAACCTTGCATAGGCTACGAGACCGACTGCTGGAGTTCGACATCAGGAAGCTAACGGCCCCGAGTTAGGTGCTGGACGAGATCAGCTGGACTGGAGGGTTGTCCGGAATATGCTGGAAGTAGTGTTGAAGAATACCGGAGTGGAAGTTTTAGTCTGCTGTTTTGGGCCTGCACCATGTCGACTCGGGAAGACGGTCGCCTGTTATTTTGACGCCACGTCTCGCTGTAAGCGGGGGGTTAACTGCAGGTTCCTGCATGGGCCTACCAAGGATACGTTCCGAGACGAAACGTCTCTAAGGCGGGGGCAGTGTAATGCGAGAAGTAAACAACGCGAGACATGTTTACTTACTCGATAATTTAAGATCTTCTGAACATTTCCTACGTAAACATTATTAAAAGAACAATCGGGTTCCTTCCGGAACTATGGAGAACATACGAGAAGATTCCGGATCAGAATCAAGGTGTATATATAAGCGGGCTTGTGATCGAGGAGATGATTAGAAGTAGAGAAGCAGACGTGAACGCGACATACGATCCGAAAGCGGAGCAGTGCAAATAAATTAAGTAGTGTCTAGTCTAATATACAAGTAGCAAAGTGTGTTAAATAAATTAGTGTACAATTAATGTAAATAAATTAGAAAATAAACGTTACAATAAGTAAAAAATTAGCTTACCTTCATTAGGGTCATTTTCTAGCACCAATTTTTTTCCCTTTTTTCCTCTAAAGCCAGCCATTTTCCTACTAATAACACACCTTTTGTAGCAGAATGCAGAGCGTATTTTAGTTCCGCGCCATAAAAACATAACTTCGAATGCGAGACATGACACTGAACCGTCAGAAAGACTTTTAAACTCCTTTAGTTGATAAAGGTGTCATGTAACAAAATTGTAACATAACACCTTTATCTACTAAGACATGCTATATGTTCGTGTGACTTAACACCTTTATCAATAAAATAAATCTTTAAATATACGAAAAATCTATTTAGGGTCTAATGCAGAATACATATATACCAGGATAGTTCAAAAAGTTAAGAAAGTCGATCATAGAGAAAATGTGACATGACACCTTTATCCACTTATGTCTCAAATTACAAAAACCAAATACCAAACAAATTGATAAATTATTATATAAATAGAATTGTAATTTACATTGTGAAAATATATGTATTGTAACGAAATAGAAGCCATAAAAGATGCCATAAAGATAAGCGCCCGTCGGAATGAGTTCAAAGAAATTCCTAACAAGATAGATTCCGGGAACTGGTGCAATTCTTGGAAAGCCGTTCGAGTTTCTAGTATTATCTAGAAGGTTACCGAAAGGACCGGAAACGCCTCGATCTTTTCTGCGTCTAAATATATAGCCGGTCGGAGAGCGATACAGGGGAGTCGACGGTAGTCGTAAACAGTCGCCTGTAGACTGGTCGACGGATGTCGGCCAGGCCGGCGGTAAGATAAATAAACAGTGTGCAATATAAATTAATTAGTTAAGTAATAGTAAGTGAGATAAGATAAATTAGATTAAGTATTAGCAGCTAAGTGTAGTGTAAGTGTAGTGTAAGTGTAGAAATAAATTAGTGTTAATTGGTCAAAATAAATTAAGTAAGTCAACTCGTGTCGTGTAGTAATTCTCGCGTAGGTAAAAAACGTTACAGTATAAAAATTAGAAGTTTTTTTTATCGAGGGGATTGAAGAGGGAACTTATTTAACATTGTTCGAATATCTAGAAACATTAAACTTGGCACTCTTATAACTTAGGCTATAAGTTGGATCATAAAAATAACATAACTCCTAATTTTCCTTTCCGACGGGATGTAAAGTAAAGGTTGAACATATGGTCTGGAGAGGCTTGAAAAAAAATTGAATAAAAATCCCTAATAATAACCAATGGAAGAGTGGTTTGCACAGTAACAAAATAGGCAGAAACTGGAAACTTGGTACAGTTATGGGTTGGGCTCCCAGATGGCTCCCAACTTCAAATTTTTAAATAACGACTCCTATCAGTAATGCCTTATTTTAAGTCTGTAAACTGCGTACGAAAAATTTAGTCGGAATAAAAAATTTTTATTCTATGAAAAATTATAGGATGGTTATTGTTTGATTGAGACATACTCTTAATACGAAAATGCCCTTTCACTGGCGCTGCGGATTTAATCTAAAACATCTGTTTGAATCGCACTGTTTGATTGTGGATAAAAATATGAACTCGTTTAAGAAAATGTGTGTATTAAAATTATGTGTACATCATGTGTGTTGATACAATTCGATAACTTATTGCAGACGTGAAAATTTAAAAATGTTACAAAGGGTGGGACAAGGATTTATTCCCGTTTCGTCTCCCGCCCCTAATATTCCCGTTTCGTCACCTGAGTACTTAACCTCCAAGGAAAAGTTTCCGTTTCATCACCTGTTTCAAATGTTACCTGTTTGCGGATGACAAAACAGTAGGTGATGAAACGGACATGAATCCTTAGAGATTGATATTTCATATTAGATTGAAATTGTCATAATGATTATTTTAGAATGTTTTTGAAATTCGCAAATTTTGAATTTTGAAGAATGAAGTTTCTATTTTATGGATGAAAATCATGTAATTTGACACGCGCTTTTACGTGGTGCAATTTATTTTCGTGTATCTCTTGGCGTTCTCTAGATATATAAGCTATTATGTCTTGTTTTTGTAAATAACAAAAGACGCCGGGCACTGCGACTTTTTTGTACATAGACTTTTCGTTTTGTATCGTTCTGATATATCATATATCAAAAAAGCATTATTATAGTGATTTATTTTGATTTCAGGCCTTCATTGATTGGACTATAAATTACAAGTACATTTCAGTCGAATTCCATATACCCGTTACTTAATTACTTTGTTTGGGTTTAGGTGACGAAACAGGAAACGATAAATATGGGTAAGGTTTTAGGTGCCGAAACGGACCTATTACAGGTATATTTTCTCCAGGTGACGAAACGGGAAGTCACGAGACATACGCGGGGACAAGAGTAGAGGTAGTTTTTGGGTGGTCGTTTGTGGGGAATCGCTTCCTAGAGGGACGCACATGAACATCTGGATTTAAAAACGTAAGAGAGACAAGTGGTAAAATAAAACCTGTTACAATTGTCAACAGCACGTTTAATTGAAATAGTATTGTAACGTGTTACTGTTCAAAATAACTACACTTAACTAATTTGTTTAACACTAATAACTAGCACTTTTTATCTAATTTATATTTCTCGGCTGTATTTATCTGTCGTGCCCGGCCGCTCATGTCGATGATCTTTTTTATGTCTACCACATATCCCTTCGGGAATATTGTAGTAGCCTCGAATGATTCCAAATTCCAAGAACTCGTCGTTTCGGGAATATTTTCGTCGCTTCGAATTCCAAGAACTCAAGAACTCACATCGGTTCGCCTAACCAGATAAATCGATTGGGTGCAGACGGGCAATTGAGTGGCCACCACTGTCATCTGATTTAACACCCCTGGATTTTTTCATGGGGCGACATCAAATTAGTCGCTTATAAAACAGAACCGGCTGATAATTACAGCAACATTTAAATTACGTAGGTATTACTTGATAGGGGTTATAATTTAAAATTTGGTAGTTGGAATTACTACCTCGCTTATGAACACAACCACAAACTTGCTACTACTATTACACTTGTTGCCCCTCCATCTGTCGAAACGGTTTTTAAATGTTCTAAACAAATTAATTTTCAGAGTTACGCCCAATCTAAAATATGACCTCTTGTATATTAATACATATTCAATTTAACGTTTTAGATGTAGGTATTGTAAGGTGTCACAGTCAAAAATTGATATGCCCCTTCTAACTGGAAAACCGTTCAATGACAGTAAAGGAAAAAATCCTAAATATTTAATACACGTAGAACCTCTTTCCGTTTTTGATAAATTTATTCAGGTAAAAAAATATTGAGACATTTGAGATTGAGATAATAACTTAATGAAGACATCACAAAAACTATTCAAGAAAGTGAAACAGAGGTTAGAGACAGCGGTGGCCGTGTGGTTCAAGGCGTTAGCTTTGAGCCAGGCGGAAGCCAAGTTTGGAGACATAGATATGGATGGGGGTCAAACGACGAAAGATCTGAAACAACTTAATGAAGAAATCACAAAAACTATTCAAGAAAGTGAAACAGAGGTTAGGGGCAGCGGTGGCAATGTGGTTTAAGGCGCTAGCTTTAAGTCAGGCGGTCACCGTCGTTGTGGGTTCAAGGCTCACGTAATACATGGGTGTTGTGTCTGTTGCGGGAAGTGTGTAAAATGCATCCAAAATTCCGTTCCTATTCACGCCGGTAACCAGACCCGATAGGATCGGATATCCTGCAGGAGGGCGGGGCTAGGATACACACACACACACACACACACACACACACACTGAGTCGGTAGAGCATGGAGTGGGTCAACTGGGGTGAGAGCCTTAAGGGGGGTACAACCGTGCTCGAGGACCGTGGTTCGGAGCCCACGTTAAATTGTAGGTCCCGTCCAGATTAGCCCTGCAGCAAAAAGGAGACACGTTAACTACTCACAACAACGAAACCGAGGTTAGGAAAAAGATCAAGAAAACACCGAAAGCAGAAATTTATGAAAACATTCAATGCTTAACGAAGGGCAAATTTACGAAATACATTGTAAGTAGAATAATAGGGCCGGTTCCACGTTAAATGAGCGCGCCTAACTTTACTTTTACCGCTGTTTTCAGAATTTAAATTTCGCGCCACCACCGCGTCGATACCCTGACGATGCGCGCGTCAGGTCCCCCTACCTAAGGCCCACATCAGCGCTCCAGAATCTGAGCCCCATAATCAGGGCCCCAGGCCTCCATAGGTCTTTTCCACCCGAAGGCCCCACACTGACGTCTTTCGCTCAAAATTTTGATAGGTTCGCGCCTAAACACCGACAACGTCGCGACAAAAACAGGAAGAGAAAAACCATTACGCTAAATCGATAGATTAGCCCACCTTGATATGCAACCGGCAGTAGTACGCTACGGGTAGGTAGGGTTCTTTCTCCTCGAGGGTTGCTTTCACCTAACACCACCGCGGGCGGGATTCCCAATCGATAAGCGCGACCACCGCTCAGATCGATAACTCGCAGCGAAGCCACACAGGAAGGAACGGCGGTGTAACCCGATATCAGGTGGAGAGGATGAGATTAAGGCCGGCCGTACACGGACTGCTCGAGCAGGTAACGGCTGAGCGACGTACACGGACCGCACGAGCGGTCGGTGTTGACTGCTCGAGCGGTCGGTTGTTGATTGCTCGAGCTGTCGCTACCAACCGCTCGAGCAGATGATATGCAGTCGAGTCATGGATTCTGACGAGGAAGCACTGCTTTTGCTGCTTCTGCTCAAGCGGAGACTACGGCGGCGACGTCAAAAGAGACAATTTTGGGTTCATCCAATTTTGGAATTAAGAGAAAAACATGGACAATTCCATCATTTGTTTATGCAACTGAGAAGTGATGAAGAAAAATTTTTCAACTATTTTAGGATGTCAATGTCTTCGTTTGATGAATTGCATAATATACTAAAGTCTAAAATGAAACGTGAAGACACAATTATGAGGAGAAGTATCCAACCAGAAGAAAGACTAGCAGTAACATTGAGGTATGAAAAATACATAACAATTATTTAAATTTTTATTCATTAAACATATTGGAAATTACATCATCGGAGAGTACTGAAGATGATGAAAGGTCTTCAAACTGAGACATTTGGTCATCAGCCGCTGATGTAGAGGGGCCAGTCACTGATGTAGAGGTAGAGGGGAAAGTATTATAACCCCATTGTCCACGGTAATCATTAAACGATGAATATTGTGATGAATATCTCCTGTCACCATAACTCGAAGGATATGTGTGATTTGTCATCCCTTTAAAGTATTTCATTACGTTAAGTATTTCTGTCTTAGCATCTAATTTATACTGCTCATTAATTTTTTTGAACTCGCCAACTAATGATAATAAAAACAATTTATCTTCATCTTCATTAGCAATGCGCGAAGTCTGCGATTTTTCATCGAAGCGTTTAGATAATTTTTCAATTAAGACGTTCTCATCTGTGATTGTAGTAGTTGATTCTCTTTTGTTTCTTTTTTTGTTTATTGTATTTTGACGATTTTCGCTTTCTTCGGGCGTAATTTCAGCGTGATCACTTTCTTGTAAACTGTTTGTTTTGTCGGGTCTATCTTCTATTATTGCCTGTAAAAAAGACATCTGCTGATAATATGCATATGGCCGAATGTTGCAGGCTGCTGAACTACATTTGGTTTAATTTTTTTATCATATCTGGTGTACCCATCTCTTAATGTTTTCCATTTTTTCTGTATGAACATGGCTGTAACAACAAAAAAATACGGCTAAAAATACCTTTTTTACTGTAGACGCATGTACAATACCATACATGGACGCCGCGTGGCCGCGCGCGGTGAATAAACGTATATCACAATCAAGGAAGTTTGGAGACAGAATTTTTTCGCGTGCACGTATTAAATTACTTGATATATATATATATATTGATGAAAAGCTGGGAGCCTGATCTTTCATCTAGTATAATCCTTAATAATAAAAAAAAAGGAAAAAGTAGTATGATATTATAGCTACAGGTCCCTCCTTTCATATGAACTATGAATCGTGAAAAAATATTCATTTTTACCCAAGTTATGGGACAATTTGTCCGCCCGCTCATGCCTACATTCACGGAGCGTGCTTTCCGAGACGCGGCGCAGCAGCTTGAAATCCAGGCTACGCTTAGGGCCGGTTATCTCGGAAACGGTTAAACTTTTGACAAAAATGATAAGGATCATTTTTGTAGATAATAAATTGTTCTTCTTTTATGTTCAAACACAAATTGCCTCAGTGTCATATTTTGGCCAATATCGGGGAAAATAGTCGATTTTAACACCATGAAGACATTTTCCAGCCCCTTCCGCACATTTCCCGGTGGACATTTTTTCAGAAATTGATGTACCCATGTATACCTACAAGTTAAAAAAACAAAAGTCCGGGATCAATGTGATGTCCAGGTTCTGCGGTTTTCCGGCCTTTATTTACTGGACTAGAATGTTCCCGCGTTATGTACTAAAGTGACGTTTCCGGCTCCGGTGTTTGTTAGTTTGCCTTTGATGACTAATGCCGCCTCATCCATGAGGAGCCAAACGTCGGTTCGATTGATGGTGATCCCCACGACATCGTTGTTCTCAAACGATTTAACGTAGGGGAGATATGTTCGAACTCCCTTGTCAATGATCGAATTATCTTCTATGGTTTTTCTGTAGAGGTCGAAAATTCGGCTGGACAACATATCCGATCGATTTGAGAAATTTACTATTTTGAATGGTTAATTTGCCACGTAACTCTCGCTTAGAGACTGGCGCATCCCCCAAATGATAAGCGCTTTTATATGTGCCGCCGCCGTGTTGAACGATCACAAGGACCATCTCTTAAGTTCTAATCGAATGAGAACTTCCTCACCACCAAAATCAACTAAATTAAACTCTTGATCTAAAACTTCTAGAGTAATGTGTGTTATTGTGTTATTTTCAATTACCGGCAGATATATCAAATTCTGGGATGTTTCGTCGATAGCAAAACCTGGATTCACTTGGATGGCGAATTCGTAAATGGTGTGAGATGGATTTTCGTTGTAATATGACCCTCCTGTAATATTGCAGTCTACGTGAATAGTTCGCACTTGAACTATATTAACAGGCAGACTTAATTTGTGTACCGTACCGGCAGTCAAAAGTGTATTTGAGAATCCCAAGAGTTCGGCTAGGGAGTCTTTCTCTGTGAAAGCAATTTCGTTATCACGATGGTAAATCTCACCTTTAGCGTGTTAATATTGGGTCGCAGGAAAAATCTCTTACTACCTTCTTGGCGAGGGTCTAGAAACTCCCTGAGATACCTGTAAATATCGGTTATATCATAAGCATCCCGAGGTATCGGGATGGAATGTGGTTGTCTCTTGTCCAAAAAATAAAAATTTGTGCCTGCTTTCACGTTGGGGCTACTGTTCTAGGATTGGAATCCGATGAGCGCGAGTCCGTATCGCGAATGTGGGTCCTGCGGAATGGGATTCGCAAAGTCAATAGAGAGCGTGGAAGATGGACCCTTTAACGTAAAAATGTTACTCATGACTGACACTTCACACCCCCCAAATCACCAATTTTTATATAGAAATTCGATGCAGAGATGTCCACAGTTATTGGAATTAAAATTTTGATGTCGTGTTTGATTGTAGACGATTCGCACGTTTTTACCAAAATAATCCTCGGCCAATTCACGCGGCGGTTTCAGATCGGTGAAACTATCAAAATTCTGCACTAGGTGGCCACGCCTCCGGTATGTGACCCAATAGACCGTATTTATAAAAAAGAAGGTTTGCTTTTAATTGCAGAAATCGAAGCATTTCCTTCACATTCTATTCATAAAAAAAAAGAAGGAAAAGATTTAAACTCGGAGCAGATATGTTGCTTCAAAGGAAAAGGTTTTACTTTTTTGGAATTCATAAACAGTAGCATTTGTTTTAATAATAATGGATTTGCTTCAGAAAATGTGCATCTAGTCCAGAGAAGCTTCTGTGGCATAGATTATTTGCTTCATTCATATATACGCACTTGTAGGGTGAAGTCGTTTAAGTTGTGGAGTACGGGCGTGATTTTATACTCTCTAAGTTTTCATGGCGGATGTGGTGCACTTATACGCACGAAAAGTGTACAAAGAGAGACGTACTCCACGTGAGTGGGACTTTCGAACCCTCTTTAGGTTTGACGAAGCAAATGTGCAGTGGTTAGCCGATTACTTCATTGGCGAGAATCTGGAAACCAGGGGACGGGCGCTTTCGCCAGTGCAAAAAATGAAAGTTTTTTTTACGGTACATGGCAGATCCAGGCTTCCAGAGGGGTATTGGCGAGGAACTGGGATATGCACAACCTACAGTCTCCAGAACCGTCAGTACCACTCTCGATCTCATTGTGGACAAGGCGACTGACTGGATCAAGTTCCCATCGACCGAAAATGAAGTTATGGAGGCCAAAGTAAAATGGGCAGCAAAAAAACGATTCCCAACAGCAATAGGTGTCATCGACTGCACGCATGTTGAAATTGAAAGGCCACGACAATTTGGGGATGAATATGTAAACCGGAAAAATTATGCTAGTATTAATGTTCAAGGCATATGTGATCAAAATTACGTGTTCATGAATATAGATGTACGGCGGCCCGGTTCTGTACATGACAGCCGAATTTGGAAAAATTCTTCTGCTCACGAAATTATGCGACGGACAACGAATACGGTATTGTTGGGGGACTGTGGCTATGGTGTAATGCCCTTCCTGATAAAGCCCTTTCCCATTGTGGAAGACGCAGTGCAGGCTGCCTTTAATCGTTTAGTGAAAAAAAAGAGTGATTATAGAACATGCTTTGGACAGTGGAAACGACGGTTTCCGATTCTTAAATACGTCTGTCGAGTAAAAATGGAGAATATTCCGAAGGTTATTGTCGCGTGCGCAGTGCTTTATAATATTGCAAAGTACCTCGGTGATGTCGATTTCGAGGATGCGACCGAAATTGAAGATGAGAAATTGCAAGAGGTACCGGAAATGACGGATGCAGCAACGCGAGTGCAAGGCCAAGCCCGTCGTACACAATTAGCTCAGCTTATTTACAATGATAACATGGGTGAGTGTATTCTACTTTAATATTTTAATTTTAATACTTTAATAAATCATAAATTTAATTTGATAATTATTTATTTAAACGTTCTTCTCCGACGCAAAAATTTCAGAAAACATTTTGACATCATCAGGGCTAGTAAATTAGGATTGGCAGCCTATCTTCTAGGCAAGCAAGCAGCGATATAGGTGTTTGTTTTGATTTTGAGTTGAGAGTTTTGATGAAGTTTACTCTTTGTTAAGACCTACTAACCCTAATTCACTAGCAAGCTTACACTTTCTTCACATAATAATTTTGTTATGTGTTAATAATAAAATGTTTGTCTACAGGAGTCTGAAAGCCAATGTAGATGATTTACTGCTATGAAAACCGTATAAAAATACAAAGGAAGCATAATTTGGGTTTGAATTGAAAGTAAGAAAGCGTCCCCTATAATTGTAAGTTTATTTTTTAAAATAAAACTTTTACAAAGCATTCTTGTATCATTATTACAACATTGTAAATGTTTTCTCATTGTCGTGGAAAACTGCTGGAGCGGAAAGGGCTCGATCCTTCAGTTTGGCACTGAAGTAGTTTTGCTGAAGACGGGCAAGCTTAAGCTGTTTTAGTAGGACTAATCGCTGAAGTTGACTGTTAGTTAGCTTCTTCGTTTCCTCAGTTTCCTGTGCCATGGCTCCGTCTTCAAAATGCTTCCGCTTTTCGTTTGCTAATTTTTGCTGCGGTGGAAGTTGGGCTGTGGCATCACGGTCATATCGCAATGGTGCTCCCACCTCTAAGCCACCTACAAAAAGATCCTAATTGAAAAGCACATAATACAGATTTACGAGTTAGGTACTTTTATTCGCTTACCTGGAATTTCCGCGATGTTGGGGTGTGCATACGCATGCAACGCTTCCATCATTATCGTTTCCCAAGGTAGTAACGGTGCAATGCGTTTGTTACCTGTTTTGTTTTTGTCGGTTTTCTTCTTCAATCTTGTCTTCATGTTGCCCACCTTTTTCATTAATAATGATGCCTCATTAATGACTTTTCCAAACAGCTGTCTGTACTCTGTAGCAAGTTTCTCAATAGATTTTTGTCCCAGGAAGTTGAGATTTTTCCAATATTTCCAGATATTGTTTTACCATTTTGGCAATGAACATACATTCAGATTGCTCATCGCCGGTGTCTTGTCGCAGTCACTTGTCATCTTCTTGATTAATAAATACTATCGTAAGAAATTTACAACAGCTCGACCAAGTGCAAAACCAGAACCTGAGTACAACTTCCAAGTTCTTGTATGTGTAAACACACACACTCTCAAATGTTTGGTAAATTATAACCTTACAACGCGCTAGTCTGGCGGCAACGTTCATAACTCGAGCGTGTGTTTCTCTTCCTTTTTTTTGAGAGGATTTGCTTGCAAAGAAAAGTGAAGGAATATGAATACGACATAAATCAAAACCCTTTCCTTCTACCTTTCCCTTCTGAGCTCTACCTTTTACTTTTATCTTTACCTTTGAAGGAAATACTTTATTATTATGAATACCGCCTATTGTGTCCCCTCGTTGGCATTCGAATCAAGATTAACTATAGCACTCTCGTTCAGCTTTGGTCTTTTAGGTAGAGTGTCTCGCATAAAAATACCTCGAAAGTATGGTACATGTAATTTTTTTACGTATTTAACAAATTCGTTATCGTATAGAGCTCGTTTGGGTAACTTTGATGGAAGTTTTTTTTGTTTGTTTAAGATACAACCCATATCCTCCTTTCACATCCTTCTTGAGATAAAGTCCAGATCCCTTTTTACCAATTTCTTCCTCCATGAACTTATTATGTCGTTGTTCTTCCTCCAAGTTTTTTTTTGCGCTGCCGGCATCGATTATGGTCCTCCCTAATCACGAGGTGTCGTTAGAGGTGCGAGATTTTAGGGTGGGGGAGCGGGAACCCGATCGTAATTTCGATATGATAGATTACCTCAAAACGCTGGTCGTGACGTCACGCTGTTGTCGTTGGTGACTTTGTAGTTGACGGTGGTGGTGGCACCGATAGGCGGCGTCTTCTTTCAAGATGGCGACACAAAAATAAAAAACGGAATTCGAATTTGTTTTTATTTTTTTATTACGTCACAAAAAAAAGGTGTTGACTCGCAGGTGGGCGGTTGGGATCCAACTCTTGAAGGTTAAAAGGAGAAATTAAAAAAAAACTAACGAAATTCATTTCCTAGCTTACCAATTCACCCCACCCAGACCGTTTGTAACGCTCACTTTAGTAATTATAAATTTATATGGTTGAATTACTTTCAAGAGAACGAACAATTGCCACGACTAGCTCTGCGTGCAATGAGTTCCCTTTATTTGATTTGTTAATTCCTGGGTCGTGGGGAGAATTCAATAAACGTTCAAACGAATGATGATGGTTACACTGAGATTTAATTCCAGTTATAGGTTATACATACATTTTCGATCATCACATTAACAGAAGAAAAGAGCCGCATTAATAAATTCGGTATACCATAAATTCACTTACGCCTATAAGTAGGCAACCAACAATACACTAGACTAACCAACGAAAATAATGTCTATGACCTTACCCAAATTTGCTTCGTAATTGTTATGGTCGCTTCGCTAACATAACCCTAATGTTACGTTACCCTGAGTTAAGTTCCCATTTAGTTCCGACCACACTGGAAATATTTGTTCTCTACGGGGAACGCCTACCGAACAACGGTTTTACGGTTAACTGCGGGCAACGTAAACAAGCAAAAGAAAATAGTTATACTAACAGTCCTTCAGAAGAGCAACAAATCAAATGTACAGATACTTCACTTATAAGTGTCACTATACATTGGTCGACCAATATAAAAAACGATACCTGATCAGGGTTTATCGGCTTGTCGAAGAGGGGCGCACTCACGCAGGCTCTATCGCCCTCGTGCGTAGAGGTCACCGGAGGAGTACTTTCTCGGTGGTACCCTGGGCAGGTTAGTCCTGTTGACTGGCCACGTTCGTTGTCGGATGTAGCCACGCTCCAGGTCGTAAAGGCTTTGACGCTGAAGTCGGAAGTTGAAGATCCAAGGAACGCCGTTCAAGTACGTTCGTGTTTCCCTATTCACTGGCCCACACTTCACTATACAAATTTGCCAGGCAACTCATCAATAGAAGTACGCAGACTTCTTGTTTACTTCACTTCTAACATTAACCTCTAAATAAGATGACCTTCACCCAGTGCCAAGCTACCAACTGTCAAGTTAACCTCAAATTCCGGCTAAAATGAACGTGGTTCGGCGCTGACCGCTTGGTCCCTACTGCCTCTTCTCTTCTGCAAAATTTACCACCTCTCCGATTACCTACGCTAAGTCCGGCGCTCTCATTGGACGCGCCTTTCTCCCTCCCTGCTCACGTGCTCTACCCGTGATCGCATATTTTTGGAATCTAATATTTACTTAAGACCTTCGCCCTTTACCGCGAGGGGGGAACAATTACCATTATCTTTACATAGGAATATCTCCCATAATTTCCCATCCCCAACTTTGATTTTAGTGTCTCTGAAAAGGTTCATTCCGGGGCTAACTCAAGGTGAAATTCGGAGTTGATCCGTTATCGCGGGGGCGAGTAATTAGCTCCGCATCATTTACTTGCCTATAAACGAGCGATTTCCGGCGTCCAGAGCCGTACTAGAAAAAGTAACCGTTACACGTTAGAAAATCTTCTTCATATTTGTACACTACCCGCCTCCCTAAAAAGGGTGGCAGAAGAATCATGCCTGGCGGCGCTGGTGTAGTGGCGGCCACGATGAATGGGGGTGGCCCCATCATTATTGCCGTAGGTTTATGCTATAAAAAGCGAATTGACGTAATTAAAATCAAAATAAAAAATCAGGATGGGAGGTGTCATAAATATGGTCGTAGGTTTGTGTTATAAAAGTGAATTGACTTTAAAGAAAATCAAATACAAAATCATGGTGGGGCTATCACTATTGCCGTAGGTTTATGCTATAAAAAAGCAAATTAACTTAATCAAAATCAAAATAAAAAAATCAGGATGGGAGGTGTCATAAATATGGTCGTAGGTTTGTGTTATAAAAAGCGAATTGACTTAATGAAAATCAAATAAGTAAAGGAATAACTACTGTATATTTAACTGAAATAATGTACGTGAATTGTGTAATATTACCAGTGATTGTATTAAAAATTGAGGATTTACACAATACACTTACTCTTAAATGGGGAGGCAACACCCGCCTTAAATGAACAATCACGGCTCGTTCTGAAACAAACAAACACACACACAAAAATTTTTACACAACAATTTTGAAGTAATGTACCTTCTGCTTCCGTCGCCTGCATTTTGGAAATAAAGTAACGAACGTTTCTTTCCTCGGGAAACGGGAAAGTTTAGGTGAAAACTATTACAACACACACGATTCGAAGACAATTACCAAGACTGTTAAGATAATGGTAATGGACGAGATAGCAGGCACTTTTGATTACAAATATCGAGAACGACAATTACTTGATTAATGAGTTACGCAATTAATGAGGGTCACGCAAATTATAACTTTGAGGATCCAGAAATCGTTTTTAAAAACGTTTATTACTCTAAGTATCTACAATAGAACTATCGAGGTTGAAAGCAAGACAAGAAGTGATCTGAAACTAGGAAAAACGTATATAAAACAAGTTGTTCTGCTGTCGCAGCGTCCATCGGATCTCTTGATGAGACAGCAGTTCTCCTGTGAGTGTCCTCCATAACTCCTCCGTCCTTAAGCTGAAAAAATACTGGAAGTATTTTTTGAGCTGGGATTACCGCTTACATCCTCCATGGGTATTTCTTCGGTCTTCTTTTCTTCTGTTCTTCTTGACTTGCAGCGTTGAGTTCGAATGGTGATAAGAACGATCAATAGGAAAATACAAATGATAGCTAATGCGGAAAGTGTTAATATCAATGACGTTTTATAGTGAAACTTATTGCTTTCTTGAATAGGAGTTAATTGTTTACTAATTTTGTTAATTTCGTATAATTCCTCAAAATCTAATTTTGTTATGTTGGACGCCTGGAAGAATTGTCTTGTTTCGAAGGTTTCGGTCGTAAATTTTGGTAGGATCAATGGTTTTCCGCGTTGTATGTGTGGGTTGTTGGTGAATTTCATATCGTTGATTGACGCTTCGCAGTTTTCTGGGATTCTTAGCAGCACAGGAGATTCGACTTCCGAAATGCGGTCAGTCTGGCATCGTGATGAAATTTTCTCTTTCTTTGATGGAACTATGATTACCTCTTCGGTGGTGACTTGTTCTATGATTGTTTCTCGAAGGTTCACTTCGGTGGCGTAGCATCCTTCGGAGGTATGGCCCTCTAGAAGTTGTAGGGTGCAGTTGTCTCTAGGGTAGAAATGTTGCTGGCAGTAGTAGGCTCCTTCCAGCATGGGGCATTCTTCTTTTAATGGTTGTGCTTCTTCTTTTGTACGTGCCAAGTAGGGATACATGGGAGTAAATATTTTGTGGTTTTGGATGATTGGGTAAATGTGGTAGAAATCTAGGGGTTCTTGTTTCAAGATAGGAATATGAACAGCAAAGATTAATTTTGAATTAGAAAAACTAACTTGTGTTCCTAAAAACATGTAATATGTCAAGGCATTTTTAAATTTTGGAATTTCTGATTTTTTGTAAATATTTTGCAGGTGGTTGATCACTTCTAAAATTTCGTAACTGGATACTATAGAATTATGAAGAGAATTTAGTTTTGCAAATAGTATTGCGTTTTCAATATTATCAATGTATGTTATTAAATTTTGACAATCTAAATTCAATTGATTGATTATACTTTGAATAGCAAGACGTCCTGCCAGTGTATCGATTTGTGTTCTCGTTATGAATTGAAATTTCTCTAAATACATTTGAAATTGTTCTTGATTTTTCGATAGAGTTGTTAACGATTTATTGTAATGATCAGTTAGTTTTCTATATAGCGTAATTTGTAAATTGGACTCATGAATTAATTGATTTTGATTTTGTTGTAAAGTTTCTATTGCTCTGTCATAACGTTCTCCATCTTCGGAATCGAGATTGCCGAAAAGCCATTTATTTATCTTACCTAACCCATTTATTAACCCTCGTTTTGTACGAATATGCGGGTGGATGTTTTCTAATTTTCTTTCTAATATATTAATTAGGAATTCGGTTTGATTTAACATATTGTCTGTTGAGAAAATGCCAAGAATGTGAATAGATTTGTTGGTTGATGAGTTAATGGTATTTTTCATATCGGTGAAATGTTGTTTTAGTGATTTTGTTTGCTTAACAACCTCTTCTAAATCTAGGTAATGAATAAAAGTATGTTTAGTATAAACTAATCTACAAGTTCCTAGCTTAATTGGTAATAGTAAATTTTCAAGTGGTGTTATTTGAACGTCATTGTTGCTGAGAGTTCCTGTCATTTGATATACTAGGTATATCAGGGTGATCGTCAATTTCATCGTACTGTTGTCCCTGTAAAGATTTGTCAGGATTATTTCTTGGTTTTCGGACTATACTTTTGTGATAGGTGCCCTTGTTAGTGTTTAGGAGGATACCTTGGTCATTAATTACTTCTGCCTTTTTAAATTTTGGTAGTTTTTTGTCTCTGAATTTTGTCTGAATATAAACATTTTGTTGATTGGAGTAATCGGGTGGATTTGATCGATTTTCATTAATTTTGTTAATTATTTTTTCTTTAGCTTGGGCGTTTGATTCACGGATTTTTTCGTATAGTTTTTTAGAAGCTTCTTTATGATCTTGCACATAAGAGGATAAGACTAGGTGATCGTTTAAATCAAATGGATCAGGATTATTAATATGTCCTTTAATGATTTCGAAAGGTGTAAATTTGGTTACGGAATGGATCGAATTATTGTAGGTCAAAATTGAATGTTTCATTAATTGATCAGCTGTTAGTTCTCTATTTGTTTCTCGCAAACATCTAAAATGTTCAATTAGAGTTGAGTGAAATCGTTCAACTGGTGAGTTGGAATTACTATTTTTCGCGGTGGTGTAATGCAATTCAATTTTGTGGAGTTTACAAAAATCTTCTAAGTCTTGGTTTTTAAATTCGGTACCTGAATCCGCTGTAATTTTGAAGGGTAGACCGTGGTGAGTGATATAATTTAATAAACCTTCAACAATAGATATTCCAGTGATACTGGGAATAGGATAAGCTTGTCCGTATCGAGAGAACGAGTCAATTATTGTGAGAAAAGGTGTATTTGAAATTCGAAATACGTCGATATGTATGTGATCGAATGGTTTATTAGCTGTCGGTGTTAAATTAAACTTTATTACTGGAGGTTTTCGGTCATATTTGTTTCTTAAGCAAGTTTCGCAGTTATTTATATAGGTCTCGATATCTTCCGTCATTTTAGGCCAATAATATTTGGAACTTAATGATGCTTTTACTTCGTTAATACCTCGATGACCGTTCTTATAAATGTGTTAATATTCTAGTTTGTCTCTCTGATCGTCTCGTGTTAATACGTCGTCTAAAATTTTGGTACATTGAACAAATTTAAATGCGGAATTTTTAAAATATTTTTGTACAATAACTGTAAAATCTTCCGGTGACATTGGTGGTCTGAAATATAATGCGTAAAACTTTTTCGGATCAATGAATTCTTTCACAAATTGTACTATACCGTGTTCGAGATGTCTCTGTGGTAAAACAACAAATAACCTATTATTGTCGAAAATTTTCTCTGTCTTCGTCCTGTGTTCGGTAATTTCTCCGCAAGTTATCAAAATTTGATTTTTATATAGGTTTAGGGCTTTATTTGAGATGGGAATTTTGAGGATTGGGTTTTCTATTGCCGTGTGTACTGTCTCTAGATCTGTACTATCGCGCGGTGGTTCTACTTGTATGTCAGATAGAATTTTAATTTTTTGATCGTCTCCTAATATTTCCGAAATTTCTTGTTCTGAAAGACTCGGTAATTCGCGGGTAAGGTCAATGTCTCTTAAAATAATTTCGTTGATGTCATTTGTGTAGTCTGTATTGTCAATGTTAACGTCTACCGAGGATGTTTCTAATGCATTTAGGTCCGTATTTATTCGGGATAAACAATCTGCTACCGTGTTATCTTTTCCTTTTCGATATTCGATTTTATAATCAAATTCCTCAAGTTTCAGTCGCCATCTTACGAGACGTGAGTTAGGTTCTTTAAGGAAAATAGCCATTGTAACGGTTTGTGATCTGTAAAAATTTTTAATTTGCGGCCAAATAAGTATGGTCTGAAATATTTACATCCCCATACGATTGCTAATAGCTCTTTTTCAATCGTAGAGTAATTAATTTCGGCTGAATTTAGAGTACGTGAAGCGTATGATATAGGGTGACCGTCTTGTGACAATATCGCGCTAATTGCAAAATTGGATGCGTCTGTCATTAGTTCGAAAGGTTTATTGAAATTTGGGTAAGCTAAAATTGGTTCGGAGGTTAATAAATTTTTACACAATTTGAAACATTCTACAAATTATTTAGTATGTTCTACCTTTTGATTTTTCTTCAAGCATATTGTCATCGGTTTTGTGATTTGGGCAAAATTTTTTATAAATTTTCGGTAATAGCCTAATAGACCAAGGAATGATTTTATTTCCTTTTGTGTGCGTGGGATGGGAAATTTCCTAATCGTCTCGATTTTCTTTTTGTTGGGTTTAATTCCCTCTGGTGTAACAAGGTGGCCTAAGAACTCAACTTCTTTTTGTAGGAATTCACATTTATCTAGTTGGATTTTCATTTGTGCTTCTCTTAATTTTGAGAATACTAATTTTAAGTTTTGAATGTGTTCTTGCAGACTTGTGCTGAATATAATATCATCCATATAGACCATGCAGATTTTGTTTTGGAGATCTTTTAATATTTCGTCCATAACTCTTTGGAAAGTAGACGGAGAATTTTTTAGTCCGAATGGCATTCTTAGGAATTCGTAGTGTCCATTGTCTACGCTGAATGCTGTTTTTTCGATGGAGCATTGACTCATTTCAATCTGGTGGAATCCGCTGGCAAGGTCTAGAGTACTGAAATACTGAGCTCTTCCTAATTTGTCGAGTATGTCGGTGATGTTCGGTATTGGGTATCTATCTGATATAGTTTTTTCATTAATCTTTCTATAGTCAATCACGAGTCGCCATTTTTGTTGCCCTGATGCGTCCATTTTCTTGTTGACTATCCAGATTGGGGAACTCCAAGGTGAACTTGAAGCTCTAATAATTCCTTTATCAAGCATTTCATTAATTTGTCTTCGTACTTCCTCTTTGTGTATATATGGATACCTATAAGACTTCGTGTGTACAGGCACTTCGTCTGTTGTTTTTATCACATGTTTGATTTTTGAAGTGAAAGTTAAAGGATCACCTGGTTTTAGAAAGATGTCTGAAAATTGTCGGCATAGTCTTAAAATATTTTCTTTTTCTTCTAAATTCATGTGTTGTGTCCGTATTAAATGATCTATATTAATTTTATTTTTGTTGTGTGTTTCTTTAATTTGCTGTTTATTAGAGAAATTAAAATTATATGTTTCGTAAAGACAAGGTTCGAAATGGTAAGCGTCAATTGGTTTGGTTAATTTAATTGATAGTGTTTTATTACTTTCATTAATAATTTCGACAACAGCGTAACCGTTTTGTGCATTGGTTAGCGTTTCGGGAATGTATGCTTCGCCTAAATTCGTTCTGTTAATTAATATTTCGCCGTTTAAAATGGTGACCGGTAATGACCTTAATATTCTTTCTGAAGGTCCAAGGGTGAATTCGAATTTTGTATCCGACGGTTTTCTAAATTTTATTGGTATGATTACGTGATCGCTAATTAATCTTTTATTGGTGAAATCAATGTTTAGCCTCATTTTTATCAAATCTTCCAAGCCTATAATTCCGTCAAAGAATTCGTGAAAATCGTGCAGTATGAAATTAATATTGTAGTCGCAATGAAATTCCTGGAAAGCCGGTATCTCTGCTTGATACATGATACGCTTACTAACAAGAGATGTTTTAATGTCTACATTTGCGTGATAAATACAATTTGGATAAAATTTTTCTGCAACTATGGGCCTAATTAAAGATTTTGTACTACCTGTATCAATCAGTAATTTTAGAGGGGGTTGTTTTATTTCTATGTAAGGCAAGGGATTATCTGATGATATATTTAATTCTATTCTATCGAGTTGTCTTCCGAGGCACCTATTGGAAAATTTACATTTTCGTTGTCCTGTTCTACAGGGTGAGCAAAGTCCGAAGAGTCGTTATTCGTGTCACATGGTTGGTAATATTGATTGTCGTAATATTGGTTGTCGTCAGATTGATCGTCATAGTTTTGGTTATAATCGTATTGATTATTTTCGTCGTTTTCGTAATTGTTGGAATGGAGTTCCTCGACTAAGATGTTCGGGTTTTGGCCAACATTTTAAAAATGATTGTGCCTCTGATTGTTGAAATTTGGTCTAGGATAGTTTAGGGTTCGTCTATTGTTGAAAGATGGATTTCGGGATGTCGTTGACATAGGTTCTGGTTTGGGTAATTGATTCGGTGGAATCGGTCTCGGTTTCCATACATTTTGTGGGGGACCAAATACTTGAGAGTTTGTGGGTAATTTTTGAGGGGGTTGCGGTCGTGGTTGGATATTTATCGGTTGACTAGGGAATGGTGTTCTTTGATTGTTTTGAAATTGATTTTGCGCGTAACTAATTTCTTGGAATTGGTTCGGGTTTGGTGGGTTGAGGTTTGATTGATTATAGATTGGCTGATGGTTCTGATCGAATTTGGGTTGAAAGTTTGATCTGGGAATGGTATTTTGCGGTTTAAATTGGTTGTTTTTCGGAAAAGGGGTTCGTTGTTCGTTAGGGTTGCCGTAAAGTCTTTCAAAATTGTCGAATTCGTCAACGTAAGCAATAGCATCTTCAAGAGACGCTGGTTTCTTTAGGTGCATATTATTTCTCAGAGTGCCAGAACAGCCTGCAATGAAGGTGTTTAATGCAGTTTTGTCACAGTGATTGATTTGACATAATTTATCTTCTTTACTCGCTTCAGTAATATTACTTATTCTTTGAACAACTTGACTTCTTAATAACTGTAGTCGCGTACCGAAATCTATCATGTTTTCGTTTCTGAAAGGTTTTGTTCTAGTTAATTCTTGTAAAAGGCAATCTAAATCTCGTCTGTCAGAAAAACATTGAATTAGGGCATTTTTAAAATCTTTCCAATTGGCCAATTCCATTCGATTACCTACCATGGCTTCCGCTTTTCCTACCAACTTTTCTTGCAAACATTCGAAAATATGTTTGTTCAAGTCTTTATCTCTATAAATTTCGTAGTCGTGTATGAAACTTTCACAACGAGAAATGAATTTATTAAGTGTGTTACTGTTACCATCATATGGCTTGATGTTATTTAATTTTAATTTGAATAGATCCCAATTTAATTTACTAATATCTGGTAGTGACATTTTTGAATGTTCAATAGAATTTAGATTATAGTTTAAATTTGAGTCTGATTGAATTTGACTTTCGTTTTCTAAACTTAACTTACTAAGTTCTCTTAATAATTCGTCTTCTAAATTGCTCATAAAATTACTTTTCTTCCTATTTTCGTTTGTTCTTAACCTATCTCTCCTGAAACTCTGACAAGGAGCAGGAAAGGCAAAAGGAACTTGGCACTTACAGTTTTCGCCTGGAGTACCGGAGTTTCTTCCCTGACTTCCGTCTCGCCTCCGCTGGTCGTTCCCTGGATGCTCGCCTGTGGTGGTACCGCTGAAGGGGTTGTTCACCGTTGTGGTCCTCTGAAGGGGGTGGTTCGTTGGATCCGCACTTCAGTGTTGAAACACTTAGATCGCGAAAGATTGTTTCCCGGCACGATGCGAAAATACGGTTTTTCGCCAATCCGTACGAATCCTACTGACTGCGCCAATTATAACTTTGAGGATCCAGAAATCGTTTTTAAAAACGTTTATTACTCTAAGTATCTACAATAGAACTATCGAGGTTGAAAGCAAGACAAGAAGTGATCTGAAACTAGGAAAAACGTATATAAAACAAGTTGTTCTGCTGTCGCAGCGTCCATCGGATCTCTTGATGAGACAGCAGTTCTGTGAGTGTCCTCCATAACTCGCATTCGCTTTTAAATCTTTGGTAATTACTGCAGCACATAATGTATGAACAATCACGGCTCGTTCTGAAACAAACAAACACACACACGATGTTGACGCTAACGTCAACATTATTTAAGGGAATTTTAGGTGAAATACTTATAATTTATTGTAACCGATTTTAGGGAACTTTTTACGTAATTTTATCATTGAAATTAATAGGCGTTGTTTTACAAAACGGAAAAACAATTCATAATTAAGAGCGAGGATAAATGTGAACAATATTATTGAATTAATTTAACATTCGCACACGAATCAATAACATTAGCGACCATTTCACGTTACTAAAGGAAAACAATTACGAATAAACGTGAGGGGTCAAGTTCAACTCAGCTGACTAAGCATAACACAACATCTCGGTAATATGATAACGGAAGGTCAGCTGGGTACAAGGTAACGAAAACAATAAAATCGTATTTAACCTATGTAAAATCAATCTGTATAAAAACCCTGAATTTTGGTACAATAAATTAGTATACCACGTATGCTCAAAACGACAGTGTGTTGTGATCTTTCTTCACGCCGCTTAACTCGACTACCCAAAACCTAACAACACTTCAAACCGTAGAGTACGTAACGTCCTCTCTCCAACCTACAAAAACTTCGAGAACTTCAAGAGAACACGTCAAGCCCTGATCTCCATCTACAAGAACGTCTTCAGCCTTACAACCTGGAGACAAGATTTATCTCCGCAGCCACCCACGAGCTTCGAGAGATATCTACATACAGTCCACTCTCTAGAGATCACTGCACACTTCCGTTCATGGTCCTTCGAGCCCTTCGAGTCCAGCGACCGAAGAAGAGTCCTGAGTAAGTCAAAAGCAACTTCACTGGGACAACGAGACTACAAATACTACAAGGACTTCATCGCCAACACAAAGCGGGAAGTCAAGAAACCAAGAAGAGTCCTGAGTAAGTCAAAAGCAACTTCACCAGGACACCGAAACTACAAATACTACAAGTTCGACAAGACGGACCAGTGCACTTTCGTTCATGGTCCTTCGAGCCCTTCGAGTCGAGCGACCCAAGAAAGCTCCTGAGTAAGTCAAAAGCAACTTCACCAGGACACCGAGACTACAATTACTACAACTTCGAAAAAGCTCCTGAGTAAGTCAAAAGCAACTTCACTAGGACAACGAAACTACAAATACTACAAGTTCGAAAAGACGGACCAGTGCACTTTCGTTCATGGTCCTTCGAGGAAAGTAACCAGCGCCGATAGACGGGAACTTCTACAACTCCGGAGTAAGTCACAGATACTTCACCGGGAAACCAAACCCACAATTCTACAAGTCCGAGACGACGGGCAAATCAAGTCACTGCAGCCGGGAAGAACCGCCGGTGACTACAAACACGGAACTTCTAGAACTTCAACGTCAACACACAGCGGGAAGTCAAGAAACCAATAAAGCTCCTGAGTAAGTCACAGAAACTTCAGTAGGACACCAAATCTACATTCTTCAAGAACTTCGACGCCAACACACAGCGGGAAGTCAAGAAACCAAGAAAGCTCCTGAGTAAGTCACAGAAACTTCAGTAGGACACCAAATCTACATTCTTCAAGAACTTCGACGCCAACACAAAGCGGGAAGTCGAGAATACCAAGAAGATTCCTGAGTAAGTCACAGCCACTGTACCAGGACGTCGAATCTCTGCAGTCGGAGAAGAAGCCGCCAGTGAGAACACACACGAAACTTCCAGAACTTCGACGCCAACACAAAGCGGGAAGTCGAGAAAACCAAGGAAACTCCTGAGAAGCGGGAAGCCGAGCCAAGGATCCTGAAACCAACAAAATGGAGCGAGCAGAGGAACTGGTTCGAGAACAAGAGAAAATAGCTCAAGAAATCGTGCAACTACATAATAACTGCAAGAAAGACGGAACTTCTAGAAAGACCAAGGAGTATTTACAAAAAAAGGTGGATCGTCTAGATACGTTATGGGAGAAAGCCCAAGAGAACAACGAGATGTTCCACGAACTAGGATGCGGTGACCACCGCAATTACGTAAAAGCACAATATTTTAAAGATATGGAGGAAAGCTACAAGACATGTCGACTGTACCTGACGTCACACGAGGAGTACAAGACACCCAAGAAGCAAGTTTTTGAGTTAAAACTACAAGAGTCAACATCGCAAGGGAAGGAACCCAAACGGACCGAACAGGATCGCCGACAAGCCAAGTTGAAGGTAAAAATAACCAACTTGACAAGATTACTAAGCCAAGCAGGAGATGAAATAGCGAGAGCGACACCACGATGGTCGTACGCCTATCATCGGCAACAAATAGCCAAAGCATGTACCAAAGCATGTAAGCCAAATACGACAGAGATCACGAAGAATACGCAGGATTGGAACAACAGGTTGGCGACACGTTACACAAATTAGAAATACGAGAAACTCCTTGCGTAACAAATACACTGCAGAGAGAAATAAAACTGCCTCAGATCCAGCTGCCGACGTTCGACGGAGGATACGATAAGTGGGTAAATTTTTACGAAATATTTAATACAATGGTCAACACGAATGAGGCATTGTCCGATATTCAAAAAATGAGTTATCTAAAGGCTCATCTTAGAGGAGAAGCGAGTCGGACAGTTCAACATTTCCAAACAACGGAAGCGAATTATGCCGACGCATGGAAAACACTGAAAAGGCGATATCATAACACACGCCTGACCGTGAATAAACTACTCGACAAAATACTTGATTTTTCGCCGATTCAGAACGAGTCCGTTCAACAGTTGAGGAGTTTACACGACACAGTCTTCGAATGTACTAAGGGAATCCACAACCTAAACGTGAACACGGAGGATTGGGGACCATTTTTAGGCCGCATTGTTACCCGAAAATGGGACTCAGAAACGAATAGACTGTATGAACAGTCGCTGGATCGATCAGATGTCATCCCACCATTTGAATCGATGATGAAATTCCTGGAGAAAAGAATTTTATCCCTGGAGAGCACACAATACCAACACAGTACGCCAGAACCACTGACGACGGACGTTCCAAGATGGTTATCCAGCAAGTTCTGCCAACAACAGGATCACACCATACATCAATGCGAAACATTCCGGAAGCTGGATGTTGCTAAAAGGAAGCAGGCAGTTAGAGAAAAACAATTATGTTGGAGTTGTTTGAAACACAGTAACAAGGAAAATTGTTACAGCCAATCACAATGCAGAATGCGTGGACAAAACCATCATACATTGCTGCACGAAGAGAAACAAAATACCACAAGGAGCACAAGACAGATGAACGGGCCCAAAGAAGAGGCCACAATGAATATCGTGAGCATGACTGCACTCACGAGATTCACCACAGATGACACTCAACAAAACAGTAAGTCAACCCTGGGAATGAAAAGTCCAGACGAGGACAAGGTGAGGGCCAAAAATGAAAAGGCCCACGAGAAGACGTCTCAAAGGAACACGTTCCGACAAAGGGTCGAGCCACGTGAACCAAGAGGGAACAAGAAACAAATGACACATGGCAAATACAGCCAGAGAGATTTCCAGAAGGAGAACAAGGCACTCCAAAAACGCAATCAAGTACTCCAGGGGCAGGACAAGGCGATCCAGAGGCGGAACGAGGTGATGTTACGCACTGTTATCGGCTCGAACTGTTGGAGGCGCAAGTCGAGGAGCGGAGAAGCTCCCTCGATAAGCAATTGAAAATTCAAAATGTCGAAATAAGCAAGTTGAAAGAAAACGTGATCGTGCAGAATGAAGTCATCACAAGACTTCAAAATGAACTAATCACTAGAAACAACAGACAAATAGAGGAAAGTGGAAAAATCACAGCCATATTAAACGACATGACCCAGCTGTACCGTCGATTGATTGACGAATACAATACTGAGGAGAAGCAATGGAAATCCAAACTCATCAAAAAGGCATCCGAGACACTCAACCCGTTGATGAGAATGAAGGAGTTCAAGGAAGAATTTGGCAGAAGGTACGCCTCTGCCCTTTCCCCGGCAGCACCGCACTACGGCGATTCATTGGCGGCCGCAAGAGAATCAACAAAACACCCTCTAGATCAAGCATTCGACAACAGAACGTCGAAAATTGAAGAATCCACGATTGCCCTACCTCAAATTGAAGCTTGCTTAAATTTGAAACCCGTAGGCGAACCTGAAGGGAAGATCGAACAAATCGAACTTCTCACCCAAAATCACTTGTCACCCGTGCCAGAATTATACTTGTCAACCAACTCTGGAGTTACAACAAGTACGGCACTACCAAAACTAAGAAGAAAGGATTGGGAAGTACCAACGACAGAAGATTTCATCTCGTTACTTCGGCAGTCGAGGTCAACGGAGTACTACAATCAACTGCGACAGTCTAAGCAACATAAACCAAAGCCTGTTGGTCCTAAGCACACAACAGCCACAACGGTACAACACCAACAGGACGCAGACGAAACTTCCAACCACGATCCCATCCCACGACGGAAGGATGCCCGCAGGAGCAGAGAGACGATGGCTGCGCCCCTTCACGTTCAGCGAAGAAGAAATTCGGTAGCATGCTATCGCCCAGAGTCCGAAGAAGACGTCATCAGCTGCCCATGCAACCACAGTGGGATACGGCCACACAGGATGACAGGCGAGGATCAACCCAAACCACTACACCCCCAACGACGACCACATCAAACTTCGAGAAGGTCCTGCGCAGAAGAAGTAAGGCAACCGCCGGTGAAGGGACACACAACATGGGTCGCCGAGAGGTGGCAGGATGTTGACGCTAGCGTCAACATTATTTAAGGGAATTTTAGGTGAAGAACTTATAATTTATTGTAACCGATTTTAGGGAACTTTTTACGTAATTTTATCATTGAAATTAATAGGCGTTGTTTTACAAAACGGAAAAACAATTCATAATTACGAGCGAGGATAAGTGTGAACAATATTATTGAATTAATTTAACATTCGCACACGAATCAATAACATTAGCGACCATTTCACGTTACTAAAGGAAAACAATTACGAATAAACGTGAGGGGTCAAGTTCAACTCAGCTGACTAAGCATAACACAACATCTCGGTAATATGATAACGGAAGGTCAGCTGGGTACAAGGTAACGAAAACAATAAAATCGTATTTAACCTATGTAAAATCAATCTGTATAAAAACCCTGAATTTTGGTACAATAAATTAGTATACCACGTATGCTCAAAACGACAGTGTGTTGTGATCTTTCTTCACGCCGCTTAACTCGACCACCCAAAACCTAACAACACTTCAAACCGGAGAGTACGTAACGTCCTCTCTCCAACCTACAAGAACTTCGAGAACTTCAAGAGATTACGTCAAGCCCTGATCTCCATCTACAAGAACGTCTTCAGCCTTACAACCTGGAGACAAGATTTATCTCCGCAGCCACCCACGAGCTTCGAGAGATATCTACATACAGTCCACTCTCTAGAGATCACTGCACACTTCCGTTCACACACACACAGACATTTTTACACAACAATTTTGAAGTAATGTACCTTCTGCTTCCGTCGCCTGCATTTGGAAATAAAGTAACGAACGTTTCTTTCCTCGGGAAACGGGAAAGTTTAGGTGAAAACTATTACAACACACACGATTCGAAAACAATTACCAAGACTGTTAAGATAATGGTAATGGACGAGATAGGAGGCACTTTTGATTCCAAATATCGAGGACGACAATTACTTGATTAATGAGTTACGCAATTAATGAGGGTCACGCATTCGCTTTTAAATCTTTTGCAAAATACGCACTTAGGAATCCGTTTGAATGATTAAAATTTCGTATATAACATCAGCCTACTTTTGTGAAATTAATCAGTTGTGTGTGTGTGTGTGTGTGTGTGTGTGTGTGTGTATGTGTGTGTGTGTGTGTGTGTGTGTGTGTGTGTGTGTGTGTGTGTGTGTGTGTGTGTGTGTGTGTGTGTGTGTGTGTGTGTGTGTGTGTGTGTGTGTGTGTGTGTGTGTGTGTGTGTGTGTGTGTGTGTGTGTGTGTGTGTGTGTGTGTGTGTGTGTGTGTGTGTGTGTGTGTGTGTGTGTGTGTGTGTGTGTGTGTGTGTGTGTGTGTGTGTGTGTGTGTGTGTGTGTGTGTGTGTGTGTGTGTGTGTGTGTGTGTGTGTGTGTGTGTGTGTGTGTGTGTGTGTGTGTGTGTGTGTGTGTGTGTGTGTGTGTGTGTGTGTGTGTGTGTGTGTGTGTGTGTGTGTGTGTGTGTGTGTGTGTGTGTGTGTGTGTGTGTGTGTGTGTGTGTGTGTGTGTGTGTGTGTGTGTGTGTGTGCGTGCGTGCGTGCGTGCGTGCGTGCGTGCGTGCGTGCGTGCGTGGGTGCGTGCGTGCGTGCGTGCGTGCGTGCGTGCGTGCGTGCGTGCGTGCGTGCGTGCGTGCGTGCGTGCGTGCGTGCGTGCGTGCGTGCGTGCGTGCGTGCGTGCGTGCGTGCGTGCGTGCGTGCGTGCGTGCGTGCGTGCGTGCGTGCGTGCGTGCGTGCGTGCGTGCGTGCGTGCGTGCGTGCGTGCGTGCGTGGGTGTGTGTGTGTGTGTGTGTGTGTGTGTGTGTGTGTGTGTGTGTGTGTGTGTGTGTGTGTGTGTGTGTGTGTGTGTGCGCGCGCGCGCGCCCGCGCTACAAGGTAATTAATTCACGTGTAAGTACATATTTTGTATTTCTTTAATTTATTTTGAAGACCTTTCATATTACCATATTAAAGTGTAGTAATTCTATAATACAGTCATTTTGGAGAGTCAAAAAATAAAGTACTTTTAATTGTTTACAGTATTCAGATAACAGGGTGATAATCCAAATTTTCGCGCGCTTCAACAGTTGATCTGAAAGTGAGTATGCATTTTGTTTTCCATTCTTTCATTTTTGTAAAAATTTGGTTTTATTCTCACATGGATTTGAATAAATTCAATAAAATTGCAGAAGGCGATTTGAAGCCTACTGCAAAACTCTCAAATTTCCCCATTGATGTTCCGCAATATTTTGTTTTTCTTTCATTTTGAAGACCTTTCATACACCATTAAAGTGTACGTTGGGTACTTGTTTTTGAATTTTTCAATAATTTTTAATTCACGTGTAAGTACCTATTTTGTATTTCTTTAATTTATTTTGAAGACCTTTCATATTACCACATTAAAGTGTAGTAATTCTATAATACAGTCATTTTGGAGAGTCAAAAAATAAAGTACTTTAAATTGTTTACAGTATTCAGATAAGAGGGTGATATTCCAAATTTTCGCACGCTTCAACAGTTGATCTAAAAGTGAGTATGCATTTTGTTTTCCATTCTTTCATTTTTGTAAAATTTGGTTTTATTCTCACATGGATTTGAATAAATTCAATAAAATTGCAGAAGGCAATTTGAAGCCTACTGCAAAACTCTCAAATTTCCCCATTGATGTTCCGCAATATTTTGCATTTCTTTTTAATTTTTTTTTATTTAAAGATATCCAACGTTTCTGGAGATATTCTAAGGATTTTCACTGGTTGTTTCGACAACTTAACCTAAAAAGTTAGTATGCATTTTGTATTCCATTCTTTCATTTTTGAAAAATTTGTTTTTTATTCTCAGATGGATTTGAATAAATTCAATAAAATTGCAGAAGGCGATTTGAAGCCTACTGCAAAACTGTGCGATTTCCCCGTTGATGTTCCGCAAAGGATTCTATCGGCCAGAGTGGTGGACACTAAATTCGGAAAGAGCGTGTTACTGGAGCTGGAGGAATCTCAAGTGTTTCTTCCAAAGAGAGCGACCGGAGAATTAGAGGGAAATATTGAGGAATTTAAGAAGGCGACGTACGGAGTAATTTATAAAGGGCAGAAGAAGGTCGGGAAAGGGAACCCCATGATATTATTTAATATTGCAAAAATTTAGAGGTGAATGTGTGTATGTGTATATTTTGTAAAGAGGGAGAAGATGAGAGTGAACAAAGTTACTAAGAAATGCACTGAGTTAATTGGAAAATTAAAAAAATATAAGGATGAACATTTTAATATTTGGATTAAACCTATTCAAAGGCATATCAGGTTATGTAACATTGTATTACGTGATGAGAAAGATAATTTATCTATTGGGAAAATATGTAAGTTACAAACGCTGATACATCACTTAGTCATTTCAAAAATTATTTTTGCGAAAAATTCATGCGATTAGTGCAGGATCAAAATTATATCAACGTATTAAGTGGGAAGATGTGATTTCTTGTTTTCGGAGTAGAATTAGGACAAGTGTCATAATTAATCTATCGCATAAGTGTTTAGTCTCATTTTTGGAAGATGCTGAAATACTATTCCGAAAGAAAATCAAAATTATTTAAAAAAAGTTTAGGATGATTAAAGTAAATGCTAATTTTTGTGGAGAGTTCATTAGGCAATCAAAAGGTGAGGATATTTTGGAATATAAATATTTTAATACTAAAAATGGAGTGATTGACGAAGGAACGGATTTGCAAAGTTGGTTCATGGAGCAAATTAAAGATAAAATTAGTAACAAAATATCAGAATTTCAGGAACGTGATTCAGGATGGACACTACATCGAATTATCTTTTTAGAAATTAATATTAATAAACATGAAATGGGTAATGGGTCGTCATTTATAAAGCTACCGGTGGAAATAGAGAGGAAACATGCAGTTATTAATGTTCGGAATAGTGATGATAAGGCATGTTTCTATTGGTCTGTTGTATGCGGTATATTTCCTTCAAAGAGTCATAAAAACAATTTAATATCTTCATATCCTTACTATAAGGCAGTTTTGGTAACGGAAAATTTAGAAGCACCTATGCCGTTACAACAAATTTCAAAATTCGAAATTGCTAATAACATATCTGTTAATGTTTATGGTTTAGAATTACAAAAAAAAAACTGCTATACAGTAGTTCCGATTAGATTAACGAAAAATAAATTAGATACTCACGTTAATTTATTATTAATTCAAAATAAATATTATCCCAAAGAACCTAATTTTGATCATGTCGAAGATAGTGAAGAAATTAAATATCATTACTGCTACATCCAAAATTTGTCTAGATTAGTTTCGTCACAGCTAAATAAGAACATTTACAAAAAATGCATTTGTGACAGATGTTTGAATTACTTTCAAAAACAAGAGAAGTTCAATGAGCATATAAAACTTTGTGCTAGTAGAAACGATTATAAAATTTCATTTCCCAATTATGAGTATGTTGAATTTCGAAATTTCGTTTTTAAGCAGACGGCACCTTTTATTATCTATGCAGATTTTGAAAGCCTTTTGGAGGCTTTCGACGACGCCTCTGCTACTTCTGCTGCTACAAGAAATTATCAAAAACATAAAGCTTATTCTGCAGGTTACTATTTAAAATGTGCTTATGACGAGTCCATATAATATTATAATAGCTATCGTGGTACAGATTACATAGAATGGTTTAGAATGGAACTAAAAAAGTTAGCTAAATTAATTGAGTCAAAAATGAAAATTATCATACCTGTCACCAGCAAACCTACCAGCAAAGCGAAAATTTGCCATATTTGTGAGAAACCGTTTAAAGCTGAGGATAAAGTAGTCTTGGACCATAATCACTTTAATGGGGAAGTAAGGGGTTGGGCGCATGCGCAGTGCAATCTCTCGTTTAAAAAGCTCTTTGTTGTGCCTATAGTTTTTCATAATTTAACAGGATACGATAGTCATTTTTTAATAAGAGATCTAGCTAAATCGGGGAGCTTGACCATACTTCCCAACAACAAAGAAAGATACATATCATTTACGCAATATGATGACGAGACGAAAATAAAGTTCCGATTTATAGATTCAATTAGATTTTTGGGCGCATCTCTCGATGAATTGGTGTCGATCATGGAAAGGGAAAATCTCATAATTGTGAAAAGTGAATTTGGGTGTGCTGCTGATGATGATGAAAAATTTAATTTATTAACCAGAAAAGGTGTCTTTTGTTACGATTACATTTCGCACATTGATAAGTTAGAGGAAACAGAATTACCATCGATTGAACATTTCTACAACAAATTAACTGATGAAAGTATTAGTTTCGAGAAGTATGCTCACGCTCAAAAGGTTTGGAAAAAGTTTGAAATTCAAAATTTGGGGGAATATTCGGACATATACTTGAAAACTGATGTCCTACTTTTGTCGGATGTGTTTAAAAATTTTAGAAAAAATTGCATTGCAACTCACAAGTTAGATCCAGCATGGTATTACACAATGCCAGGTTATACATGGGACTGTATGCTTAAATATACAAAATGTAAATTAGAATTGTTACGCGATGTTGATCAAATAATGTTTAAAGAGCAAGCTATCCGTGGCGGCATTTCCGTATGTTCCAATCGCTATTCCGAAGCGAATAACAAGTACATGTCTTCATATAATCCTTGTAATCCATCCAAATATATCCTTTATTTGGACGTTAATAACCTCTATGCCTCTATGGGAAAAGTATGATGGAGCCTCTTCCACATGGTGGGTTCGAATGGGTCGATGATGTTGATAATTTTGACGTAATGTCCATTCCAGACGACAATCCGGAAGGATATATACTTCAGGTTGACTTTGAATACCCCAAGAGATTACATGACATTCATAAAGATTTTCCGTTTGCTGCCGAACACCGCGTACCTCCCCGTTCGAAATGCTCTAAATTAATGACCACTTTGTACGATAAGAAGGAGTACGTTTTGCATTGTGATGATCGAGGTTGCAGGTAATTTTTAAGAGTGGTATAAGTTGACTGAAACGCTTCGAGGTTCGATTGCAACTGGTTTTATTTTATTCATGAATATTCGAATACAGGATCGTTGACGCTGTTTATTGCTTAGTTTACGAATTATGGAATTAACAATAGTAAGGATATTTTATACGACGGATGTCGATGAACATTTTGCCGATTTACGCTAAACGTAAGTTTATACAATATTGAATAACTTTTACACTGCACCTGGGTAAACGTACCGGACGTATCGTTGAAATGTGATATTGATTATTAATGATGATTAAAGTTCATTAACTTGTATTATTCCAGTACACCTCCCCGGTGAAGAAGAAAAAAAAATAGTTGCAATACATTTTTTTTTTATATATTTACCTTATTTACAATATTTTTTTACCTTATTTTTATGTACTTCTACCCGTTTTTTATTTATTTCTAATACTACATTGGGATGTTTATCCTTAATTACAATATATGGCCCTAAATATAATGGATCTAACTTACTTATCCTATTTTCATTAGTTATGAGAACTTCGTCTCCTTCTGAATATAATACATCTTTACACTTTGTATCAAAATATTCCTTTCTTTTATTTTTTGATGTCATCAATTTATTCCTAGTTAGTTAAAATGTACAAATTATTGTCAAATTAATGCCATTTTAAGAGGACCAACCAAGTCTAAATAAATTTTTTGGAACGCTGATGTAGCTGTAGAAGTTACAGTTAATGTTTGTTTAGCATTCCTACTAAATTTACATTTTTGACAGTCGTCACATTTCTTAACAAACTTTTCAATGTCTTTCCTTAACCCTGACCAAATGTAAAACTTTTTAATATTATTGAACATACGGTTAATTCCAGCATGTCCTCCTGTAGGTAGGTTATGGAAATCATTTAGAATTAATTGTCTCATTTCTTTGTCTTCTATACGCTTTACGTCTTTTATTATCGATATTTTAATGTTAGCATGCTTAATTTCATTTTTATATCGCGATATGTCTTTTATAAACTTTTTGTGTTCCTCCGTTTTTACTATGCATAGTTCTCCAATCTTATATTTTTTACATAAATTCCCGAGACTCCTCAACGAAGTACCTAAGTCAAACGTTGATCGGTAATCTAGGATTAAATAAATTATTTGAGATATCTCATCAAACACGTAATCACCGTAGCGAACATAACGGCCTGGAACTTTTTTATTTGAAATGTTTTCAAAAGATTGTCGTATATTTGTAACTCAACACTGTTAATTGGACTCAGTTGGACTCAATTGGAGATTCAGTAGATGGGGTCGTGGTTTGGTAGATTCCTTAGCCATCAGCTTCAGCTTCGTCTTCCCACGTAGCGAGCCAGCAGCGCTATAGCTTCACTGTTCGTTCCCTCGATGCTAGCCCCGGTGTGGTACAGCTAGTTGAAGTTCCCTGATGAAAGTTGTGTTCTTTTCGTCGGGATAAATGCACTAACTTTACTGCTATATTACTTCTTGTTGGTCTTAGTTTCTACGATAATATCTTGACTTCGTCGAATTTCTCTTCGAATTTGACGAACCATGGCTTTTCTTATACGGTAATATGCCAGTGCCAAAATTATTACAAGTATGATGAGTCCAATCGTAATAGCAAATACTTCCCAAAGTTGTACGTGGTTGGATTCGCTTGCTTCAGCCGTAGTTCCTCCACTGTTTCCAGCTTGACTTATAATAACTTCTTTAGACTGAGTTTTCCCCATAGCTGCACTTTAAGTCCTTTTTCTTGTCACGTTCACTTAAGTTTTTCCACTTTCAGTTTTTTGTTCACTGTACTATTTAAACTGGATGGCAGGATCGCCATGTGATGATCGAGGTTGCAGGTAATTTTTAAGGGTGGTATAAGTGGACTGAAACGCTTCGAGGTTCGATTGCAACTGGTTTTATTTTATTCATGAATATTCGAATACAGGATCGTTGACGCTGTTTATTGCTTAGTTTACGAATTATGGAATTAACAATAGTAAGGATATTTTATACGACGGATGTCGATGAACATTTTGCCGATTTACGCTAAACGTAAGTTTATACAATATTAAATAACTTTTACACTGCACCTGGGTAAACGTACCGGACGTATCGTTGAAATGTGATATTGATTATTAATGATGATTAAAGTTCATTAACTTGTATTATTCCAGTACAGCATTATCGAAATTTAAAACAGGCTCTGGCGAACGGTTTAGTCTTAAATAAAATACACAAAATTTTAAAATTCCAGCAGAGCACCTGGTTAAAACCATATATCGATCTGAATAGCAACCTTAGAGCTGCTGCAACGACCTCTTCCTTAAAAAATCTTTATAAACTTTTTAATAACGCCGTATTTGGTAAAACTATGGAGAATATACGCAAACATCGTGTACTTAAAATTGCTAAAACCTGGGGAGGGCGTCACGGAGCTAAAAATTTCATTGCTTCCCCACTATTTCACAGCAGGCTGATTTTAGATGACAATTTAACAATTATTGAATTAGGAAAAGCAGAATTGATATTTAATAAGCCTTTGTATGTAGGTATGTCCATTTTAGACTTGTCAAAATTGTATATGTACGATTTCCAACCAATACATGTTACCGAAATTGGGAGAAAACTGTAAACTTCTTTACACCGACACCGATAGCTTTATCTATAGTAGAGGAGCTATGCGGGCCTCAGACCACTTGTCGTCGTAGAAGGCCCCCAGGTGGTCCGAGCGACCCCAAAGTGGAGGTGTGGGTTGTTGATGACGTACCGGTCTTGTAGACGTCCCCCAGGTCTCAGTAGGTGTCCGCGTACCCCACCTGGGGGCCTATGCGGGTTTCGGACCACTCCTCGTCGTAGAAGGCCCCCAGGTGATCCGAGCGACTCCAAAGTGGAGGTGTGGGTTGTTGATGACGTACCGGTCTTGTATACGTCCCCCGCGTACCCCCCCCCCTGGGGGGCCTATGCGTGTTTCGGACAACTCCTCCTCGGCCCCCAGGTGTTCCGAGCGACTCCAAAGTGGAGGTGGGGGGGTTGTTGATGACGTACGGGGATTGCGTGCGGGTATCACACCTCGTTGTAGATGATCCCCCAGGTGGTTCGAGCGGAGGTCGGACGCCTATAGGTCCTCGAGGTACCGATCGCGCCATCTACGTTCGCGCTCGTGAACGTCACATGTTCGAGGTAAAGAAACCTGCGCGATTTGTACCATCTTGCCCCCTCCCTATCAGACTACTTTACGATGAAGATCTCTAGGTATCGAAAAGGTTCGTGTGCCGAGCGAGAGGGGAGGAGAGAGAGAGAGAGAGAGAGAGAGAGAGAGTCCGATCGTCAGCCATTATTTCAGTATCAAAATTATGTATTACATTAAATATTTTTGCAATATTTAATGTAATACAGCTACCGAAACCGGGTCTCGATCCCGGGACACAAAGAGTTTCAATCTTCCGCTCTTCCAACTGAGCTATTTCGGTTATATCGAAATATGTTCTAATACACATTTTAAAGGTGAATGCACTTCATCTGCCCGCAAGAGGTACCAAATGATCGCGGTCCTAAGAGGGAGAGAGAGAGAGAGAGAGAGAGAGAAATAATAAAAAATGAATAACATTTCAAGAATAATTTTTATTTTCAGCTTTTGAAATGATGTACAAATACATATCGATAATCGACCTCACGTGTTTCTCGATTCTCTCACGTTCCCATCTCCAGGAAGTGCACGAGCAGGTATCTGGACCCTCTATGGTGGTGTCTCTGGACCAGGGGCAGCTCACAAAATGTTCACCATGCGTCGATTTTCGTTTTTCTTCTGCTTCTCTGGTTGCAACTTTAGTGTGTAGCTCTAGGAGTTCTTTCGTATGTGCAGGTGTTACATAGTAACCGAATTCAAACAAAAAACTTTTCACTTCCATATTTTACTGGTAGTAGATGTGAATAGTAGGAGCACTTTTAAGAGAATGAAGAAGAAGGTTCATGTGGTGATGGTGGCAATGGTGGTGGTAATAGAAGTCAGTGAACTGACTTGACCTGTCCTCATTCAAGTTTCGACAAGTTTGTCGGATGGAAATATTCGACCCAGCTGTTGGAACTTGTCGAAACTTGTAGTTTATACCATCAACGCTTTCACATCAAAATAAGTCAGTGAACTGACTTGACCTGTCGTCATTCAAGTGTCGACATGTTCGTTGGATAGAAATATTCAACTCAACAGTTGGAACTTGAAGGACGGTAGGTCAAGTCTTGACTTGATCTACCGTCATTCAAGTTTCAACAGGTTTGTGGGATAGGATTATTCGACTCAACCGTTGGAACTTGTCAGACAGTTTACATTAAAATAAAAAAAACAAAGTCAAAATTTAATTGCGTGTATTTCCATATAGGTCAACATACAATTTCATAATTTTTTGCATAGCCTTTTTAATATCGTCGCGGTGAAGTAGTCGATCTGTACACAAACAAGTATCCGGACCATCCGTGCTACAGTTCAATGCCCAAGGACAGCTCACGTAATGACGTCCGTGGATAGATGTCTGCATCTTTTCCAATTCTGCATTTAGGGATCGTTGTAAATAGTAAAGCTGAGCTTTATGTCTAGAAAGAAGTACATCATCGTATTCGATTAAAAATTCTTTAAGATCCATGTTTGTAGCACAGGTAGACGAATGTTGATCCAGCTATGCTGAGCAGCACTGACACACTGACTGCGATGTACCAAGTCAAAAAATATATATTGTTCAAAACTGGAGTTGGGTGTACGTTAGTTAGATTCACCCATGTCGAATCTTCAAACGTGCGATTTTGGTAGACGACACGTATTTTGTAGCCTGTAGCATTACCAGGTAATTTCACCATTAAAGTTGATGTGTGTCGGTTGTATGTGAAGGATTCCATCTTCACCCAGTTTTCAGGCCAAGTGGCGTTCATCTCGAAACATATAAACACATCCTTTGCACTATGTGGTGGTGAAATGTATAGGATATTATTAAGTACTGTCGAGAGTAGTAATAAGTTTGACCCGAACGCAACCATGTTTGAATGAATACTGTGGAATGAAACTAATATTTTCAATATATTTATTTATTGTGGAACACAGTTTAAAAACCAAGCGTATAATGTATAACAATTTCGTATACTACACATATAAAAACAATTCGATTGATGATTCATACACAATGGAATGTCACATTGAAATTTGGATGTATCAGGACTGTCTGGAAGGTGTTCGATGTTGACGACGGCGATATTCGACATCTTCTTCTTCTTCTTCTTCTCATCCTCTCGATTGTATAGGTGAGCGTCGAGTAAATATTTCTTTTGATGTCCTCTTACGTAAACCATATCAGCATCATAAATGTCAGCCATGATTATGTCATTGAGTTTTTCGTATGGTACATAACCTGAAGTATATCGGAGTCCATGTATGTGTCTGGTACAATATTGAACTTGCTTCTTATCATAGCTAGATAAGTCATCGTAGGGTATAGGTTCCTCAAACAAGTAATGATTCATGCGGGTTCCATCATAAATTGCCATTTCTTTCACGAAAAATTCCGGTGAAGAATTCTTCGTGAGCGTAAAACCTTGAATGTCGACTAGGAGTACCTTCATGTTCGATGATCTGATTAAGACTAATAGATGCTTCTCACCATCTCACTAAGTGGTGTAGCTTCGTACATACTTTCGTAAATAATGATGCAATAAGCTTTTGTGTTGGCAGGGAATCCGGTCCTTGCCTGAAAATCGACGGAGACGTCCACGATCGATGATTTAATTTGCTCATCTTGACGTGAGCAATCGACCACGAAGAGTGTCATATCTTTAAATTTTTTCATATCGAGTAATGGTTTCTTCGAACCGAAATAGTCACCCTTGTAGGTATTATTAAAATCCACATAACTATCATGAATCTCACCGTAATCATTAGTTTCGAAATTTAAATTTAGAGGTTCGTATGGATATCGCTCTGACAAATTCACACATATATCTGATATGTTAAGATTATCGAATTTTGTAATGTCTGCCGTTTTCTTATCACGTCTATCTGTCTGGAATGCGATGATTGCGAATCGAGGTGGATGTTGGTTGTTCATCGTTTGAATCGACCAAACGGCATTAGTTGAACCCACATTGAGAGCTGGTAACTCGTGGAGTTGCCAAGTGCGAAATGCGATTATGAGCGGAGTATCATTTTTTATGGATTTCAACAGTTCCAGTTTCATTTCAACATTGGGAACGACGTGTGGGATTTTCAATAACATCTCAGTTATAGTAATGTCATAGGTAGTATTTGCTCCGGCAACCATAACACAATTGTCATCGTTACGAGCTCTAACTACTCGAATAGTGTGCCTTCCGAACATTACCTTTTTATGATCGTTGAATATGCTGAAAAAATGTGACAGTGGAATGATCCAAATGAAGGTTCCATCTGCGTTAACGGTAGGTTTTTCGGGAAAAACCCAACTACCTTTATCCAAATGTTTGCTATCATCGTCATTATAGCAGAGATAACCTCGAATCAAACTCACTAGACCTGGTTGTTTCACATGTTCCACTTCTATGCCGTTCAAGAGATATGACATGGAATCGAATAGAAACCCGACAGCGTTATTTACGAATGTCACCTCTCCATCGCCGGATTTCTTCTCCAATTTCCCATAGATTTTTAGTTTGGAATCGTAGAGGTTGAGAAAAGCGTCATTTCGCGTCACCGTAATTTCGAGTATATCATTCTTGAGATAGGATTTCACGAATGGATAGTACGTGTGACATTTTATACTCGTGATCGTATCATCGTTTTGAAGTTTTGGATACAGGTCGAAAATCTGGCTGGACAACATATCCTATGGCTTTGAGGAAAGTAGCGTTTAATCGGGATAATCGACGTCGCTGCTGCTGCTGCTTCAACCGCCTCGAACGTTTTTTTCTTACTGTAGTTGTACTCTTCACACTACCTCTTTTATAGTAATCACTCAAGACTAAGACCATCTTTTATTTTTAATACAATCTTTTTAATTCCAATCTAATGAGAATCTCTTCACCACGAAAATTGACAAGTTCAAAATTTTGATCGAGAACCGATAATGTGAGGTTACTTATCTCACTTGGAGTAACTTTTGAATAAACCAGATTTCGAGGAACTTCGTCGATAGCGAACCCAGGGTCTGCGCTAATGGGAAACTCGTATAAAGTGTGTGACGGTCGATCGTGGTAATAAGAACCACCGATAATATTACAATCGATGTGTATGGTTCGAACTTTCACAATGTCCACAGGTAAATCCGACTGGTGCACTTTTCCTGCTTCTAAAAGTCCAGGAGTGAATCCGAGAAGTTTGGCGATCCTGGTATACCCTGCTCGAAAATCGATATCGTAATCTCGCAGAAATATTTCACTCCTTAACGTATTATTGTTGGGTCTCAAAAAGAATATATCTTCGTCGTCGTCGCTGTCACCTACTCTATTCTCAGGTATCAGGAACTTTTTAAGGTAATTCTCGATATCGGCGATATCGTAAGTACCTGTCGGAATGGTAATGAAATGTGGTGTATCGACGTTCCCTTTGGAATAATACTTGAATTTCGTACCGTCCTCTATATTCGGAATGGTGTTATATGAATAGAATCCAAGTAAAGCTAATCCGTATGCGGAATGTTTCCCTAAGTAGATCGGCGTTTGGAAATCTATGGAGAGCGTTGATGTACGACTCTTTAATGTGAATGTCTCGGACATGATTAAATAGTGAACCGCTCCATACTCACGTTTTATAGAGAAATTCGAGACATAGACGACCGCAGTTACTCGCAGTAAATTTTTGATAACGGTCTCTGTTATAGAAAATTTCCACCGACTTCCTACCACCAAAGTATCGGACGAGTTCTTGTGGTGGTTTCAGATTACCGAAACTATCGAAATACTCGATGACATTTCCCCGTTTCTTGTACGCTACCCAATGTGTCCCAGAATGATTTTTTGTATCTAAATTGATGATGGCACTCTCGTTATGTCTAGATGTTTTTGGGAGAGAATCACGCATAAAAACTCCTCTAAAGTAGGGAATTTTTAATTTATTTGCATATTTAATGATTTCACGATCGTATAGTGCTCTATTGGGTAGCTTTAAAAGTTTTTTGTCTGCTTCTTCAAGTACAATCCGCGTCCATGCTGCTGCTGCTGCTTTTTGATGTACAAACCGAATCCTCTGGTGGACTTGCGTATAAACAAGCCTGATCCGGTCTTGCCGATCTCCTCCATGGCTTTATTGTGACGTTGTTGCTCTTCCATTTTCTTTTGTGCGTTTTTCGCATCGATGGTGGTCTTCGCTACCGTTGCAGCGCCTCCGGCCAAACTTCCGAGTGCCCCCAATGCTGCGAAGATTGGTAGTAAAGGTAAAATTCCCCCAGATTTACTTTCATATGGTATAATGCGTGGAATACGAATTCGTTTCCGACCTCCCGCCTTTCTAACCGCCGCTCGAGCAGGTCGTAATGCGATCGAAGCAGACGGTTTCAAACCGGATGCGCTGATACGTGGGTTGGTTTTCATGGTTGTTTTTAAAATGCGTGTGATATGTTTCAGAACGTTTCGTCTAAACGAAACCGGACGGTGACCCATCCCTAGCTTCCTTTTCGCCTTCATGCCGGTCGTAACGAACCACGCTGCAGTCTTCTCACCCAAAGATGCGTCTTTGCTTTTCACGCGTTCCCAAGCACGATGCTCCAATTCTCGATCTGCCGTATGCCTGTCGTCCAAAGAAGAACTTTTCGAATAACTAATGTCGTGCGCTTTGCATGCAGAGTCGAGGGCATTGACACCAAGGTCACCTCTAGCCAATCGTTTGTCTAATTTTGTACCGGGTCCACAAAAGTTATAACCCGGTATGTGTAATTCGAAGGGTAACTTATTGATGAGAGTATTCAAAACACCATCACCTTTGTATACTAGCATCACAAGTGATAATAACTGCGATCGTGTCACCCTATTTATAGGTGGTGGTCATGTACCGCGCTGTCAGTTGCAAGAATGAGGGCAGTTCAACAAGCACACGCGCTACCAATAGACAACTTAGACTTTGTAGGAGAAGAAGATGAGCCACCGATAAAACATAGTGAACTACTTCCGAATTGTTTTCGAGCTATTTTCTCGGGTCCATCTGGTTGTGGCAAGACGAACGCCATTCTAACATTACTTTTCAATAAGAATGGTTTAAAGTTTCGTAACGTATACGTTTATTCGAGATCATTGTATCAACCAAAATATCGGCTGTTACAGGAAGTGTTAAAGAAAGTTAAAGGTATGGGCTATTTCGCGTACAATGACAATGAAATTATCATGGATCCCGAGAAAGCACATCGAAATTCAATCTTTTTATTTGACGATGTGGCCTGCGAAAAACAAGACAAGATACGTGCGTATTTCTCTATGGGTAGACATCAGAATATTGATGTGGCATACCTCTGTCAAACATATTCAAAAGTTCCAAAACAACTTATACGGGACAATTGTAATGTTATAGTATTATTCAAACAGGATGATGTTAATTTGAGGCATGCTTTCGATGAGCACGTATCTCCAGATATGAGCTATGAGCACTTTAAACGATTGTGTTCCGAATGTTGGAGTAGAAAATTCACTCCTCTCGTTATCGTAAAAGATTTCGATTTGAATGCTGGTCGGTATCGCAGAGGGTTCGATCAATATATAAAGGTGGATGCTCATCATTAATCGATAGCAATCATGAGGCCACCGTTTAGCGATGCTGAGGCGGCGCGAGCGAAAAAAGTTCGGGAACTGTCTCGGTCCGTACGAAAAAAATTTTTGGCTATCAAACTAGGACGATCCGAAGATGATGCAACGTTGCGAAAATTGTTTGCCCCGATAACGAAACCTTTGACTGAACTAGTGGAAGCTACAAAAAAACCACCTGTTGAGTCTGTTAAGACAAAACTGGAGAAGTCGTCACCTCCACCACCACCACCACTATTACAACCTAAAAATGAATGGATAAGTCCCATGAAAACTTCAACTCCACACGTGATCCCAAGGAAACGCTTAAACTTTCGAGAGCTTCCTGTTGCGAACGTCGGTACACAGATGTCTGACAAAGAAGATGCTGATGCTGATGATGAAACAGATGATTTTACTGACGCTGAAGCAGAAGACACTACCATAGCGTCCAAGAAAGTTGCCAACAAGAACGACTTAATCGACTCCACGAAAGGAGACTCTAAAAAAGTAAATAAACCTAGAGTTGCAGAAACTCCATATAATTTTCGTAAGAAACGTGGAGGTCTTTTACCTAAAATGCATTATAATACAAAGTCTACCGAATACGTCTACTTTGATAATTATAATGAGTTAGTGGACAGGTTAAGACTTTTGTATGCATCCAAAGAAGCTGGTAATACCATATCACATGATAATGAAATTCTTTCGATCATCGAAGAACTCCGAGAGGCGAATGTTATATATTAAGCGTTCGTACGTGATCTGCGTCCCAGTTTTACGATGAGTTTGGATAAATTCGGTCGTCGCTCGGGAGGTGTGCACAATGTCACCCAGAGTAAAGCGGCATCGTTCTCCAGTCATTCGATTTTATCTCGTACGTCCGAGGGTGATATTAATATCGAACACGTTAAGATCAGTAATCTGAAAAGTCCTACGGAAGATACCGACGCTTGTACTAAAGGTTATGTGGATCGAATCATTGCCGAAAAAACTCATGATATCGATATACGAATCAATTTAGCTAAAGCTGCCATCGCACATGGCGTCACCTCACATTCGAGGCTGAAAAAGTACGTGGATGACTCTATCAAAAATACCATCGCCCTACTTCGAAGCGAGATTCAACTCGTTGCGGATTCATTTTCTAAGAAATTAGAATCGGCTCAAAATAAATTTCTCGCAACATTCGATACAACTCCTTATGCTGTCGAGATACACACTCTTAGCAAAAGAATCGATTTATTACAAGACAAGCTCAACATAGTACCGCTACCTACAACGTCACCTACTACTACTACTTCTACTACTAGTAACGCTCCGAAGCGACCTGCGACTCCTCTACCATCTTCTCCTAGCAGTATCGATCCTAGTATTCAAGAATCAAGTTCGCAAGGTAAATCGACAAAAAGAAAAAAAGGAGATCCGTTAACAACCTGATAATGTCAGCTGAAAAAATTCAATTAGTTAACGAGTTACACAAACCGGCCAGGAAACTGTATCCTCGACGTCGCACGATAATTAAAGGTTTACACGACTTGTGGCAAGCAGATCTCGGACAACTAGACATGCATGCGAAAGTAAATAAAAATTTCAAATATTTTTTACTAGTCATAGATTGCTTCTCTAAGTACGTGTGGGTTAGAGCACTAAAATCGAAATCTGGTGTGGAAGTGACTAAAGCTTTTCGAGATATTCTACAACGAGCGAAAATATCACCACGTAATCTACAATCTGATCAAGGAACTGATTTCTACAATGCCCATTTTCGAAGCTTGATGGAACGTTATGGAATCAATCATTACAATTCCTATACTCATATGAAGGCTGCGATGGCTGAACGAGCCATACGAACGATTAAAGAAAAACTGTTTAAATACTTTAGTTTAAATGGCACCTTCAAATGGATCGATATCATACCGACGATCGTGGAGACTTATAATAATCAAACACATTCCGTTACTAAAATGCGACCTTCCGACGCTCTGAACGCAAAAAATGAGAAACATCTATTGGAAACGGTGTATACACACCTCAAGGTCGCGACAGGCTCACGCAAGTTTAAGGTGGGTGACCTCGTACGTATTAGCAAGGCCAAGCATGTCTTTGAGAAGAGCTACACACCGAACTGGACGAGTGAACTATTTAAAGTTAAAAAGGTTCAAATAACCAACCCTGTAACGTATTTGTTGGAGGATCTCCATGGACGACCCATCAAAGGTGGTTTCTATACGGAAGAATTGCAAAAAACTAAAACTCCAGACGTATATTTAGTTGAAAAAGTTTTAAGGCGAAAAGGTAACAAAGTACTCGTACGTTGGCTCGGTTTCGATAATACACACGATTCTTGGATCGATGCTTCGAATCGCTTGTAGAATGTGTTCGTATTTTACATTCTCAACTTATGATTGGGGGGACACTAGTAGGTTACACCACCCCCACTCCTTCGAATTTCAACAACGTTCAGCTATGTTGACTTCAGTCTATGAGTGGTAATTGTCAAAGCATCAAGTGTACGACGACGACGACATGGAGAAATCAGCTGATTTAAGTGAATTAGTCGCTCTATATGAAAGTATTTCAAAAAGTGAACAAGAAGATGAATCGGTTGCGGTAACAGCAGCAGCAGCAGCATCTGAACAAGTCGAAACCAGCCTCTTACTGAACACTTGTTTTTCATGTGTGAACAGTGGATTCAACGTGAACGTCGGTCTAAGTATTTCACAAGATTTCAATCCCACCATCAACATACAAATTAACGATGGGACCACTCTACAATTTAACGTTAATGAGTGGAAAATGTTTATTAATCAACTAGCTTGGCTTCTCGATGGATATTTCAGAAGTTCAGATGAAATTTCACATCTGAGATACATATGCGGTGAGAATATTGTAATTATGAATCAACAATATAACGAAGTGCGTATGATTGTTGTTTCTAAACATTCAATATCGTTGTATTTAACGGAAAACAATGTACGGGAATTGTGTGCTTTAGATCAAAAATTTATTAATAATCAAGTGGATAGTTTAAGAAAAATTAATTTTTTACAATATTATAAAAATGTTTTAAATTTAATTAGTAAGTTGAGGAAGATTTCGAATAGTGAAGATGCAATTATTGCATATTGTGATATAACTAGTAGTATAGAAAGTTTATGTATTAAGGAAACATTGTATTATAATAAGGTTAAAGTATTGAATGATTTAAATAAATTGTAAAATATTTATTTGTGTATTATTTTACTTTCTAAACTCTTGAAAGAGAGAGAGAGAGAGAGAGAGAGAGAGAGAGAGTCAGGTTTTGCAAATATGAATCGAAGTAAATTAAAAAAAAAACAGATATTCCAATATTTTATTTTCCATAATTGTTACAGTTTATTTTCAATTCATCCTCCTTCTCCTCGTCCTCCTCCTCCTCCTCCTCGTCCTCCTCCTCCTGCTCCTTATCCTCCTCCTGCAGCTGCTGCTCCGGGTTCATGATGATGACGTCTCCTACTCCTCCAGCACTTCTCGGCAACTGTGTTGTGTCCAGGCTAATTGGGACAATTCTTCTACTACAAGTTACATTACACAAATTTTGAAATCTTTTACAATTCGTGAACACATGCTCAAATCTACTGCGAACCATTTTGATTTATAAAATACAGCAAAATGAATTCGCTATAGAACGTGTATGTGTGGAACTCGAGATGAAACTTGTTGGAACTTGCATACGTCACTGTGGATAATATTCATGCTGAAACTTGATTATTACTCATCTCAAACTTGTACAAACATGTTTTTTCCTTAGATTTGCATAAAATTACATATTTATGTAGTTGAAACTTTCTTGAAATACACATAGAGAAAACCACATTCAGTCACTCATACCGACTGTCAATTGAATTCTAGAGAGATTAATTTCATTTTTGGTATTGCTCGATCGCACACACACACTTTAATCTATCTCCATAATGGAGTAGTGCCCCCACGGGATCGTGTCGTGAGAGTCAGGTAGAATGTACCGTTTATCATCGAACGCACTCAGTACAATTTTAGTTTGTTGTATTGAAAATATGTCATGAGCATACGATCGAATACACTGTTGTGTTTCGATTTTTCTACTAAAATTCTCCAAACAATCAATGTAATCTTGGAAAGTAATTTTTTGTTTAACTACATTCGGTCGGACCCCTTTTGATTTTTTTATACAAGTCTCACCTCCATCAGTCTGATATGAATACATTTTTGAGCGAAGTCCTATAAAGTGTGTTAAAATGTTACCATTACACTCATCCTTCCACAAACCCGCAACTTTCTTATTAACGAGTGGTATGCCATACCTATTTTCGGGACTATAGTCGCTAGTATCAAATTTACTTAGATCGACCTTAATCATCTCCTCATAGATGTCATTACAACATATTTCATATATTAGGCTATCAGTGTCAGTATAGAGTAATTTGCAACGGTTTTCATTAAATTTTTGCAACATGTATCCGTAGTGGAAATCATAAACACAAGTTTTTGATATATCTAAGATCACCATGCCAATGTACAAAGGTTTATCGAATATGAGATTTGTTTTATTTAATTCGATTGCAACTAGATTATCAGCAAAAATAGTTCTATTTTTGAAATTTGGTGAAGATAGTAAATTTTTAGCACCGTACCTCCCTCCCCATTTATTTACAAGTTTTACTATACGATATTTTCGAATGTTTTCCATGGTTTTACCGTAGACTGCGTTAATCATAAATTTGTAAATTTGTTTGCCAAAATCTGTTTTACTTTCCTTTCGCAATTTAGTGTTTAAATCAATGTATGATTTAAGCCATGAAGATTGTTGGAATGCTAATATTCGATGAATCTTTTTAAGTTTAATTCCATGCTTTAGGCACTGTTTTAAATTTTTATAATACAGGACATATTTTTCTTTGTTTTCCAATGTCGTTAATAACTTTGGTAATTTAGAATTTGGTGGGGTTTGATGTACCGGACACATTGGGAGATCACGATGGGCATCATGAATGTTTGTAGGGTATTCTAAATCTACCTCTAGACAATATCCGAGGGGTGAGTCATCGGGCACATTAGTAACATCAAAAGAATCTACGTCATTAATCCATTGAAAATCTTTGTATGGCAACTGCTGTGACATGGCCCAGCCATATAAGTTACAGACATCTAGATACATTATAAATTTTGATTGTTTTGAAGGATCGAAATTTGGCATATATTTATTGTTAGCGATCGATTGTCTATTACAACATTGACTTATGCCACCTCGTATACCTTTCTCGACAAACATTAGAATATCGACATCTTGTATAGTTTCCAATTGACATCCTGTATATTTCAACATCGCATCCCAAGTGTATCCAGGTAGTGTTATGTAATGACTCGGATCTAAACCATAGGTTTTGTGGGAAAGCTCACGAAAGTTTTCCATCACATCACATAGAAGCATGACATCAACTTTCATGTACAGATCTGAATATGAAAGCAAATTTTGGCAATCAAATTCACTCCAAACTTTTTCGGCATGTTCATAATCGACATCATTCATAATTTCACAATTCAATTTACTGTAAAAACACTCGATAGGAGGTAATTTAGTTTCCAACAATTTCTCATAACTATCGATGTAGTCGTAGGGGAAAATGCCTTTTCTAGTCAATAATTTGAACTGTGTCTCGTTTACATTTTTAAATTCATCCTTTAAATGAATCAAATCGGAGACATTTAGAAAGGAAACTAACTTATCTAGAGAAAAACTTAAAAATCGTAGCGAATCTGTAAATCGAAATTTAATTTTGGTTTTTTCATCGTATTTAGTAAAACTAATGTACTTTTCGTGATTGATTGGTAAAAGTGATACCCGACTATTTTTAGCTATGTCTTTTATTATGTGATGTGCGTCATATCCACTTAAATTATGAAAATAAATTGGTATGAGGAATGAGTTTTTGTATAGAAGGTTGCAGTTATTGTGAGAAAAGCCCCGGAAGTTACCAGTAAGGTGACAATGTTCCCTTATAATTTTATCAGTTTTAAGAAAATTTTTCTCACATATATGACAATGATCCGTAGCATCTTTTAAATTTACTATAGTGTTTAAAGGTTCCACATTTTTTAATTTCGAGTGCACAAATGCTGCAATTTCATCTAACTGATTAGTAAACCAAGTAATGCAGTCGAGACCTTGGTAACTTTTGTAAAAGGATAATGAATTATTAAAAGCACATTTAAAATAGTATCCGACACTAAACGCTTCATGTTTTTGATATTTTTTTGTTGCAGTTTTAGATTGTGAATCTACATATGGCTTTAATATCGATTCAAAATCTGCATATAGTACAAACGGAACCTTTTCTTTATATGCATGATGTTTAAATTCTATAAATTTTTCATGTGAAAATGAAATTTTGCAATGATTTTTGTTTTGACAATTAGTAGTGTGAAGGGTTAATTTTTCTTGTGTGAAGAAATAATTTAGACACCTGTCACATACAAACACTTTACCCTTATGCTTCCCTATTTGAGATGATATTAAACGTGATAGATCTTTAATCCAACAATAATGATATATAAGAGTATCACTTTCATCATCACCATCATCATCATCATCATCCTCACAATAATTTTGAGTTTTAGGGAAATATTTATTTTGAATAATTAACAAATTTACATGTCTATCTCGTTTTTCTTTCGTTAATCGTACGGGTACTACTTGAAAACTTTTCTTCACATCCAATTCCAAACCGAATATATTTACTGACAAACCATTTAATTTTTCGAATTTTGAAACATCAATAATTTTTATTGGAAACGAGATATCTCGCAAATTTAATACTTGACTAAAATGAGGATAAGATGTAGTTCGATCAGAGTGCTTCTCGACTGGGTATAGGGCTGAAATTAACGCCCAACAAAAACAAAAATTATCAAAATTTTTCACATTTACACAAGCTCGCTTTTTCTCAATTTTTTCAGGTAATTTGATGTATGACGAACCATTTCCTTGCTCAAACTTATTAATATTTATTTCTAGAGAGATTAGCCTCAAAAGCGACCATCCTGAATGCATTTCTGCAAATTCTTCTAATTTATGTAATAATTTTTCCACCACATTATCTTGAAACCATTCGCTGATATCAGTACCCACATCGACAACGACATTAGGTGTATTGAAATATTTTAAATCAATGAGTTGATCATCATCAACGGAATTTTTAATGAATTCACCACAAAAACAGACATTAATTTTAATGGTTTGATGTATTCTTAAAATTTTCTTCAATCTAGTCCTTAACAAAAATAATGAATCTCCTAAAAACTGCAATATATCTTTATGTTTTAAATTTATAATCAGACCTGAACGAATCCTACTGGAAAAAGCCGATTGTAAATCAACCCATCGAATTCTATCACTACGTTTATTTTTAATAATACCTCCACCTACATACCGTTTTCGTATGATTTCATTATATAAATTATTTAAAATCTTCTAAGGTGACCGATACTTGTAAACATTTTCCGTTTGAGGCCAACTGAATCAGCATTTTTCATATATTTAGTGAACAGACGTAAATTTAATTTCACATTTTTAACCCATTTTTCAATGTCTTGCAAATTTAAAAGGTTAACTTGACCACACACTTTTTCAAAAATTTTTATAATATTTTCACTTGTACTATCGAGTTCATTCATTTTGAATACTTTCTACCGTGGAGACTTTACTATGAAATCGAGCTACCTAGTAGTGTACATTAGACATAACTTAAAATAAAATGAACACTTAATATTAATAATAAAATATTGGAAATCTGCAAAAGAAACATTTGCTATGAAATCAACACGCACAACACACCTTTGAAATGCACTAACCTTTATTTATTGAGTTCCAGTAGTAGGCACGATGTTGAAATTCATCGTTTCGTTCTTGCCGAATACCTCTTTAGATTTGCATAAAATAGCATATTTATGCGGTTGAAACTTGTCGAGGTTTTCCTTGAAACATGCAGTTACCCGTGATGGCAGGAAGACGACATTTTCATCAAGTTCAGCTAATATGGTTTCCCCGAATTTTCCTTGCACCACTCGCACCGATAGGATTGGATACGGTCTGTCCAGTTCTAGAGAGATTAATTTCAATTTTGGTTTTTGGTCCACATTGGCGACTTTGTTCAAACTCTGCAGATCCATTTCTATAAAATACATTAACGATTTTAGAACATGTTCAGATTCTTTAAATAGATGCTTATAGAAATGTAGCAAAATTTAAAAACAATCAGTCTTCCTTAATTAAAAGTAAAAATTTATTGTGTGAAGTGTGATAATACTTTTGAAATATGTTGGGATAATATCAAATATATGTTTAAACTAAGCACCTCCCCTTTCCTTCAAAATGTTTGAAATTATTAAACAAATTAAAATTTACTCACATATATATAGGACGCTCGGGCTGGTCGAGATATACGATTGCAACTGAAATTGTAGAAATGACGTCAATAGAACATGTTCAGATTCTTTAAATAGAAATGTATCAAAATTTAAAATACAATCAGTCTTCCTTAATTAAAAGTAAAAATTTATTAGGTAAAGTGTGATAATACTTTTGAAATATGTTGGGATAATAATGTTTAAACTATACACCTACCCCCCTTTCCTTCAAAATGTTTGAAATTATTAAACAAATTAAAATTTACTCACATATATATAGGACGCTCGGGCTGGTCGAGATATACGATTGCAACTGAAATTGTAGAAATGACGTCAATAGAACATGTTCAGATTCTTTAAATAGAAATGTATCAAAATTTAAAATACAATCAGTCTTCCTTAATTAAAAGTAAAAATTTATTAGGTAAAGTGTGATAATACTTTTGAAATATGTTGGGATAATAATGTTTAAACTATACACCTACCCCCCTTTCCTTCAAAATGTTTAAAATTATTAAACAAATTAAAATTTACTCACATATATAGGACGCTCGGGTTGGTCGAGATATACGATTGCAACTGAAATTGTAGAAATGACGTCAATAGAACATGTTCAGATTCTTTAAATAGAAATGTATCAAAATTTAAAATACAATCAGTCTTCCTTAATTAAAAGTAAAAATTTATTAGGTAAAGTGTGATAATACTTTTGAAATATGTTGGGATAATAATGTTTAAACTATACACCTACCCCCCTTTCCTTCAAAATGTTTAAAATTATTAAAGAAATTAAAATTTATTTGCATGTACGTATGTATGTATGTATGTCGATATGCGTATATGTATGTATGTATGTTTGTACGTACGTACGTATGTATGTCGGTATGTATGTATGTATGTACAAAAATAAAACCTTAAACGTATAAAATTATTTAACCAAAGTACTCACATGTAAAAGAGGAAGATCACTGTAGATGGCAAAAACGCTTGGAACTAAAATATATTCACCTGGAGTTACTTTTATAAGTCATACCCAACCCCACCACATTCACTCACACGCATGCTCCCCCTTCCACTTACCTAACAGAGCTGTCTTATCCTTCGACAAAAAACACGCATCGAGAGTACACACATATATTGTGAATTTACGTTTGAGGTACTTTTATGAATGTGTGACATGAAAAAATACAAAAGATTAAATTTTGAAATATTTACAAATCACTTTTTCTCTGTACATTTCTCAAAGATATGTTTTATACAAGAGTTGTTCGTCTCTATAAGGGTAACAAAACATTTAACATTTTTCTCTCAGACGCGAAATATTTTTTTTATTTTTGGACAAAAATAACTTTGTACATTTCTAGAAAGAGTGTTTTATACAAAAGTTGTTCGCCTCTATAAGGTTAATAAAAAAACCTAAGTAACATTTATCTCTCAGACGTGAAATAAAAATGTTTTAATTTTTTTAGAAAAAAACTTTTTTCTGTACATTTCTCGAAAAATGTTTCATTCAAATGTAATTCGCTTTTATAAGAGCAACAAAAAACCTAAGTAACATTTTTCTCTCAGACACGAAATAAAAGTTTTTTGATTTTTGAAAATAAATAAGCAACCATTTTGAAACCGCTAGACCGATTTGATACATTAATGAGCTAGACTGAGAGTTTGGGTCAACTGATCAAATTTCATTATGATTCTTTAAAAAATTTGAGCTAAATATCCTAAAACTCTTTTTACAACATAACTTACTTTAGAGTATTGGAGGATCAGAATGCACCGGTACGCCGTTCAGGAACTTTTTTTGAGTAACCTGAACGCGTTCCAGAACTATTTCTCTACTCACATCTGTAAAATTATTTTCTGTATTGTATTTGACACTTGTTACATATTCTTTTCCAGTAACGATCAGTTATTTCACAATTTTATTTATTCGGAAATTTTAACAATAAATGTTGCTTAGAATTTATCTACCTGAAAGTGTTAAACTGAAAAACAATCAGTCTACACTCTACTCCCTACCGAATATACTATCAATGAACAAATATTATGCGACAGGCAGGTTGTGTAGAAGAAACTAAACGAGTACAATCAAATTTTGCAGAAAATTAAACGTTTTGTTTCTCGAAAGAGTGTTTTAACAAAAGTTTTTCGTCTCTATAAGGTAAATTAAAAAACCTAAGTAACATTTTTCTCCCAGACTCAAAATAAAAAGTGTTTTAATTTTTTTGGAAGAAAATAACTGTTTTTCTCAAAAATGAGAGTTCGCTTCTAAAAAACCTAAGTAACGAGAGGGAGAGAGCAAAGATTGGGACTTTTTAAAATATTTATTACTCTATTACATTTCCATGGTTTCCCTACGAAATTAACTGAATTAGTTGAAATTTATTTTTAAATAAACAAAAACTTACTAATTAATCCATAGAGCCACAAACGGCTCAAAAATTTCATAGAGGAGCTGCCTCCCCGCTAATGGTGGTAATTCATGCATATTTGGCGGTATGGTATTTAATACCACACCGCCAAAGAATAATATGATTGTTCTGGTCTAAAAACCGTGGATTATTACAAATTTTGGTTGGGGATATTAAAATATAATTACTCACCCTTAAATGTACCGGTAAATATTGCCGGGCGTGTGTAAAATAATCTAATTCTAAAAAAACAAAAAACACACATACACACACAATGAAAAAACACAATTAACACACATACCAGTAGGAGAACTTTCGAAGGTGTTCGACGACATTTTGGCGATAGAATGACTTTGTGAAATTAGAAACTAAACTTATATCTGTAGGATCCTTTGTTTTCAAAATATATGCAAATTAAATAAATATACCTGCGATTTTTCGAACACAGAAAAATTCCATGGAAATTAATGGGATGGTAAGAGATTACATGTATTTGTTTTAAAATACAACAGGTTAAATATATTACCTGCGATTTTGGGACATGCAAAAATTCCTTGCCATCGAAATTAATGGCCTAGAGATTACAACTCACAAAATGCAAATCACACCATTAGTATAAAGGATTGGGAACTGACATACACAAATGCATCGGCCTGCATTTTAATATACCTGCGATTTTGGGACATGCAAAAATTCCTTTATATGCCATCGAAATTAATGGCCTAGAGATTACAACTCACAAAAAATGCAAATCACACCATTAGTATAAAGGATTGGGAAAATGCATCTGCATTAAAACCCATATCAGATCCCAACATATGTCAATGAAATTAATGTCTCAGAGATTGGGACTCGCAAAAAAATGCAATCGAAATTTATTCAAAAGATGTGAACTGACATACACGAATGCATCTACCTACCTGCATAATTTAGTATCCAATTACCTTAATTAACTTACATCAGACGCCAAAAATTCCACGTTTAACTCACGACCGCACCTTATTTTAAAACTGATTAAATATTCAGATACGACGAGAGTCAGGTAAAAACCTCTCTCTCTCCCCCTCTCCCCCTCTCGATAGAGAGCTGAGCGAGAACGTGTACGCAGTTCCCCCCACCTACGAGTCGCACCAAGATGCCTTCTACGTCGAGCGATCGGACTCTTCTCTCTCTCTCTCTCTCTCTCTCTCTCTCTCTCTCACGCGAACGCGTACCTAGAGATCTTCATCGTAAAGTTTCACGGTCTGATAGGGAGGGGCAAGACGGTACAAATCGCGCAGGTGTCTTTATCTCGAACATGTGACGTTCACGAGCGCGAACGTAGATGGCGCGATCGGTACCTCGAGGACCAACATCTTCGCCGTAGAGTGTGATAGGCGCGGTACCCCCACCTCCGCTCGAACCACCTGGGGGGGCTACGACGGTGTGTGATACTCGCGCGCGGTACGCAATCCCCGTACGTCATCAACAACCCCCCACCTCCACTTTGGAGTCGCTCGGAACACCTGGGGGCCTTCTACGAGGAGGAGTGGTCGGAAACACGCATAGGCCCCCCGGGGGGGTACGCGGGGGACGTCTACAAGACCGGTACGTCATCAACAACCCACACCTCCGCTTTGGGGTCGCTCGGATCACCTGGAGGCCTTCTACGACGAGGTTTGGTCCGAAACACGCATAGGCCCCCGGTGGGGTACGCGGACACCTACTGAGACCTGGGGGACGTCTACAAGACCGGTACGTCATCAACAACCCACACCTCCACTTTGGGGTCGCTCCGACCACCTGGGGGCCTTCTACGACGACAAGTGGTCTGAGGCCCGCATAGCTCCTCTACTATCTATGACTTGTGGTGTGATGATGCGTACAAGGAAATTATTAAATCAAATTTGTCAAAATTCGATACTTCTGATTATGAAGAAGGTAACCCATACGACATACCATTGGTAAATAAAAAAGTTCCAGGGGTTATGAAAGATGAGACAAATGGCAAAATAATAATAGATTTCGTTGGACTGAGATCAAAAATGTATACATTTAAAGTGTTGGGAGGGAAAGTAACCAAAAAATCTAAGGGGGTAAGGTATAACGTAGTTAAAAATACGTTAACCTTTAAGGACTATGAGAGATGTTTAAAACATTTTAAAGAGGTTATGATCACCCAATGTGGCATTCGTTCCTTCGCCCATAACGTATTCAGCGTCGAACAAACCAAAATTGGGCTAAGCCCTTTTGACGATAAACGCTATTTGATACCAAATAGCTATGACACTTTGCCTTATGGTCATTACCAAATTAATAGTTGATTTTTTTTTCAGGTGGTCTCTCTCTCTCTCTCTCTCTCTCTCTCTCACACACACACACTCACATGAAATGTATTCCGTTAAATCACTGCAGAAATTCTGTGTAAATGCCATATGTGAAAATATAACGTGTTTGGCAGACTTCATTGAATTTCCATATCCGTGGATATTAAAATTACAAATTATCCAATCGTTTAAGGATGCAAAATGGAATGTTATTCTTAAAGAATCATATAATGACGAATTACGCCATTTAATATGCTTAGAGAATCAGGTTACTAATAGCTTTATACAAACATCATCTACACGAAACGCTATACTCGCCACGTCTGATTGGCGGAATTGTTTCAAAGACCCCAGATACTGTTTATGGGTTAGTTATTATAGGATCGATGAATATAATTTAGTGGTGTGCGATATTTGTTTTTTCATATTAAAATGTGCGCATGAATTCATCAACAAAAATTTGATAGCTATTAAGGACCACTATCATGATGTATGTAGAACTGATCAATTAATTAGCAATGTATTTCAGAATCGAAATTACTGGTGTCAAAGTTGTTATCGGAAATTTCTGTTCGATTTACGAACTGAAAAACTTTGTGTCTTTGCCCTTCATTACGATTGGTATAGAGCCCACAGATTTGAATTCAGATATATGTCAGATATGTTGGATGGTTTTAATACATATTTAAATCATTAATGTGTGTGTGTGTGTGTGTGTGTGTGTGTGTGTGTATACATTGTATTTAATAAAAAACGATTTTCAAATAAAATTTGCTTTATTTATATTTTCGAAATCCGCAAGTATTTTATTAAAATTATACCACATTAGTTCTCTTAAACATAAACTTTGAGTGGAGGAAGTAACATCACAAAATGCGTTTACAATATCTTTTACATTCAACAAAGACTTGGTACTGTCCAAGAGCTCTGACATTATATTTAAAAAGATCTTATAATATGTTTAAAAATCTATTTTCATTAAATCGTTAATTTTTTTATCAACACAATCACTGGTTATAGAGCACAATTCACGTACTATTTTTACATATTATTTTCCATTAAATATATTGTAGTTAATCCTTTAGTTATCGTAATCATCTTTGGTGAAGGAGTTGGTACACCCAATGTCTCATTACTCGAAGAGTAGAAAGAGAAGGATGTATCCATGATGACAATGTTTCCACAGCTAATTAAACGAAGATGTGAGCTCTCTGAACTTCTGAAATATCCGTCTACGATCCAATCGAACTTATTAACAAGTTCCTTCCACTCGAGAACTCCGAAAGACATATGTGTCACTTGGTTCATGAAGACTCTAATGGTAGGTTCAAAATTTTCAGATATACGTAGACCCACATTTAAAATAAATCCACTTTTAGCGCACGGGAAAGTCGTATTAAGAAGGAGTAGAGTTGATTCGTCTTCTAATTGCTGTGGACTATGTTGCCCTTCATTGTCGTAGTATCGAAGAAATTCATCCAAGTCACCTAATTCGGATTCCATATTTACTTGGCTCGCCGTCATCGTCGTCGTCGGCGGCGGTGGTGATAATGGTGAGTCTGGTAACGGTGGTTCAACCCTCATTTTCTTGTTTGGTACTGATGATGATGATATAGTTTCTTGAAAACTATTTAACACATCCAATATACACTGATCAACAGCAGCACTACTTTTCGATTTCGTTGTGCGACGCTTCATTTCTACGTTGAAACTAAATTTGAAAGTTGTAATATTTCTTTATATAATACTGTCAATTACACGATGAAAAGGCCCTCTGAGTCATCAAATTTGTGCTTGTTTTCCATAAGAAACATTGCTATTTTAGTCGATTTGAGGTATCTTTTATGATATCTTGCTGAAAAGGCCCCACTGAGTCATCAAATTTGTTCGTGTTTTCCATAAGAATCAATGTTATTATAGTCGATTTGAGGCATCGATCCAACTGTTGTGGGAATTATCAAACCCCAACCATTTAACGTACACCTTCTTCCCTTTCTTTCTTAAAACTTTTTCGACGAGGTAAATGTCGGGATTTTTCGTTTTCTGCAATTCGAATGGACCGTTCTGCGATTGCTGCTTTCGTCTTACTGTATGTACTATAATGATTAATTCCATACTTCTTCATAAGTCGTTGAAAATGTGAATTGTAAAACTTTTTTCCTTGATCCGTTTGTAAGTTTGTCGGATAACGTCCACCCTCTTTTAGAATTTCCCCAAAGGCATGTGTTACAACATCTCCCGATTTCGATTTTAGCGGTTTAGCCCAAATGAATTTGGAGAAGCAGTCGACTACGACCAGAAAGTATTTGTATTTTTTATTGGAGTTTGCGTAGAGATCCATCTGTCCCAAGTCGGCTTGCCATAAATCATCCAATCCTTTGATTATAGTTTTTCGTCTGGGAAAGTTTTTTCTTAGCGTCTGTGTAACTCGTCAACGAGTTGAATTTTTTCCTGGGTGTGTTGCTTCATCACTGAGGTTTACTTACTTGCTTGGCAAGCGTATTTATACGAGAGGACTGTTCATCGAGTAATGGCTGTAATCTGGTTATGGACGTTTCTAATTCTGAAATCCGTCTGTCGATGGTGCTGGTGAACCCATAATGAAGATCATTAACATATGTCTTTGTTGACATAGGGACTTCTGTGGTCACCAAAGCTTTCATTTTGTTAAAGATGTCTCTCAATATCTCAGTTTTCCGAGCCATATCCTCTTTATGTTTCCTAATTTCCCTGTCAACATACCCCTTATTAGCGGGATCTTGATTATCTGTGGGTGTGTTAGAAATTTTTAGATTGTTAACATGTTTCCTAATTTCCTCGTCAACATATTCCTTATTAGCTGCATCTTGTTTATTTGTGGGTGCGTGTAGGTTAGAAATTTTTTCATTTTCAAAGTCGAAATTTCCATCTGCAGTTCGTGGTAGAGGAAAAATATATGGCCTGGTTCCCACCCTCTATGGCGTCCAAATTTATCGACACTCATAATACTGCAATCAGTTTACACTAAAAGTCTGGGAAAGTTTTTTCTTAGCGCGTCAACGAGTTTAATTGTTTCCTGGGTGTGTGTTGCTTCATCACTGAGGTTTGCTTACTTGCTTGGCAAGCGTATTTATACGAGTCGATTGCTCCTCTAATCTCGATTGTAATGCTGTTATGGATGCTTCAACTTTTTAAACCTTTTCGTTAAAATTGCGGACATAATCGGTTATGAGAGTGACATTAATATTATTCTTCCGGTCCACATAGTTCTTTGTTGCCTTAGGGATCTCTTTGGTTAACGAATTTTGTAGTTGATTGAATTTCGCTTGCTGTTGCTCATGTTCAATGGATAACTTGAAAACTATTTGATCATCAACATATTCCTTAGTTGCGACATCTTGTTTGTCCGTAGGTCTCTGTACGTTACAAAGTTTTACATTTTCAAAGTCAAAACTTCCGTCCGCTGTTCGCGGTACTATTGGAGGAAGATGAGGAGGAGGGAGGTACCACCACCCTATTTGAATGACGACCAAATTTATCGAGACTCATTTTACTACAACTTGTTTCATACTAAAGTGGCAAAACATTGTCGTTAATATATAACTTGAGCTTCTCGAAGTTCTTCGATAATGGAGGAAATTTCATTGTCATGGGACGTATTACCAGCTTCTTTTGAGGATATCAACAGCCTTAATCTGTTTACCAATTCATTCACGTCATCCCAGTACACATATTCAATGGGATAATTATTGTATACCTTTCCGCTGCCACTGTGTTCAGGGGTTGACTCGGAGAAATCGATCAACTTTCGTGTATCTGTACTTAGTAGAGGTTTAACAATACGTGTATATTTCATACTACCACTGGCTGCTAATCGACCAATAGTGCTGTAACCCCTTCTGAATAAATTTGAGGCATTCAAAATTCGTCTATAATTTTCAAGGTCGTTTAGTGAATAATTGTCCGGTTCTTTGTGAAAAATCAGTCTGTAGAGACCCTCGGAACCGTGAAACTGCTCCTCGTCCTTTATAACATCCCCACTAATCTTATCGAAATCCAAGGTAGCCTTTCCGAGGTACCATTTCGATGTAGCAGGATCATACTTTGGACCTCGGGCATCGTCGAGATGTGGAGACTGATTAAAATAACTTATAATGTACCGTTGACTGATCTCCGGATACTGAGATATATACTCGTTTATCACACTACTATCACCGGTTTCATTAATTTCACGTTGAATCTCCTCAATGGAGTTCTCATTATAATTTTTGGAAATTTCATCATAATTTTCATCTTCCTCTTCGTTATAGGACTGTTTTATTTCATGAAGCGGTAAAAATTGCGTTTCTTCTAATTTTGGTGTAGGTGGTGGTGGTGAACTTTTCTTTATTTTTAGTAGTTCTGGTAGTTTTTCCTGCTTCATTTGCTGTCGTACTAGTAAATTTAAAGGTTTCGTCACAGGATTCAAAAGTTTATTCAATGTACTGTCTTCCTCCGATCGACCTAACTTCAATGCTTGATACTTTTTTCTTACAATCCTTGCCAAGTTTTGTATTCGTTTCTTACGCGCAGCTTCCACATTACTTAATACTTTCATGGTGGTGTACTGAAGTAACAAAACTAGTCTTGAACTTTTATATACGCATCGAATCCGTTGCGATACCGACCATCGTTTAAATCACATTCTTTTACGATTACCAAAGTGCCAAATTTCTCATTATTCCAACAGTTAAAGCATAATCGCTTAAACTCTTCATAGGACATGTCTGGTGAGACGTGTTCGTCGAATACATGCTTCAAATTAACATCATCCTGTTTAAATAGCACTATTACATTGGAATTGTCTCGAACGAGTTGTTTGGGTATTTTCGAATAGGTTTGACAGAGGTAGGCCACATCCACTCCTTTATGACGACCCATCGAGAAATAGGAACGGATTTTGTCTTGTTTCACACATGCTACATCATCGAATATGAATATTGAATTTTCTCTTGCTTCCTTGGGGTCCATTATCGTATCACTGTCCTTAAATGGGAAATAACGTACGCCTTTGACTTTCCGCAAAACCTCCTCCAACAATTGATATTTCGGTTGATATAACGATTTTGAATACAGGTAAACATTTTCGAAACGTAGACCATTTGCATTGAAGAGTAACGTTAAAATAGCATTAGTTTTTCCGCAACCACTCGGTCCACAAAATATACCTCGAAAACAATTCGGTAACAATTTACAACAATTAATCAAAAATGTCGGAGGAAAACGTAAAATTATAGTCCCTCGTGTAATACCTCTACCTAAATCTGGTGGTTTCCTACCTCTATTGATACCCATTTTGTCAGCACTGGGGGCCGTAGGTGGATTGGCGAGCGGAGCGTCGGCCGTCGCTAAAACCGTTATAGATGCGAAAAACGCCAAGAAGAAACTAGAAGAAGATAATCGTAATAATAAGGCTATGGAAGAGATTGGAAAGAAAGGCTCCGGGCTATACCTAAGAAAGACACCACGAGGAGGATTCGGGCTCTACTTAAAGAAAAAAAACTGCCAATAAAGCTACCCAATAGAGCCCTCTACGATTATGAAATAGTGAAGTTCGCGAAACGACTCAATATACCATATTTTAGGGGTGTGTTCATGCGTCATACCCTACCGAACACACCTAGACGTAACGAGAGTGCCATCGTTAATTTGGACACGAACCAGCATTAGGGTACACATTGGGTAGCTTACAGGAAACGTGATGATTGTGAAAAATATTTCGATAGTTTTGGAGATTTGAAACCACCGAAAGAACTGGCTCGATATTTTGGAAAAGATGTAAAAATCATTTACAATGAAAGGCGTTTTCAGAATTTCAATTCAAGCAATTGTGGAAAACTATGTCTCGAATTTCTATATAAAAATGAATAAAAAAAGAGTTTCAATGTCAGTCATGTCTGTGATTTTCACATTAAGAAGTCGTACGTCGACGCTCTCCATTGACTTGGTAAATCCCATCATACTAGATCCCGAGTACCAGTACGGTTTAGCACTAATCGGATTCCATTCATATCATACTATTCCGAACGTCGATGAGAATACGGAATTTCATTATAAGAAAGGGAGTACTTCTCAATCTATCGCTATACCTTCAGGTTCTTATGAGATAACAGACATTAGTGAGTTGATCACAAAAAAGTTCGTATCGGGAAATGCGATAAATAAGGGTGACGTGTTTTTCTTGAGACCCAATAACAATACGTTAAAGTGTGAGATATTCCACAGGGATTTCGATATAGATTTTACTAAGAAAAATTCGCTCGCACGTCTTTTGGGATTTTCACCAAGAGTTCTAAAAGTTGGAAAGATACATATATCCGACCTACCTGTGGAAATTGTAAAAGTGAGAACTATTCACGTTGATAGTAACATTACAGGTGGCGCATATTACAATAATAGTCCATCTCACACGTTGTACGAATTTCCGATCAGTGTCGATCCGGGTTTTGCCATAGACGAACTTCCCAGAAACATAGTGTACCTGCCTGTGATTCCAAGCGAAATCAACAACATTACATTTACTGAACTGAATTTTGAACCTGTTAATTTCCGTGGTGAGGAAATTCTCGTGCGACTAGAACTTAAGAGATGGTCTTATTAATAAGCAATATAAAAGATGCTCGGATGAATCGTAAGGTATTAGTAAGGCCTAAGTAACCGGCCTCTGAGAGGGAAGTTATCTCCGTTAAACGCCAGTTTTCTCCGATCGATTGGGTATGTTGTCAAACCGCATTTTCGACCTCTACCAGAAACCGCTCCAAGACGAAACAATTATACACGATGAATTTCGAACGTATCTACCTTACATTAAATCGTTTGAAAACAATGACATCATCGACATTACCATCAATAAAAATGACGTTTGGTTACTAATGTACGATGCTGCTCTAACGATAAAAGGGACCTTTAAGAAAACAAGTGCAACAGGATCTGCTCAGCTAAGTAGTAATATGGGAGCGTTTCTCTTTGATTCAGCCACATACGAATTGAATGGTATCGAAGTGGAGCACGTTAAGGACCCTGGAATCGTAAGTCTCGTGCGGGGCTATTTATGTTATAGCGAAGACGATTCCAAACATCTTTTGCCGGCCAGTTGGACATACCAAAAGACACCGTCCATTTTTGATTCGGATGGTCGTTTCTATCTAAGGATACCGTTATCGCATTTTTTCGGAATCTTTAATGATTATCGAAGAGCAATAAGTGGGAAGCAGACGATTCGATTAGTGAGAGCTCGCAATGATAATAATTGCGTGATTTATACTGGCGAAAATACTACGGCCGATTTTACAATTGAAAATATCGAACTAAAAGTACGACATGTTCTCCCATCCGATATACTCAAGGTTGAACTTTTACAAGCCATACGTAACGATTTGCCGATTCTCATGGCATTCCGAAAGTGGGAGTTACACGAATTACCTACTCTTACAGAGGGTTCCATGAAAGAAATTTGGAATGTTAAAACTGCGAATGCCGTAGAATGTCCCCGCTTCGTTATCGTGGCATTCCAAAAAGCGAGAAAAAATTTTCTTAATGCAGATCCAACAAAATTTGATAATTTGTCTGTGTCAATAAGAATGTTCTTAAATGGAGACTATCATCCGTACGAGCGTCAAAGTTGCAATTTCGCTAACAATGATTATGCGAACGCTTACCACGCATACACAGACTTTTACTCTAACTTTATGAACGATGATGGTGGAAAGAAACAACCGCTGATCGAGTTTACGGACTTCAAAGACCATGCCCTATTCGTAATTGATTGTTCACGACGAGATGAATGCATTAAATCTTCAACGGTGGATGTTAAACTAGAAATCGAAACTCGGCCAACACTAAAGCATATTGCATCATCATCCACGATTGTATTATGGAGCACCTACCACTTAGTGAGACAGTCAGAAAATTAACTTAGTCGATAAGTAACCGTCGCAATGAAAGCAGTGACCGCGGACATACAAGGTTTTTACCTTTCCGCACCAGGTGGTGGCAAGGAGTTTTTCGCAAAAGAACTCGCCATCTGCAACGGTCATCAAACAAGTCACTACTTGTTCGAGTCGCCCATAGCCTACGAGTCATTATCGGATGTGGATAAGAAACAAGTGAATTTCGTAACGCGAAATATACATGGACTGGCTTACACACCCGGTTTCGTGTCATACACTAAAATTCATGAAATTCTCGACCATCACCTTTTGGGAGCTGACATCGTTTACGTCCGTGACCACCAAAAAGCAACTTTTCTGGAGGATAAGTTTTTCGAAATGAATAAGCCTTGTCCGCGAATCGTAAACGTCGAAACCTTGGATGCGTATTGGAATCCAACACCCCCTACTTTCAGCCCCAATTCACCTAAATGCATGGACCATTGTTCCATTAAAAGATTTTATTCTTGTAGTTTAAGAAATTGTGTATTACTTTATGATTGGTTTTTTAATTATATTCCGCTATCTAACTAATACAGATATCATTATTTATGCAATGACTTTTTTTTCTGTAGGTCTGCTCTCATTATTTTAGTGTACTCGAAATCATTTTACCATTAACCATGGGTCCGTTAGCATCGACTTTTGTTTTATTAAGCGCTCTTGTTAACAGTGTATTTTACATTAACCATCCATCGGGTGCTAGTGATGTTTTCATTTGTTTCGATCGAAATAATGAGAGTTGGCCTGACGCTTGGAAGAGGATGGAAGTGTGTGTAATTTCTCATTTGCCTGCTCTTAAAATAGATGTACCTAAAAATGCTACACAATACAAATTGAGAATTATTTATGAGAATAATACGCATGGTGACAGCGCGTGGAAAAATTTTACACATCCCCCCACCATAACCCCAATCATTACCAATATCTACAGCAGTTCATCAGTAGGCATGTTAGTGTGGTATATTGCAGTCATCCTGTCACTACTTTGTATCATAAACGTAGTACAGCAAACAAAAAATGGCGTGTCATAACCTTTACAATTGGTTTAAAATCGACGACGGCGAATGTTTGCCACTAATTTTTCTGGAAACTATGGAAAAATTACGTGAGGAAATTGACATTATTTCAGAGGAGGCACGTTGCAGCAACTGTTTCTTTCGGATGCTCCAAGATCTCGACATTCCCACAGAATGGAGGATCCCACTGCCCGACAACCCATGTAGAGTAAAGGAAAATGATCGACCCGAGAAACAGCGAGATGACATCTTAAAATTACCCGATTTAATGTATGAGATTAGTCGTAGGTTAAACTGTGAAAAATGCTACATGAAACTCTTAATTATGTTGGGATTACCGAAAGATTGGTCGTATGTACCTCTCCCATCTTGTGATGGCCATGACTTTGTAGGTTATGATACTGTTGATTAATAAAAATTTTGAACAATCGTTTCCTTTTTGATGCACTTATTTAAAAATATCTGGGCAGACCGAAATAGCTCAGTTGGAAGAGCGTGAGACTGTGGATATTAAGGTCCTAGGTTCGATCCCTAGTTTCGGTAGATGTATTACATTGAAGTATCTAAAAAATACTTCATGTAATACATAATTTTGGAATATTTTACCCAGCTCCATTTTCACAGTTCCCTACACCGCCGCCGCCACTGTACGATAGGTGGCGCGACACGCAAGGTGGGTTGCCCGCTAACCTGACAGGTGTTCCGTGCCTACTGTCAAATTTTCCATGTTCCATGCTTCATGCCAAATTTTTTGGTGCAAAAAGCTTAGTCTGATATAAAATTAATTAACAAGAAAAGGAATTACGATCGGGTTCCCGCTCCCCCACCCTAAAATCTCGCACCTCTAACGACACCCCGTGATTAGGGAGGAGGAGGAGGGGGAGGCTCGCCGCGCGACCATCTTTGCAACGTCTGTCAAATTTGTGTTCCATGCCTCCGTGACATCTGTCACGCCATCTTTGTGTTCCATGCCTCCGTGACTTACGCGGGAAACTGGGGCTGCGGCGGGGCAGGGGGCGGGCTGCGGCGGGTGACCTTGAGGCCGGCTAGCGCGAAATTCAAATACCGGCAAAAGTGCGGGAATTTCAAATAGCGGCAAAAGTGAGGTTATGTACGGGAAAAGGGGGCTGAACCGGCCTATTCTATCTACTAACTCTATATTTATCTTTGATGATATCGCGTGTGATATACAGGATAAAGTCCGAGCTTACTTTTCCATGGGCCGCCACCGGGGAACCGATGTCGTTTACTTATGTCAAAGAAATTCAGTATGTTGGTGATAGCAAAGGATTTTGATATAAATAAGTGGCGGTATCGCAATGGTTTCGATAAGTATATAACCCACCATCATCATGAAGCCGCCATTAAGGAGCTCCGAGGTGAGACTTAAAAGAAAAAATCAGATGTGCGATCAAGTGGAGATGTGCGAAAAAAGTACCTCGCTTTAAAGTTGGATCGATTCGAAGAGGATGAAACTTTAAACAAACTTTTTACTCCAGTTGTCAAACCACTCACACAATTATTCGAGCAACAACAACAACAACAACTAAAACCAGAAAAATAAGAACTACTGAAAATAAAGAAGAAAGACGTGGAATTACCATCACTTACCTCGAAATTAGACGAAACATAATTTTTACCACTTCATGAAATCACACAAAAGTAGTGTACCTATGCCGGTTCTAACTCAAAAAACGGCTTTTTTCGTCAAGGTCAGAAAACAACACATTTTGGTACCCAAAATGCACGGTTTGTTGCCTATCTCTGCATTTCTAACCCAATTACCCATATAATTTTAAATGGGGGTACAATTTTTTGCCCATTTTTCGGTCTGAAATCGACTGCGGCGGAATTTCTAACTCAACAGGCTAAGCCCAAAAAACAACACAAGTTTCTGTGTTGGATTTATGACCCACCCGCCCATATTATTTTAAATGGGGGACAGTTTTCGCGCCCAAAATGGTATGTAATGAGTTATGCCACAAGTATGACGTCATTGACTATGTAGGTCAGGGGGTTACGCCGTGTGTGAGAGAGAGGGTGAGAGAGTGAGAGAGAGGGTATCATCCCAACTTTCCCGCTAGGCCGGGGTGAGGGGTGGGGAGGGGGGTGCGCTGCGTGTGTGAGGGGGTGAGCATGTGAGAGATAGGGTATGTTCGTATACAGGTATTAAGTTACTTTTTCACCGGCCGCGATGAGGAGGGGTGGGCGAAAGGGTTTACATACCCAATCAATAGTCTCGGGTCAATAAATATAAAAGGGTGCAATCTGTAACTGGATACTTTATCCGAATTAGCGTATTGACGGAGGTCGCGGGAAAGAAGACGATGTGACATAATATATTCGGCCTAGTTATACAGGGTGCGTGTCTTGTTTGTAGTTACAGGGTGGCGCAAAGATGTTATACGCAATATATTAGTTTTAGATCTTTGACTGTTGAAGCTAGGAATGAACCAGACGCCGTGTGATATGTATTATAGTAATTGATACAGGGTGTATAAGTTTTGTACTGACAGAAGTAAAATGTGGATATACCATGAAATTGATAATAATGTACCAACTTACTAAAAATACTAAGTGGGGGTAACTGATTTATGGTAATAAATGGCCAATTTTTTCATGTTTCCTATGGATATACCTGTTCGATGTGTGAAGAAATTTTAATTTTTAACTGTTTATGTCTGTTTTACCTGTGACACCCCCACATATTGTTCAGCTGATGCCCTAAAACAATTTTATGTGAGTATTGCTGTGTGTAAGATACTTACCCTTGCCCTTAAATGTTCCTCATTTATCTAGCACGAGCCCCGAAGATGACTGCTAGACAACCGAAACTGGTCGCTCATTTAAAATAAAATTGGTGATGAAGACTTAGCGTTTTCTTTTAATTAAAGCAGGAAATTGTTTTTACATATGAGAAATATGCACCATGGTGTGAATCTTATAATAAAACTACTCTGTGGGCGTGTGTTGGGTGTACGTGTGTGCGGACAGGGTGTAAAAATACACCAAAAACTAATAACATTTTAGTAACCTATTTGTCGGGGCTGGAGGCGTAGGTAACAAGACTAAATTATAATAATAACTTTAATTTTATACATAAATTTAGGTAATTTAAAATTTGGCTACATTTAAAAGACAGAAAATTGATTACATTTAAACATTATAAAATGGGGTTACATTCTAAAAGATACAAAGCCGATTACATCTAAACATTCTAAAATAGGTTATATTTAAACATTAGAAATTATAAAAATTGGTTTCATTATGAAGCAGGAGCGCAGACTCAGGGAGGTCGACATTTGTAGCACAGAAGATTATATTTGTGAAGACAGATTATATGACACTATTTGAAATAATTTTGAATTAATTTAAACATTACAATTCGTTACAATATATGTAAAAATTAATTAAAGTAACCTTATAACGGTAGAATGGCGCATGGAGCATATCGCTAAAATGGTGTCACATGATCCACTAAAATGTTCACCGTTTTTCGTATTTTATAATACACAACTCGAAAAAGTTGTAAAAGCGCGACATGTAGGAACCGGAACAGGTCAACTCGGCGATGCAGAGTCGGCGATGGTCAACTCGGCGATGCAGAGTCGGCGATGGTCAACTCGGCGATGGTAAACTCGGCGACGGTCCAATCGGCGAAATGTTAGGTATATGTATTATGTTAGCTATAGGTTATATTAGGTATATGTATAATAATTTTTTTGGATTTTTTCAATTCTAATGAACAGGAATAGGTATAAGATTATAAATAATAATTATTATTATCATAATAGTTTAATTTATACTTTGTAAATAGGAACAATAATAATAATAATAACACAATTGTCATAAAAAATAACTCTAGTCCACATTATAATTATGTGATATTCCTATTATATATTCTATCAAATTGTCTCTGTTATAATTATTGACCACTTTATTTAATATCCTCTGGTCGGATATGTTGCAAAATAATATTTAGGGTCATCTAGTGCGGGTATACTTTATGGAAAGTGGTTTTAAAGGTACAGATTGAATTGAATTTTAAAAACTTCGACGAACACGATTGTTAGTACATATAATCGATATAATGAAGTAATTTTACTTGGTTTAAAAGTGGAAATTCCAAGGACCACGCCGATCGTTACGTTTAATGCTATTAGAAGCAAGTTTTGCTGTATTTGTATTTTTATTTAATTTTCGCTTTTACCTATCTGCCCTCAGGCCTCAAATGGAGGCATAATTCGGCATTAATGGCACGATAATGTCAAACAAAATAAATTGAAAATAAATTGCTAAGCAACGACGACAAAACAAATAATAGTGAACACAAGAATTCTACCGAAGTAGCAAAATAGCAACAAAACATTGAAAGTCGCGCCGAAATAATTTGCCCACAAAAACGAATCTTTCTTTATTGTTTTAACTTTTCTGAACCAAAATTAAATAAAACCATCTATGTACCACGGGCATCATTGTGGATAATGATGATAACTTTTATACATAGTATTATTTGACAGGCGTAATTTCTTGCCGGCTGGATGGTCGCCGAGTTTACCGTCGCCGGGATTACCATCGCCGAAATTGTTATCGCCCACTTGGCATCGCCGGGTTGACCGTCGCCGACTTTACATCGCCGAGTTGTCGCGTACCGTGTAGGAACACAGCGGCATGTATTTTGGACTATGCAGCAATTGAGGATTATTCAATAATCTAACTCAAACCCCATGTAATTTTAAAAAAATTTTGCCTGACACAAAGTGGTCTTCTGGCTTATCTCTTAAAACCACTAAAATGAAAGAGTGGGAGAAAAATTCTCACAGTACCGGATTTAATTATTTAAAATACTTTTTCAACCTCAGCGGCAATGAATATAACTTTCTGCTTAGAATTTGTGTATAGATATCTAATAGATTTCTAAATATAGATCGAAACTAAAGTTTATAATATATAATTTTCTAATCAAATTAACTCACTCCTAAAGGTATACATATCTTTAAATAATGATGATTTCACGCGTCTTAGGTTGAACTGCAAGTCTGGAGCGGATCTAGGGGGCCTGCGGGTGCTTGTTATACTTATTCATCCCAATTTTCTTCTGATGGGATGTTTATCAGCTTGACGGGATATTTCCCCAATGATGTTGGATCATCAGGAATCCGATATGGCGTGGCAGGGGCCCTATCAGGACATTTCCATAGATGTCTGGGGAGATGTTTCCTGATTAAAATGTGTTTGGCGTTGTACGGACACCTCACCCACTGCTCCAGCGGCTCGAACACAGATGACAGCTTGCTATTCATTTTTACCAAATTGTTGAACGGTCGCGAAGGAAATAAAATGTCTTTAGTGAGTTTGAAAGGGTGTGTGTTGAGGAGTGCTTTTGTGGTATCCCCTAATAACATAAGCCGCATTGAAACTATCAGTTTTTGCACTACAATCTGCAAGTAAGTATGTAGGGATATTCCTTAACCTAATCCAAATACCATACATTGAAAGTGCATGAGGAAGAGAAAAGGATTAAATTGTAGAAGACGTATACAAGTGTGTATGATAAAGCCGAACCCGGAAAAATTTCTGAATTACTTTATAATAGTTTAAAATTCACTACTTGAACTTGCAACGATCAAATGTTAAATTAGTTTTCTAAGTCATTTAATGAAGTAATTAGGAGTAATTCTTTCAATTACTATTGGTTTAAATCTATGGTTTACACCACAAATTTCAGAACATCATCCATAAAAGTCGAGGACGATTTATTAGGAGTCTGACTTGCTTTAATTGTCCAGGCGCAGTATCAATTTACACCTAGACTGGGGATAGTTCATGGGCGAATAACATCTATTATATAAATTAGCTGCGGGGATGGGATTGCAATGAAAATTTAGTGTAATGGCTGAACGAAGTGTTCAAACGATTTCAATTGATTGACCCTCTAATAAATATCGGCGAAGGAATTTATTGAAATATAAATTGGTTACTAAATTGACCAACAATTGACATAATAATTAATAATTATTGTAAAATATTATACTTCAATAAAAACATATATTATAAAATATACTAAAATATATATTCACTAAAATTAATAATGTGTGGTCATAGGAAAATGAAAGTTGTTCTATTTATTTTTAAAAGCTTAGATTTTATATGGGCTTAAACCTATTGTATTTTTCTGCAATAGTAGGGAGTTCAGAGTATAAATGTTCAACCGGCGGCCTATTTTGAAGTCATTTAATTGAAGATCTAATATTTATTCTAGTTAATCTAGTACGGTGGGCAAAAAATGCTTCCCACATAATATAAATTATAAATATGATTCTTTTTCATAGGGAAACTAAAGATCCCAAGTGAGGAAATAATATTTCATTTAACAAATGTGTCTGGGTAGTTAGAATATTGATGAGACATTCATCTTAGGCCCAAAGGTGTTGAGGAAAAATGTTAAATTTACTCCAATGAATATAATTACAAATTGAATTTTAAGAAGTTTATTGTTTAAGATAAAGCCCATAAATAAGGTAATCATTGAACTAATCCAGCTATGATAGCAAACACAGCTCCTATAGAGAAAACATAATAAGTGTTTTTCTTGTCTAATATGAGAGATTAGTTGAAATTATAGTAGAATTAAAATATATACTTCTGGATGGCTAAATACAAAAATCAAAATAGATGTTGATATAGAATTGGGTCAAAAAGGATGTACATATTAATATTTCGATCATTCAAAAGTATTATAATTGCTCCTACCAAAACAGGGAGAGAAAGGAGAAGTAAAATTGTTGTAATTAATACAGTTCAAACGAATGGGAGGGAGCCCGATCTATTAATATACCTTGAGGCCGCATATTAATTGTTGTAGAAATAAAATTAATTGCTCCTATAACTAAGGAAATCCTCGATAAATGAAGACCGAAAATTGCTAAACCAACTTACATCTTACAAGCTTACATGAGCAATAGTGGTTGAAAGGGGTGGATATACTGTTCATTCAGTTCCTATCCTATTTTCTACAATTCTACTTATTTAATCGAAGAATCAGAGAAGGCGAAAGCAATTAAAATCCTATTTATTCGAGGGGTGGCTATATCTGGGGGGGCCCTTCTATTAATGGAACCAACCAATTTCCAATTATAATGGGTATTTCTATAAAAATTGAAGAAATGTATGAGCACTAACAATTATGTTACAGATTTAATCATTTCTAATTAATGATGTCCCACTAAATATGGCGGTCCAATATCCTTATGGCTGGTTGAGAATAATCATCTTTTCAATGAAATGGTTGAATTTAGGTATTAAATTGTAAATTAAGTATGAAGTTATCTTCTTTCATTAAATAAATTATCGCCTTATAGTTAATTAAATATTAGATTGTAAATATAAAGATGAAAATAGTTTTAGAAAAATTTATATTTTTCGGCTTTGAAGGGTGATAGTTTAATTTAACTTAAATCCTCATAAAGGATTTACGATAAATCTAATTCTAATATGGAAGCGGGCGAGCTAAAATTAGTAAATATTGCTATTCATGGTGAACGCAAATGCCGAAAACAATTTGTGATATATCATGAAAGGTCTGACTTTGTACAATTATCTAACCAGCTATTTTGATTTGTTATCATCATAACGTACTGCTAACAGTCACTGTATACCTCTAGACATGTTATAATAATAACTTATGTTCACATTCAAATGTAATCTTAACCTAGTTTTATTGATCGTTCGGTATTAATGTTGGCGTAAGCTAGTAGGTGTAGCTGGAGTAAGTAAAATTAATAAGAATGTAATGAGTAGTTTACACTAGAATTATGTTTTTAATTATTATTTTTGACTATAAAATAGGCGATAATAAAACAATACTCAGCGCCCAGCTACCTGCTTTTTCTCTTAAAGCCAATTCATAGAATGAAAATACAACTACTACCCAGTATACTTTGAAATAAGTCTAGCCAGTGGTCAGCCGAGCGTTTTAAATAACACCTATATAACAGCATGGAAAAAGTATCATAAAAGTATTAATTATTACAAGAATTATGGGCCCCCAGCTCCCCGAAAACAGCCGATCGACCACCGCAATACTAGGGAAGACAAGAGAATTTACATCCATTCTCAGGCTCATTTCCCTCTACAATAATGAACAAGTTGAATGTGTTCTAAAAAACAACATAATTATAGAGCCCCTTTCAAGGTTTTCAAAGTTCAACTTTAGTTACCTAGATTGACATGTATCTTAATAAAATATTTTTAAGGTAAATTTTGTTCAGATAGAATTAAACAATAACTTTCACCCGCCTCCCTATTTAATAATCTAACACCTACAACACATCAATTTTGTCTCTAGATATCAGATTTATCAACATACATACTTTAATCGCTTTTAACATAATTAATATTATCCAAGGAGTTGTGAATGTGTCAAACAAATAATTGGAATACACCCCCATATAATATAATAATGTTCAAAACTTGTATTAATTAGGCGTCATACAATATGATTTGTTAAACATACAGGGTGTTATATTAATTATTTAAATAAACATATTAATTTTAATTCAATAATTAAACCTATTTAATATTTACCTATGTGTGTATTAAATGGGCATTCATTCAAAACGTTTCAGACGTATCGACAAAAATAAGTGGACGAAGCTTCAATAAATCTACACTTTCACTCTTCTCCAGGTAATACAATACAATCAATACATTTACAATATTTAAAATACATTAATAAAATCAATCTGTTTAGAAGAGCCAGCATAATCTATGTACTCTGGAATACCATGTGATTCTTTAAATTTCATATCTACACCCATTTTAAAAATGCTATATGGTTTTTTCCAACAGATGTGGATAATTAATTTTATTCGTTGTAGGGACTAATCGGCCGGGCCATGTTCTATTGACCAGTTTTAGCAGATCGGAAGAATAAATTAGGTCTACCAGATGGTGATTCCAACTAGATGGATATAGCCATCTATGTACTATGAGATAAACCAATAAACGAACTTTCCTGCAGATATGAATCTATGGAATTAGTTTCATATAACAAATTGTCCTCTATAGCTAGAACCTGCAATGTATTAGATCTATGGTTATTAGATAGTACCCGCCTAAATTCAGAGCAGACTAGGAACCAGCAGATGTGGAACGTTCTGTTATGTGAATTTTAAATACTGGGCTGCTTGATAATAACCATAAAACTAGCTTGGACTCGTGCCGAAGAAGTACTACCAATTTTCGATTCAGTCATTACATTCTTACCCATTGAAAAATCGAGATGTGAAATTCGAAGGACCGATGGAGTATCCTAAGTCCTGCAGCCCACCGCTGACGCGGAGCCTCCTTATCTAAGCTCCGAACATTAGTTTGTTGATCTACAACATTACCATGTTGTACCATGTTGTACCATGTTGTACCATGTTTTATCATTTTTATCTTTTTATCTCATAGTACATAGATGGCTATATCCATCTAGTTGGAATCACAATCTGGTAGACCTAATTTATTCTTCCGATCTGCTAAAACTGGTCAATAGAACATGGCCCGGCCGATTAGTCCCTACAACGAATAAAATTAATTATCCACATCTGTTGGAAAAAACCATATAGCATTTTTAAAATGGGTGTAGATATGAAATTTAAAGAATCACATGGTATTCCAGAGTACATAGATTATGCTGGCTCTTCTAAACAGATTGATTTTATTAATGTATTTTAAATATTGTAAATGTATTGATTGTATTGTATTACCTGGAGAAGAGTGAAAGAGAGAAAGTTTTCTCTATAGGAGCTGTGTTTGCTATCATAGCTGGATTAGTTCAATGATTACCTTATTTATGGGCTTTATCTTAAACAATAAACTTCTTAAAATTCAATTTGTAATTATATTCATTGGAGTAAATTTAACATTTTTCCTCAACACCTTTGGGCCTAAGATGAATGTCTCATCAATATTCTAACTACCCAGACACATTTGTTAAATGAAATATTATTTCCTCACTTGGGATCTTTAATTTCCCTATGAAAAAGAATCATATTTATAATTTATATTATGTGGGAAGCATTTTTTGCCCACCGTACTAGATTAACTAGAATAAATATTAGATCTTCAATTAAATGACTTCAAAATAGGCCGCCGGTTGAACATTTATACTCTGAACTCCCTACTATTGCAGAAAAATACAATAGGTTTAAGCCCATATAAAATCTAAGCTTTTAAAAATAAATAGAACAACTTTCATTTTCCTATGACCACACATTATTAATTTTAGTGAATATATATTTTAGTATATTTTATAATATATGTTTTTATTGAAGTATAATATTTTACAATAATTATTAATTATTATGTCAATTGTTGGTCAATTTAGTAACCAATTTATATTTCAATAAATTCCTTCGCCGATATTTATTAGAGGGTCAATCAATTGAAATCGTTTGAACACTTCGTTCAGCCATTACACTAAATTTTCATTGCAATCCCATCCCCGCAGCTAATTTATATTGTAACGTTTATTTTATAATTTATTTAGATTAATTGAACACTAATTTATTTAACACACTAAACTACTTGTACACTAGACTAGACACTACATAATTTATTTGTACTGCTCCGCATTCGGATCGTATGTCGCGTTCACGTCTGCTTCTCAACTTCTAACTAACTCCCTCGATCACAAGCCCCCTTATATATACACCCCCAACCCTGATCGAGAACGTTCTAGTATATTCTAGAACACCTACGCAGGAGATGTTCATGCACCTGTCTTGTACGCGTCGTAGTTATTCTTTTGAAGGAGTAAACATGTGTCGCTTTGTTTACTTCTCGCATTACACTGCCCCCGCCTTAGAGACGTTTCGTCTCGGAACGTATCCCTGGTAGGCCCATGCAGGAACCTGCAGTTAGCCCCCCGCTTACAGCGAGACGTGGCGTCAAAATAACAGGGGACCGTCTTCCCGAGTCGACATGGTGCAGGCCCAAAACAGCAGACTAAAACTTCCACTCCGGTATTCTTCAACACTACTTCCAGCATATTCCGGACAACCCTCCAGTCCAGCTGATCTCGTCCAGCACCTAACTTGGGGACAGCTAGCTTCCTGATGTCGAGCTCCAGCAGTCGGTCTCGTAGCCTATGCAAGGTTCGCCATACATCGTGATAACGTGGTTTAAGGGACCCGATCTCCTTCGTAACCAGATAAAAGATGTGTCTTACGTTGTCACGTAGTTCCAGAACCTTGCCAATTTCCGGGAGTTGCGCTCTGAGTTGTTCCAAACGCCCGTACTTCTTCTTGAAAACCGTGGCGATACCTCGTGACATTACCAGGTCGGCGGACACACAATGGGCCAACGAGTATTCTTCAGGTACGCTGAACAAATCCTGTTGTTTTTCACAGGTTACCCCATACCGTGCTTTTCCGGTACCCCCGTAGGCGCTCATAAATTCTTCGAAGGAAAGTTCGTTCCCCTGCGCCAATGTGTTTCTTACTCGGGGAACCTCCGCCTCATCGTGCGACCCCTCATAGGGTGCCAACCGATTAAAGTGCACCACTCTCGGCTTGCCGTTTGGTAGTTTGCTTACCCGGTAGACCACGTCATTGATTCGTTTCTTCACAACATAGGGACCTTCCCAATTAGTCTGTAACTTAGGGGACAAACCACGTTTCTTCTGTGGGTTGTACAGCCAAACTCGATCTCCCATTTGGTAGCCACCCTCTTTAGCGTTGATGTCGTAACGCTCTTTGATGCGATCACTGGCGTATTTAGTTGGTACCGGACTTGATCGTGAATTTCGTTCATCCTTTGCCGCATCCGGGAAACGTAATCTTCCCCCGAAACGTCCTCGTCCGGTCTAGCGCCAAAGATTAGATCACAGGGCAGTTTAAGTTCTCGCCCGAACAGGACTTTGGCTGGAGTTTGTCCTGTCGACTCATGAACGGCCGAGCGGTAGGCCATCAGGAAGAACGGCACGTTTTCGTCCCAGTCTCTTTGATGTGACGAGACCATTTTCGCTAGATAGCGGTTGAGGGTGCGATTCATCCGTTCTACCATGCCGTCAGACTGAGGGTGAAGGGCCGTGGTTCTTGTTTTTCGTACCCCAAACTTCTCACATATCCTCCGGAATAGGCCACTCTCAAAGTTTCTTCCTTGATCCGAGTGTAATTCCATGGGTACTCCAAACCGGCAGATCAGCTCCTTCACGAGCACATCGGCCACTGTCTCTGCCTCCTGATTAGGGAGAGCGTACGCTTCTACCCACTTCGTAAAATAGTCCATTACGACCAGGATGTATTTATTCCCCTTTTCGGTCTCAGGGAAGGGTCCTGCTATATCAATAGCGATCCTTTCGAAGGGGCTCCCGACGTTATATTGTTTCATGGGAGCTTTCGGTCGTCTTTGTGGCCCATTACTTGCGAAACATGTAGTACATTTCTTGCACCAGTCCTTCACGTCGTCTGAACAGTTGATCCAGTAGAATCGCTCTCGTACTTTCTGCAGGGTTTTCTTGATCCCTAAATGTCCACCAGACGACTCGTCGTGAAGGTGCCGCAAGACCTCCGGGATTTTACTGGAGGGAATTACCAACTGCCGTCTTTCCTCCGTCCCGTCTTGGCTCTCCAGTACGCGTTTTAGTAGTCCATCCTCAACCACTAACGAGTCCCACTGTGCCCAATAGCTCTTGAGTTTTGGCGAGCCAGGTGATACCTTTTGCCACTCAGGACGCTCTCCTCCCTCCTTCCAAACCAGGATTTCTTTGAGAACCGGGTCTTTTTCTTACTCTTGTCGTAACGAGGATGGTGTCCATTCCTCGGCGACCACGGTGGTTCGGTAGACTTTCTCGGAATTTTCCTCAGCTCTATGACAATGAGGACATTCATCAGGGCATGGTCTTCTCGAGAGTGCGTCTGCGTTTCCATGACTCTGTCCTGGCCGATGTTCTATAACAAAGTCATACTCCTGGAGCCTCTCAATCCAGCGAGCGATTTGTCCTTCGGGATTCTTAAACTGGAGGAGCCATTTAAGAGCAGCATGATCGGTCCGGATCAAAAACCTTCTTCCACATAAATATTTATGGAAGTGCTCGATGGACTTGACGATGGCCAATAATTCACGTCGGGTGACGCAGTAATTCCTTTCTGGTTTGGAGAGTACCTTGCTGAAGTATCCAAGGACACGTTCTTGTCCCTCCTGACGCTGCGACAGAACACTTCCAATTCCCACATTGCTCGCGTCGGTGTCCAGGATGAACTGTCCTTCTGGCAGAGGAAAATTCAGCACTGGGGCACTGGTCAACTTCCTCTTCAGCTCGTCGAAGGCAGACTGGCATTCCTCATCCCAACAGAAGTTTCGTCCTTCTTCCGTGAGCCTTGTCAACGGCTTAGCGACGTCGGAGAACATCCGGTCATAGCGTCGGTAGTACGTGCAGAGGCCCAGAAAACTCCTCAATTGGTGTTTATCTACCGGTATCGGCCACTCCTTCACCGTACTTGTCTTGTCCGGATCAACGGCGACGCACTCTCTGCTCACTACGTGCCCTAAGTAAGAGACCTTCCTTCTGAAGAGCTGACATTTCTTCGGGTTCAGTTTCAGCCCCGCACCTCGCAGTCTCTGGAAGACGTCCTCTAAGTTTTTCAGATGTCCTTCGAAGGTCTTGCCCATCACGATGACATCGTCCAAATAGACTAGGCACGTTTTCCACGTCAAACCCATTAGCACGCTCTCCATCAGCCTCTCAAACGTCGCTGGGGCATTACAAAGTCCGAACGGCATGACTGTAAAATGCCACAGGCCGTTACCGAAGGTAAACGCCGTCTTTTCCTTATCGGCAGGGTCCATTTCGACTTGCCAATAGCCGCTTTTTAAATCCAAGGTCGAAAATATCGTGGATCCAGCAAGGGTATCGAGTGTGTCGTCGATACGTGGTAACGGGTAGCTGTCCTTTTTGGTGACACTGTTCACCTGCCGGTAGTCTACACAGAATCGAGTAGTCCCATCCTTTTTTTTCACCAGTACTACCGGCGAGGCCCATGGACTGCTTGACGGCTCGATGACCCCGTCCCGCTCTAGGTCCTTGATAATTTTCTCGGCTTCCTCCCGTTTGGCCAAAGGTAGTCGTCTTGCTGTTTGTCGAATCGGTCGTGTCTCGCCCGTGTCAATTTTATGTGTCACGACCTTGGTCTTTCCCAGCTTTCCATTCTCGGTGGTAAATATGTCCTGGTACTTATTTATTAATTCGTGGGCCTTTTGTTTCTGTGTGGGCGAGAGAAACGCACTGGTCTGGGAAAGAATTTGTTTCAAGTCCTGCGGAGTGTGTTTGGACCTTTCTTCCTCACTAACGCCCCTTACGATGGCTGAAGCGGCTATACATGTGCCCAGCTTCGTACCCTTCTTGATGGTGACCGGGTACTGATTGATGTTGAGTAGTCGCACAGGCACTTCACTTGAGAGAGTAACGAGCGCCTTTCCTACCAGTACCCCCCGAGCCAGTCGATTGTCATCGTTTTCTGGTTCGATCACGGCTGGAATTCCCTCTTTCACAACACCCCTCAGACAGGTAGAGGTGATCGTTTCGCTTCGTTCTGGGAGAATCACATCTTCTGCCATTATTACGTCTAACACAAAGTTGTCACGATTGTGTAGCAGTAATTCTTCTTGACCGATCCTCAACACTCGGTGTCCGAAATCCAACTGGAATCCATGATTCCTCATGACGTCCATTCCCAGTATGACGTCTTCCTCAATTTCGGCTATGAGAACAGGATGGTCAAACTTTACTCGTCCCAACGTCATGCTAACCGTCGCTTTACCGTGTATTACTGCCTTTTCCCCAGTGGCAGTTCTTAATTGCCACCTACTTGGCCTAATCTTCCTACGGTCCCTCACAACTTCCGAGCGTACGATCGTCTTCGTAGCTCCCGTGTCCACAAGCATGGCGTGGGATCTCCCGTCGATAGTGCCATCGACGTACGCGCTCCCCAATTGGTGGGAAAACGAGGCTATACTGGCCCGGGGGTTCCTATTGCCAAGGGTCGACGTCCCCTCCCTTTTATCGACCCGCATTAGTTTTTCCGGACCCTTTGCCGGCACCGCTGTTTTGGGCCGCGTCTTCTGTGCTGACAGCAACTCCATGATCTGCTGGACGGCCTTCTCCACGAGTTTTTCTGTGCCTACCTCCTCGGTAACAGCTTGAGCACAACCGTGAATGCGGGAGGCTTCCATTGCTGCCTCATGTTCTAGTGCGATGGCGAGCGCGTTCATTACTGTTTTCGGTCGAGCTAGCCTCAGGGCCATCTGCAGTTCCTGGTCCCGCAGCCCGCTCACGAACGTCTGCACTGCGAGGCACTCCATCATCTGTTCCGGCGCCGTGGGATACGCCAACCTCACTAGTCTGGCTACGTCCGCTTCGAACTCCTGCAGAGTCTCGTTCGATCTCTGACGGCGATTGGACATCTGGGATTGATGAACTTGCTCCAGATGTGTTTGGCCGAACCGCATTTCCAGTCGCCTCAGCAGCTCCGTGTAATTCCCGGCTTCCTCGGTGGATAGCGCCTGAAGAACTTCCAACGCCTCTCCACGTAAGGCTACCGTTAGGGAAACAGCTTTCTCGTGAGGGGACCAAGCATTAGCTTCCGCTGCTGCCTCAAACTGCTTCTTGTAGCTGGCCCACGGAATTTTTCCATCGAACGTTGGGGGCGTCACTCGATTAGTGCATATCGAGTTCTGTTGAACGACCGCCTTTATTTCTTCCTTCGTCTCGCCGCTACTGACTCGCCTTAGTCGTTCTTCCAACTGCTTCGTCTTCTGTTTAATTTCCTTACGCTGAGCCTCAATCTGGTCGGTTATCTGCGCAATAATATCTTCCCTCTGAGCGGCGATTTGAGCAGTAATATTTTCCCTCTGGGCGGCGATTTCTTCCCTCTGGGCAGCGATTTGAGCAGTGATGTCTTCCCTCTGGGCGGCGATCTGAGCAGTGATGTCTTCCCTCTGGTCGGCGATTTCTTCCCTCTGGGCGGCGATTTCTTCCCTCTGGGCAGCGATTTGAGCAGTGATGTCTTCCCTCTGGGCGGCGATCTGAGCAGTGATGTCTTCCCTCTGGGCGGCGCTTTCTTCCCTCTGGGCGGCGATTTCTTCCCTCTGGGCAGCGATTTGAGCAGTGGTGTCTTCCCTCTGGGCGGCGATTTTGGAGGTAATATCTTCCTTCTGGGCGGCGATTTCTTCCCTCTGGGCGGCGATTTGCTTCGTGATGTCATCGTCTTCGAACTCGAAAACTTCCGGGTCCTGGCCATTTTCTTTCAAAAATGCCGAGAGTCGGTCCTGGAGTTCGGTCTTCCTCCCGCCTGTTTCCAATTCCCGTTCCTCGAGTTCTTTTTTTAACTCGGCCACTTTTAGTTCGCGTAATTTCTTCATGATCCCACTTCTGACACCAATGTAACGTTTATTTTATAATTTATTTACATTAATTGAACACTAATTTATTTAACACACTAAACTACTTGTACACTAGACTAGACACTACATAATTTATTTGTACTGCTCCGCATTCGGATCGTATGTCGCGTTCACGTCTGCTTCTCAACTTCTAACTAACTCCCTCGATCACAAGCCCCCTTATATATACACCCCCAACCCTGATCGAGAACGTTCTAGTTTATTCTAGAACACCTACGCAGGAGATGTTCATGCACCTGTCTTGTACGCGTCGTAGTTATTCTTTTGAAGGAGTAAACATGTGTCGCTTTGTTTACTTCTCGCATTACAATATAATAGATGTTATTCGCCCATGAACTATCCCCAGTCTAGGTGTAAATTGATACTGCGCCTGGACAATTAAAGCAAGTCAGACTCCTAATAAATCGTGCTCGACTTTTATGGATGATGTTCTGAAATTTGTGGTGTAAACCATAGATTTAAACCAATAGTAATTGAAAGAATTACTCCTAATTACTTCATTAAATGACTTAGAAAACTAATTTAACATTTGATCGTTGCAAGTTCAAGTAGTGAATTTTAAACTATTATAAAGTAATTCAGAAATTTTTCCGGGTTCGGATTTATCATACACACTTGTATACGTCTTCTACAATTTAATCCTTTTCTCTTCCTCATGCACTTTCAATGTATGGTATTTGGATTAGGTTAAGGAATATCCCTACATACTTACTTGCAGATTGTAGTGCAAAAACTGATAGTTTCAATGCGGCTTATGTTATTAGGGGATACCACAAAAGCACTCCTCAACACACACCCTTTCAAACTCACTAAAGACATTTTATTTCCTTCGCGACCGTTCAACAATTTGGTAAAAATGAATAGCAAGCTGTCATCTGTGTTCGAGCCGCTGGAGCAGTGGGTGAGGTGTCCGTACAACGCCAAACACATTTTAATCAGGAAACATCTCCCCAGACATCTATGGAAATGTCCTGATAGGGCCCCTGCCACGCCATATCGGATTCCTGATGATCCAACATCATTGGGGAAATATCCCGTCAAGCTGATAAACATCCCATCAGAAGAAAATTGGGATGAATAAGTATAACAAGCACCCGCAGGCCCCCTAGATCCGCTCCAGACTTGCAGTTCAACCTAAGACGCGTGAAATCATCATTATTTAAAGATATGTATACCTTTAGGAGTGAGTTAATTTGATTAGAAAATTATATATTATAAACTTTAGTTTCGATCTATATTTAGAAATCTATTAGATATCTATACACAAATTCTAAGCAGAAAGTTATATTCATTGCCGCTGAGGTTGAAAAAGTATTTTAAATAATTAAATCCGGTACTGTGAGAATTTTTCTCCCACTCTTTCATTTTAGTGGTTTTAAGAGATAAGCCAGAAGACCACTTTGTGTCAGGCAAAATTTTTTTAAAATTACATGGGGTTTGAGTTAGATTATTGAATAATCCTCAATTGCTGCATAGTCCAAAATACATGCCGCTGTGTTCCTACATGTCGCGCTTTTACAACTTTTTCGAGTTGTGTATTATAAAATACGAAAAACGGTGAACATTTTAGTGGATCATGTGACACCATTTTAGCGATATGCTCCATGCGCCATTCTACCGTTATAAGGTTACTTTAATTAATTTTTACATATATTGTAACGAATTGTAATGTTTAAATTAATTCAAAATTATTTCAAATAGTGTCATATAATCTGTCTTCACAAATATAATCTTCTGTGCTACAAATGTCGACCTCCCTGAGTCTGCGCTCCTGCTTCATAATGAAACCAATTTTTATAATTTCTAATGTTTAAATATAACCTATTTTAGAATGTTTAGATGTAATCGGCTTTGTATCTTTTAGAATGTAACCCCATTTTATAATGTTTAAATGTAATCAATTTTCTGTCGTTTAAATGTAGCCAAATTTTAAATTACCTAAATTTATGTATAAAATTAAAGTTATTATTATAATTTAGTCTTGTTACCTACGCCTCCAGCCCCGACAAATAGGTTACTAAAATGTTATTAGTTTTTGGTGTATTTTTACACCCTGTCCGCACACACGTACACCCAACACACGCCCACAGAGTAGTTTTATTATAAGATTCACACCATGGTGCATATTTCTCATATGTAAAAACAATTTCCTGTTTTAATTAAAAGAAAACGCTAAGTCTTCATCACCAATTTTATTTTAAATGAGCGACCAGTTTCGGTTGTCTAGCAGTCATCTTCGGGGCTCGTGCTAGATAAATGAGGAACATTTAAGGGCAAGGGTAAGTATCTTACACACAGCAATACTCACATAAAATCGTTTTAGGGCATCAGCTGAACAATATGTGGGGGTGTCACAGGTAAAACAGACATAAACAGTTAAAAATTAAAATTTCTTCACACATCGAACAGGTACATCCATAGGAAACATGAAAAAATTGGCCATTTATTACCATAAATCAGTTACCCCCACTTAGTATTTTTAGTAAGTTGGTACATTATTATCAATTTCATGGTATATCCACATTTTACTTCTGTCAGTACAAAACTTATACACCCTGTATCAATTACTATAATACATATCACACGGCGTCTGGTTCATTCCTAGCTTCAACAGTCAAAGATCTAAAACTAATATATTGCGTATAACATCTTTGCGCCACCCTGTAACTACAAACAAGACACGCACCCTGTATAACTAGGCCGAATATTTGTCACATCGTCTTCTTTCCCGCGACCTCCGTCAATACGCTAATTCGGATAAAGTATCCAGTTACAGATTGCACCCTTTTATATTTATTGATCCGAGACTATTGATTGGGTATGTAAACCCTCTCGCCCACCCCTCCTCATCGCGGCCTAGCGGGAAAGTTGGGATGATACCCTCTCTCTCACTCTCTCACCCTCTCTCTCACACACGGCGTAACCCCCTCCCCCTCCCCCCCCTTACCTCAGCCACCTGTGGACGACACCCTCTCTCTCGCTCTCTATCTTTCTCTCTCACACATGGCGCGCGCTCCGGCCGACCTACATAGTCAATGACGTCATACTTGTGGCACAACTCATTACATACCATTTTGGGCGCGAAAACTGTCCCCCATTTAAAATAATATGGGCGGGTGGGTCAGAAATCCAACACAGAAACTTGTGTTGTTTTTTGGGCTTAGCCTGTTGAGTTAGAAATTCCGCCGCAGTCGATTTCAGACCGAAAAATGGGCAAAAAATTGTACCCCCATTTAAAATTATATGGGTAATTGGGTTAGAAATGCAGAGATAGGCAACAAACCGTGCATTTTGGGTACCAAAATGTGTTGTTTTCTGACCTTGATGAAAAAAGCCGTTTTTTTGAGTTAGAACCGGCATAGGTACACTACTCAAAAACCTATAATGAGGTGGAGGGGTAGGAAGATGAACATTATGATGAGATTTCCAAAAATTATAATGAGATGTCCATGGATGAGATTCAACGTGAAATTAAGGACACAGGTGATATTAGTGTGATACAGGATTACATATCTCAGTATCCTGAGATCAGCCAACGGTACATTATAAGTTATTTTAATGGTTCTCCACATTTAGACGAAGCCCGAGGTCCAAAGTATGACCCTGCTAATTCGAAATGGTACTTTGGAAAGATCACCCTAGATTTCGATAAGCTTAGTGGGGATATTATAGCGAATGGTGAGCAGTATAATATTATTCCGACAGCCTATACAGCCTGATTTTTTACAGAGAGCCAGAAAACTATTCACAAAACGACCTTAAAATTTTAGACGAATTTTGGATGCACCAAATTTATTCCGAAGGGGTTACAGCAAAATTGGTAGAATAGCAGCCAGTGGAAGTATTAAATATACGCATTTTATTAAACCTTTATTAAGTACGAGTGCAAGAAAGTTGCTCGATTCCTCCGATTCAACCCTTGAACATAGTGGCGGAAAAATGTACAACACTGAAGGTAAATTCCACTCGCCGTGAGACTAAAATATGTTGCCATATCAATTTCCTCCAGCCAGAGATGATTGAGCTCCGCGGCGGACAGGGGAAAGAGGAAACCGATTTCAGTGGCGGGTAAAATATTGCTTATTCTGAATGAAAATTATTACAAAATTTATCGTCGGAAACAAATGAAAGAAGTTTGAATCATTCCGCTTATGGGAGGTTAACTGGTAAATTTCCACACCACCTATGAGGTATTACCGTGTCGCGTTGTCATTTGGACAACCCAAATAAAATAAAATTTAGGACAAATTATAAAACAAACAAATTTATAAAGAAACAAATTATTAACAAAATAAATAAATGCTCAACAAAATAAATAAATTCTCAAAAAAATAAATAGAATCTCTTGTCTTGTCTTATTAAGTTAACGTCTCTTTTTCGCTGCTGTGGCCAATTTGGACGGGACCTACAGTTTAACGTGGGCGCCGTACCACGGTCCTCGAGCACGGTTGTACCCCTTAAGGCTCTCACCCCAGTTGATCCACTCCGTGCTCTACCGACTCAGGGTGTGTGTATGCTAGTCCCGCCCTCCTACAGGATATCCGATCCTATCCGGCCTGGTTACCGGCGTGAATAGGAACGGGATTTTGGATACATTTTACACACTTCCCGCAACAATCACAACATTCATGGATTACGTGGGATTCGAACCCACGACGACAGTGACCGCCTGACTCAAAGCTAGCGCCTAAACCACACGACCACCGCCGCCCCAAATAGAATCTCTATAAAATAAATAATTACACTGCGTTCTCATATAAAACGAAAAATGAAATAAATTAAACATGAAAGCGGTTCTATTACTCTTTCTATTCGTGGGTCCAATTCCCAGATTTTTTCTTCTTTTTTAACAACGTGTTGGATACATTTTGTCCAAGTATCAGCTGTAACAGCACTTACTGCATTCTCTAAAAAAAATTTGACATCCGCTATGTTAAATGTGATGTTTTTTCTCGCGACTTCACGTTTGATCTGCGCCCAAATTAATTCGATCGGATTTAACTCACAGTAATACGGTGGTAATCTTAAAACCGTAAACCATCTTTCCCTTGCGATTTCATCCACGATTAATTTCAAATAATTTTGTTTATGTTGTCGAGCGATTCAAAGCAATTCCAGTTTAAGCAAGTTATCGTCGCAGGCTACATATTTTGATCGAAACCAATCGAATATTTGACCTTTTTTCCACGATGATGTAGGAAGTGGTTCTGCGCGACGACTGTAATAAGGCGCATTATCCATTACAATAATCGAACCAGGTTTCAAGCGCGGAAGAACATATTTGAACCAAGTCTCAAATACGCCCGAATTCATATCTTCGTGATAATCACAGATTTTCAGGTTTTTCGTGATTCGAAAACGTTTAGCCCGCCCGGCACAAAACCCAAGTCACTTCTTCCGATATGCGTTATTATCAACCTGCGCCCTTTACCCGACGGTGATTTAAGCCCGGTCGAAAGCCCTTCAATTAGAGCTGTTCTGCGATTTATCACGGATAAATCTTGCCAAACTTTGGAACACGCCAATGTCATTCTCGAGAGAGAACGACGTTGCCATCTGTACTGACGTCACGTCGTTTGAGCATTCGTTAACAGCGAGAGGAATAGAGAGAGAGAATGAGGCATGGCAACGTTCTGAAATTTGACGGAGCGAAGGAACGAATTTGTAGGATGTTGCCAAAAACACAACAAAAACCCTCACATGGTTACAATTACCAACCGTATTGCAAGGTTGCATTTGTTTCAATATACTATTTTGTGCGTTGTATATGGCAACATGGATTATTCTCACGGCGAGTGGATTTTAACTGTAAACCAATCGAATATGTATATTGGAATGATGTCAATGAATTAGTCGATAGATTGAGGTTACTGGTAGCATCGAAACAAGCTGGAAAAACATCGCAAGACAACGAGATATCTTCAATTGTAGAAGAACTTCGCGAGTCCCAAGTTATATATTAGAGGTTAGACAAAAATCAAGATGCATCAGCAGCAGCAGTCCAAAGAGACAATACAGTTCGTCAATGAATTACACAAACCGATAAGAAAACATTTCCCTCGAGGACGTACCATCGTGAAAGGAATAGATGATTTATGGCAAGCCGATCTCGGTCAAATGGATATGTATGCGAGCCAAAACAAAAAGTTTAAATACATATTGGTTGTGATCGATTGTTTTTCCAAAATTCGTATGGGCTCGAGCGTTCAAAACGAAATCTGGGCAAGAAGTTAGCGGTGATTTTGCTGACATTTTCAGCGGTAGTGGTGGTAGACGCCCGAAAAACCTTCAAACGGATCAAGGAAAAGAATTTTTCAATTCACATTTTCGACAGTTAATGAAAAAGTACACAATTAATCACTATCACACGTATACTCAACTGAAGGCCGCCATTACCAAACGAATGATTGGTACCCTAAAAGAGAAGCTATACAAATATTTCAGCCTAAACGGAATCTATAGATGGATCAACATTTTACCTGATATCGTGAAAAATTACAATGAACGACAACATCGTACTACTCGCATGAGACCCTGTGACGTAGGCGTAGACAAAGAAAAGAAATTGCTTAGTGGTGTATATAGTCATATTAAGAGCACGACTCCACGAAAATTTAATGTTGGCGATGTGGATCGAATAAGTAAAGTAAAGCATGTGTTTGAAAAGGGTTACACACCTAATTGGACGACGGAACATTTTTAAATTTCCAAAATCCGAATAACTAACCCAACCACATATGTCTTGGAAGATATGGAAGGCCGACCAATAGTGGGGGGATTTTACGAGCAGGAACTGCAGAAAACAAAACAACCTTTTTTTTGTTGAAAATGTTTTACGAAAAAAGGGGAAAAAGTATATCTGAAATGGCTCGGTTTCGTTAACTCTTACAATAGTTGGATAGATGCGTCAAATCGATTATAACAACAAGCATAAATTTGATGACTCTGTGGGTGGGAGGTCACACCCTTAAAAGAACTAGTAACCTGATTTTCACCTTCAGTTTGACCGTAGAAATGAAGCGTCACGTTTCCGATACCAATACCACTACTGATCGCTGTCGTCGTCAAACGTTAAAAAGAAAAGGAGGAGGACGACCACAACGAAAAACAATCAGACACCGTCTTACATATTTGTGGTGAAAGATTTGGAAGGTATTCTATTAGATGTATGTAACATTGCAGTTGAAAGAAAAGCGATGAAGGATGAAATCGAAACAGATTCCCCTACCACCACCGACACTTCCCCCTCTCCTTTTATAGTAGAAAACCAATTTCCATCAGTGTCTGAGAAGTCAGCGACGATTAAAGAATGAATAAACCTCCTAAACGTAAACCGTCCCCCTCATCGCTCAACCCAAAGAGTAAGAAGAAGAGAGAACTACCGCCGCCGCCGCCCCCGTCCTCGGCGTGAAACTGCACACCCCCAGGTATAAAATTAAAATTTCAGAAGGGCCCACTTATCGAGGATTAGTTGTAAAAATCCCTAGCCTTGTCCCAGGTATGTGTTTCAGAAGAGGCCAAAGCCGCGCGCGACCGCTATCGTCGCCGATAGATCGACTTTGTTAATCGTTACACGTAATAACTATTTTAAGAAAGAATATTTTTAGTGATACCTAAATAATGATAGGGGAAAATTATATTGGTTGAACGAAGTGTGAAGTGGCCTCTGTAGAGAGTGAACTGTAGATGATCTCTTGAAGCTCTTGGAGTTGAAGTTCTAGTTTGACTGGAGAGAGGGCGTGACGTGCTCTCCGATGTGACCTGAGGGCGTAATGTGCAGGTCTGGAGTTGAAGTTCTAGTCGTATGGAGAGAGGGCTTGACGTGCTCTCCGATGTGGACCTGAGGGCGTAACATGCAGGTCCGGCGTTGAAGTTCTCGAAGTTCTGGAGAGAGGGCGTGACGTACTTCTCCGGGTTGGATCTGAGGGCGTAACGTGCAGATCCGGGGTTGAAGATCTCGAAGTTAGACGTTCTCTTAGCTTGAAGATCTCGTAGAACTCTCAGGGCGTAACGTGAGAGTAGTTGTGTAGAGTGAGGTTAGGTCTCCCGACTGCAGTCTCACAGTCGGTTTTAGGATGAAGGGTGACTTTAAATCAAGACCAACAACACACGTCGTTTTGAGCATACAAAGTATTCTAATTTATTGTCAACTTTCGGGATCTTTTATACATATTCAATTACATTAGATCAATGGTACATCTGTTTGTTTTTCTACAATGACCTAGCCTTGCATAGCGACTAACCTTAACCGGAGCGCGTTATTCTCACGTTACGACGACACCTTGTTGTGCTTACGCCAGCTATTTCGTTCACCTATACACGTTCCGTTCAATGCTATTTTCTGTTTGTAAAACAACGCGTGTTAATTTCAATGACTAAATTACGTAAAAAGTTCCCTAAATTCGTTTACAATAAATTATGAGTTCTTCACCTAAAATTCCCTTAAATAATGTTGACGCTAGCGTCAACATTGGTGATTGGCTATATAGATATTTATTTATAATTATATATTATAATTGATCTAGGTACGTGAAAACATTGTTAGTTAATTGATTGCTAGTATGCTTTTCATAAATTGGAACAACTTATTTCAGAAATGAATAAAAAAGAAGAAAGTTTGAGGCACCTATAATAAGTCGTCTCTTGTCTCTACTAGGTTTTTGAAAACAAAACATAATGTTCTTATGCTAAAATCCCGTTTAAGAGGGTAACCTTTTTACTTATGGGTGACCACAGTAACTCGTTAAATTACGTTTTTCCAATTATTAGGCAATTTGCATGTAGAGTTTTGGGTATGGAGGGAATTTTAACATATAGTAAGAAGTATAAATAAAAGAGAGCATTTGGTTTTTAACAACCACATTGTGTGACACGTCGTTCATTGGAAAGTGTGTGTTACTCTGGGGCAAGTAAATCTTAGGTAAGGTATCCCCATATTTTTACATTTGTATCCGTAATTATTGAATTTCAGACATTTACCTACTTCAAAATTAGTAGTGCTAGTGAACCCGAGAGACATCACGTCTCGAGTACGGAGAAAATTAGAGCATGTAACAGAAAAAAATAATCAATATGATATAGGACAATTTACTCGTTTCGAATATGTGCGATCGGTATCTCATCAGTATAGAATATAAATATTTTTTAATTTTATCCGCTTTCTCGATTTTTTTTTGTTTACTTAATAATTCATTCCTACTAAATTCTGTCCTACCGTATTTGTACATAAAATAAAAATATATGCAATTATAAAAGAAAGTATAAAATAGAAAACTTAAAAAAAATATAAATCTTAAAAAAAAGTAAATAATTGACTAGTGTAAATTAACACAAAACTTTTAACTACACCCGTGACTTTAAAATGGATACGATAGGAATTTCATATGAAATAGGCTATTGATATTTGTCGTTGTTTAAATGGACGTCCATTTAAATAACTGTTATCTCTCATTTTACAGTCATTGCCAGTCCTAAGTCTGGAGAAAGTGGGAAGGAAAGTAATTTTAGTATGATGATTTATCTCAAAAATTTTAATTATTATTCCCTGTTTTTCGTTAAGTTCGATAAACATTTACAGATAGTACGGGTAATGATATAAACATATTTCTATCTACTACCTCAGGTAATATTAAAATACTTAAAGTATTTTGTAATTGCCTTACTCTATTCATACTGTTGACGCTAACGTCAAAATTATTTTAGGTTAATTTGTTGTAATTTATGGTGAACTAATTTTGGGAACTTTTCAACACGTTTTGTTTTACAAACAGATAATAATCACTGACCCAGCTTAGAAAACAAGGTTTTTGGGATATCTAAATCAACTAAAAAGCACGTCTTATTCTATTACGAAGAACAGAAACGCTGACCGAACGTAAACAAATCAAGTTCGGATCACAATAATTAACCGAGTAAGCATAACAAAAACCTTTACGGAACGTGATAACAAGCGCTCCGGTTAAGGTCAGTTTCTGCAACGCTAGGTCATTGTAAGAAAACAAAATAATGTACCATTTAACTCATGTAATTGAATGTGTATAAAAGAGCCCGAAAGTTTACAATAAATTAGTATACCTAGTATGCTCAAACGGACAGTGTGTTGTGGTCTTGATTCTTCAACCCAACTACAAGCTTTCACGTTACGCCCCGAGAGTCCACGAGATCTTCGAGATACGACAACTTCAAACTTCAAGAACTTCAACCCCGGATCTGTACGTTACGCCCTCAGATCTAACCCGGAGAGCACGTTACGCCCTCTCTCCAGTCTACTAGAACTTCAACCCCGGATCTGCACGTTACGCCCTCAGATCCAACCAAGAGATCACGTCACGCCTTGATCTACAAACTACGAAACCGTCTTCAGCCTTACAATCTGAAGACAAGATTCATCTCCGCAGCCATCCACGAGCTACGAGAGAGATTCCATACAGTCCACTCTCTATAGAGATCACTTCACACTTCGTTCACATACAATTAACTGAAAAATTTGAGTCAATATTGGGCCGATTAAATTGCCCAGGCTGCCGTCCAAACTCACAAGAACCCTTCAATGAGGCTAGCTATGAAAGGTCCAAGAAGAACCCTGCTTATCGTTTTTATCCCTACTTTGCTTTTATTACTGTATTACAATAGGGTGTGCAGTTTCTTCACGTCCGCCCCCATCGCCCCACGCAGAATTCCAATTACCATCCATAGATGAGAAGGAATTGCAAAAAAAATTTAATGGAAGCTGCTGATATGTCGATCCAATCACCCATCACCGTCCACTAGGGCTCACACGGATAGGGACGATTCATCGCCGCCGTTTCAGGGCCGCCGTTTCATCGCCATGCCCAGTTCATCGTCGCCGTTTCATCGCCAGCCGATTCATCGTCGCCGTTTCATCGCCAGCCGATTCATCGACAAGAATACTGTTGTAACCGAAGTTTCTGCTTCTACCAAAATGTTCAGGACACCAAAATGTTGTAAATGACCAACGATGCTACCAATTTAATGTTTGGGGTTTGAAGCACTTGAACACTAGTTGTGTAGTCTTAATCTTTTTTATTTATTTAATACTTAATAATAAAGTAAGACTTGTGTATGAAGTATGAAGTCGGCGATAATTAAATATGAAAATAAACACAGGACATTAATAATAAAATATAAATAGAGCCGAATAGAATAGAAATGAATAGATACAGTCGGAATTTCCAATTTATAGTTATTTATTACATTTTTAAAACAAGGTATATTACAAAGCATGCAGTTGTAACGCCGCACCGTATTTCATACAGGGACGTACTAAGAAATGGTAGCGTCTGCCACCAGCCCAGAAATTATTTATTTAAAATGTCGCTCTGAACGGACGACACTGTTTTTGGCCCAGCGGAGACAAGGTTTCTGACCAACCTCTACAGGAACGCGAGCCCCAGGGCTTCGCAAATGCCTGTCGATTTCAGTGGGGATTCGGTAGCAAAATAATACCCAAGTGTTACGGTTGAATGAAATTAAAGTTTATATTGACTAAATAAAATTTATAACTATACAGTGAACAAAAAAAATGAATCAATTAAATAAAAGAAGTTAAAATAACCAGGTAATCGTTCACATAAAAAAAATAACAGAATTCAAATAGACATAAAATTACGCATGCTACCATTACAAGAATGCGTACAAGATATTTCCCCAACAATCAAAAAATATAATAAACTCCACCCTATTTGGGAAAATCCTCTACCCTGTACCTAGATCAATATTTTATTCTCTACTATTCTTACTTCCAAAGCTCTAGTTCTTACTTGTGACTGAACTAACCAAAATTACCAAACTGTGAACTGATCAAGGAATTTACGTAATTGCGCGTTAGGTTTCAGAGTTTTAACCTGGATACGCCTCTGTCCCGGGTCGTCGAAATTCAAACAGAACCCACACACACGAAACCCAGTCAAAGAAATAAATATAAATACGATTCGACAAAAGAAATGATCGCCTCGTCTGTTCTCCGTATCTGGAAAATTAGTAAAACCCGTAACTTATTCCCGACTCACCACCTTGGAGTTCTGCGCTGACTTCCACCCAAAGATTCGTTGCTTCGGCTCTGGTATGACCCTCGGAAACGTGACTCTACACTCGATACGGCCAAATAGCAAAAAATTTGGAATCAGCCCCAAAACCAATGATACGAAAAATATTAACAAAGGTTAAAATCAAACTTGAATTATTGATTGACGTTAAAGCAAATTCCCAAACTGAATTCCTTTACTTTACTTTACAGCCTCGGTACCAATAAGTACCAAAAACAAAACACTGACTCGAAATCGCGCCCCCGACGCGTAGCAACCCCGTTGCTATGACCTCGTCTCAACACCTCTGTTCCCCGGACCGAAGTGAAGTTCTTTCGTCCTCAATGCGAGCTGTGTATTTTTCAAAGTCATCAATTTTCGCCCAGTTACGAACTGCAGCGGAATATTTATTTCGTCACCCATGGCCTATAATAATGTCAAGAACCCTCAAAAAAGAATTTTTCCAGAGCAAACCTCTCCCCTATGAAATCTGTGCTTTAGGTATCATTTCCCTGAACGCTCATTTCTGATTACGACGGGGTTTTCGTCTCTTTCGTCGCGTAAATTGTTTGTAATTTCGGCGTTTGACCTTTTGTTATAGTTTCAATTATAAAACATTTTTACGTTTCAAAACAAATTTCGTTATAGTTTCAATCGTTTAGTTTCGAAACCAATTATACAGGGTGGAGCCTTTTCTCATTTACCTAATCAATTTCTAAAATATCTCTTAAATAAATTTAGTAACATCCCCCGGATGTTACACAGTCACATTAAATGAATTAAATGAAAATAAATGTTTAAAATTGATAATTATGGGCTAATGCGCGCAGATACTCGACAGCATCTCTATCGTCGAACTGAGACACTATCCTTTTAATTCTTTCGTCAGCCTGTCGGTATTTACGAAGTTTCACCGGTGGTTCTTTCCCAGCAACAAGCTGTTCGTAATATGCATCACGCCCCTTCTGTACCTTTCGCAATCCATCAATAAACTTCCAAATAGTCGGATGATGGACTCCTAATTCAGTTTGAAGTCGTCGATGTGCCGCTTCCTCGTGGTTGTTGGTTCGATCTTCGTCGCGCAGTACTCGATCATATAGGTTCCAGACACCGGGTGCAAAAAATGCCTTCCATTTCCACGTCTATTATGCCGTCCAATATAATTGTCTTCAAACCAGTTCATTAACGGTTGCAATTATAGCGGCAACTCGTCTGCTAAAACATTGTTGTATTGTACTGTAAATACGATTTCTGCCAAATGCTTCTTCATGTTCTTGGCCAAATGAAAGAAGCAACCTTTTATATTAACACCGGGAAAACATTCTGTCATTGCAGAAATAGCTGCATGCTCAAAATCGCCGTTGATGGTTTCCGGATTTAAGTTGGGCACTACACCCTTAATAGCTTCGAACATTTTTAGGTACGTCATCTTCATTTTATTGGGCAAAAGAGGATAAAACACAGGATGAACTCCACCGTGTTTCTTTGCCATGACCACGTAAACCTGGGAAAATAACCGTGGCGAAATCGAATAAGTTCCGTCAGCATACCAAATTGGAGATGTTTTCAGAAGTCGAAGCCACGTTTCCCTCCCAAAGAGGATGATCCTTTCATTGTCCTCTTGTCCGCTGTCATGTAGTAGAAAGTTTTCTTCGACACCATCTTGCGTTCGGTAGAATTTGTATTGCACTACACCCACTTCATTTCTTTTCCGACGAATAACCTTCCTTAGTGCGCAACTGTTAGGAATTACACCTTGACCACCTTGGGATAAATCTTTTATACATTCCTTTATTATTCTGCTAGTGTTTCCTACTGTAACTTCCGCACGGCGTTTCATTGCAGTAATGACTCTCGCCACTTCCACGTTTGCTGCTGAAGAATCATGAGAATGTGCATTTATTTGTTTTACCACATCTTTATTCTTGGTATGCAGTCTGGCTTTACAGCGTCCCATCTGCTCACAACGCCAATACTTGACGTCCTCGTCGCGCTTACTCTGCTTTTCAAAGATGTACAGATTACCACCATAAGAAAACTTTCCTTTTCCTCTTTTGCTCAAAATTTGTTCCATATCGTCAACTGGAGGAGACGACGAGTAACAGTACTAACACTCACAAAACTAACTGGTTAACTAACAATTTCAGGGTGTATTTTTACCTGTTTCTAAATTACCTACCTATCTCAAAATGCTTAATACTACCAGGTAAATCGTAATTAAAGATTATCACAGGTGTTTATTATCCAGGTAAATCGTAATTAAAGGATTATCATTGGTGTTTATTTGGAGACGCACCTGCATTTTACAACAAACTACAAAATTAGTAAAAAGAAATAATTGAAAATATGATTTTACAAATGCTGGCAGGCGATGAACAGGCCGACGATGAACTGACTGGCGATGAAGCGGCCGGCGATGAACTGGCGGCGATGAATCGGCGGCGATGAATCGACGGCGCTGAAACGTCCTAGACCCGGCTCACATGACCCGAGGAGAAGGTTTTGCTTGAATTCCACATTTTCTTGTGAGGAGGGCGGATTCTCCTTGGAAGTGGGGCAGTTACCTTCGAGAAATTTCGATGTTCACATTAAAATAAGGATAAATGATACGACTTTCATGCTGTTCACCTGTGATGAGTGAGGGAAATTCATAAACCATTTGTGTTGGTTGGCGAAATATTTCGAGTGTGAAATACCTGATTTTAGATTCGTGTACGCGAACAACATCGTGATTTCTAATGTTACCAATACAGACATCAAAATGATTTCCATAGTGTAAGATGCTGTAGAATTGTATTTAACTGTGAATAATGTAAGGGAAATTTGTCGAATGTACGAATGGTTTGTAGCAAAGAAAATCAAACATTTGAAAATGTTAAACTTTGTAAAATATTATAGAATTTTTTTAAATATTATAACGAAGCTCATTACCACTAGTACTTATAATGTTGATGAGGTAATTTTTACTTTTTGTGACATCTCCAATTCCTTAGACAGTTACTGTATTAGAGAACGTATGTATTATGATAAAAATATATTATTAATCGAGTTGAATGAAATACTAATAAAGGACAAAGGATTTAGAAAGAGTAAATAAGGCAAATAGTTTATTTGAAACCGTGTGTGTTTTTATTTAATTTCAAGTAAGCCAGGTACGCACACATTCCTTAAAATTAGACCGTTGCACCTGTGTAACAGATATTTTCAGTGTGTGTGTGTGTGTGTGTGTGTGTGTGTGTGTGTGTGTGTGTGTGTGTGTGTGTGTGTGTGTGTGTGTGTGTGTGTGTGTGTGTGTGTGTGTGTGTGTGTGTGTGTGTGTGTGTGTGTGTGTGTGTGTGTGTGTGTGTGTGTGTGTGTGTGTGTGTGTGTGTGTGTGTGTGTGTGTGTGTGTGTGTGTGTGTGTGTGTGTGTGTGTGTGTGTGTGTGTGTGTGTGTGTGTGTGTGTGTGTGTGTGTGTGTGTGTGTGTGTGTGTGTGTGTGTGTGTGTGTGTGTGTGTGTGTGTGTGTGTGTGTGTGTGTGTGTGTGTGTGTGTGTGTGTGTGTGTGTGTGTGTGTGTGTGTGTGTGTGTGTGTGTGTGTGTGTGTGTGTGTGTGTGTGTGTGTGTGTGTGTGTGTGTGTGTGTGTGTGTGTGTGTGTGTGTGTGTGTGTGTGTGTGTGTGTGTGTGTGTGTGTGTGTGTGTGTGTGTGTGTGTGTGTGTGTGTGTGTGTGTGTGTGTGTGTGTGTGTGTGTGTGTGTGTGTGTGTGTGTGTGTGTGTGTGTGTGTGTGTGTGTGTGTGTGTGTGTGTGTGTGTGTGTGTGTGTGTGTGTGTGTGTGTGTGTGTGTGTGTGTGTGTGTGTGTGTGTGTGTGTGTGTGTGTGTGTGTGTGTGTGTGTGTGTGTGTGTGTGTGTGTGTGTGTGTGTGTGTGTGTGTGTGTGTGTGTGTGTGTGTGTGTGTGTGTGTGTGTGTGTGTGTGTGTGTGTGTGTGTGTGTGTGTGTGTGTGTGTGTGTGTGTGTGTGTGTGTGTGTGTGTGTGTGTGTGTGTGTGTGTGTGTGTGTGTGTGTGTGTGTGTGTGTGTGTGTGTGTGTGTGTGTGTGTGTGTGTGTGTGTGTGTGTGTGTGTGTGTGTGTGTGTGTGTGTGTGTGTGTGTGTGTGTGTGTGTGTGTGTGTGTGTGTGTGTGTGTGTGTGTGTGTGTGTGTGTGTGTGTGTGTGTGTGTGTGTGTGTGTGTGTGTGTGTGTGTGTGTGTGTGTGTGTGTGTGTGTGTGTGTGTGTGTGTGTGTGTGTGTGTGTGTGTGTGTGTGTGTGTGTGTGTGTGTGTGTGTGTGTGTGTGTGTGTGTGTGTGTGTGTGTGTGTGTGTGTGTGTGTGTGTGTGTGTGTGTGTGTGTGTGTGTGTGTGTGTGTGTGTGTGTGTGTGTGTGTGTGTGTGTGTGTGTGTGTGTGTGTGTGTGTGTGTGTGTGTGTGTGTGTGTGTGTGTGTGTGTGTGTGTGTGTGTGTGTGTGTGTGTGTGTGTGTGTGTGTGTGTGTGTGTGTGTGTGTGTGTGTGTGTGTGTGTGTGTGTGTGTGTGTGTGTGTGTGTGTGTGTGTGTGTGTGTGTGTGTGTGTGTGTGTGTGTGTGTGTGTGTGTGTGTGTGTGTGTGTGTGTGTGTGTGTGTGTGTGTGTGTGTGTGTGTGTGTGTGTGTGTGTGTGTGTGTGTGTGTGTGTGTGTGTGTGTGTGTGTGTGTGTGTGTGTGTGTGTGTGTGTGTGTGTGTGTGTGTGTGTGTGTGTGTGTGTGTGTGTGTGTGTGTGTGTGTAGGTATCACGCGATCGATCGCCTTTAAACGTAGTGGAGTGGAAGGGACCGATGCAAGCGTTCTCTTTCCATACCAGTAATTTGGAGCAACAAAATATAAAATACTTAAGAGGCATAATAATAATAATGTTTATTAACTTGTTTCTTTACATTCCCCGAAAATTACAATGCTAGCTAAATATTTAAATGAATATGGGTTGGTTACATATGACGCATTTTGACGGGATTTTTATTTTAAAGTACGTAACTCAGACTCGCAATTTACAACGCACCCAAGCCGGTTTATATGTTCACACACGGTCTTTATACAACTCTGACAGTGTAGTAGACATTTTCTGCATGCGTGCGTGCGTGTGCGTGTTTCTAGGAGGGACAGAGAAAACCCACCAAAAACAGAAAAATCACTTAGTAATTTGGTAATGGCCATAAGGCAATGTGTCGGTATTCGGTATCAAATGCCGTTTATCATCACAAGGGCTTAGCCCAATTTTTGTTTGTTCAACACTAAATACTTGGTGTGCAAAGGATCGGATAGTACACCGTTTAATCATTAGCTCTTTAAAATCTTTTAAACAATTCTCATAATCATTAAACGTCAATTTATTTTTGACTACGTTATACTTCACACGTGACGGTTTCAAAATTAAAATTCAACGGCGAAGCACAAAATTATGTATTACATGAAATATTTTGCAAAATGCAAGAGCCTGAGTAAGAAAAGAATCTTAACCTAATGTTGATACTTGAAAATCTATTAAACACCCTAATCTGTAGCGTGCAATGGGATTGCGTTTGGAAAATCCCCGTTATTAGTTAATCATATATTTTTGCCCGTCTAGACGTGGTATTGTGGCGTGTTGAACGTGAGTCCCAACCATAACTCTTCTTTTATCTGCAAAACGTTCCTTTACCTAATTATGTATAAATTCTGGTCGTGTAATGGGGTGTGCATGTGGAAAATCCCCTTTATTAGGTCCGTCTAGACTCTAGACTTTGATATTGTGCGGTATCTAATTTCTGAGATGGGTTTGTAGTAAGTGAACATATTCACATTCACATTATTCGTTGCCAAGCAACCAAAATAATATAAAAGGGGGAATGAGTGTGAATATGCATAAAATTTCACTTGTGTGTGTCATCGTGAATCTAGTACTCTCCGCTGCTGCTGCTCTTACGTGTTGGTTATTAATTAACGTTCGAAGACAAGATAAGTGTGTTTCTGCTTTTGCCTATTATTATTATTGTTATTTTCCCCCTTACCACTATATTCAAATTTTACACTTACTTTTTTGTATTTTTGTAGATGGATTTAAATAAAATAAACACTCTTGCAGGCGGTCATACTAAGCTCATTGTAAAATTGCAAGAGCTGACGAAGGACGTGCCCCAGAAAATATTATCAGCCAGGTCTGTTGACACGCAATTTGGAAGAAGTATTCTTCTGGAGCTAAAGGACCACGTCACCTTTTTACCTCTACGCGTCAGTGGGGAATTTGAACCGCACATAGCAGAATTTGCTACAGGGAAATACGGCGTCTGCTATATGGGGAGAAGGGACATCGGAAAAGAGAGATCTTCTCTCTTCCTTTTCTTATGCTTTGGGTTAAGCGAAGAGGGGGGCGGTTTACGTTTAGGAGGTTTATTCGTCGCTGACTTCTCAGACACTGATGGAAATTGGTTTTCTACTATATAAGGAGAAGAGGGGGAAGTGTCGGTCGTGGTAGTGGTAGGAGAATCTGTTTCGATTTCCCCATCCTTCATCGATTTTTTTCCAACTACAATGGTACATACACCTAATAGAATACCTTCCAGGTCTTTTACCACAAACATGTGAGGTGGTGAGAGTTTCGTCGTCCTCCTCCTCCTCCTCCTCCTCTTCTTTTTAGCGCTTGACGACGATGAAGGTGCCACAGTTTAATGATTCATTTGTAGCACATCCTGTAATACACCCCGATCAGTAGTGGTATCGGAAACGTGACGCTTCATTTCTACGGTAAAACTGAAGGTGAAAATCACAGTCATCAAATTTATTTTTGTTGTTATAATCGATTTGAGGCATCTATCCAACTATTGTAAGAGTTATCGAAACTGAACCATTTCACATACACTATATTTCCCTTTTTTCGTAAAATTTTTCGACAAGATAAACGTCCGATTGTTTTGTTTTCTGCAGCTCCTGCTCATAAAATCCCCCCTCTATTGGTCGGCCTTCCATATCTTCCAAGAGATATGTGGTTGGGTTAGTTATTCGTATTTTCGAAATTTAAAAATGTTCCGTCGTCCAATTAGGTGTGTAACCCTTTTCAAACACATGCTTTACTTTACTTATTCGAACCACATCGCCAACATTAAACTTTTGTGGACTCGTGCTCTTAATATGGCTATATACACCACTAAGCAATTTCTTTTCTTTGTCTACGCCTACGTCAGAGGGTCTCATGCGAGTAGTACGATGTTGTCGTTCATTGTAATTTTTCACGATATCAGGTAAAATGTCGATCCATCTATAGGTTCCGTTGAAGCTAAAATATTTATATAGCTTCTCTTTTAGGGTACGAATCATTCGTTTGGCAATGACGGCTTTCAGATGGGTATAAGTGTGATAGTGATTAATGGTGTACTTTTTCATTAACTGTCGAAAATATGAATTGAAAATTTCTTTTCCTTGATCCGTTTGAAGGTGTTTCGGGCGTCTACCACCACAGCAAAATCACCGCTAACTTCTTGCCCAGCGTTTCAACACTCGAGCCCATACTAATTTAGAAAAACAATCGATCACAACCAATATGTATTTAAACTTTTTGTTTTGGCTCGCATACATATCCATTTAACCGAGATCGGCTTGCCATAAATAATCTATTCCTTTCAGGATGGTACGCCGTCGAGGGAAATGTTTTCTTATCGGTTTGTGTAATTCATTGACGAGCTGTATTTTCAGATTTGTCTAACCTCTAATATATAACTCGGGACTCGCGAAGTTCTTCTACAATTGAAGATATCTCGTTGTCTTGCGATGTATTTCCAGCTTGTTTCGATGCTACCAATAATCTCAATCTATCGAATAATTCATTGATATCATTCCAATATACATATTCGATTGGTTGAGTATTGTATATTTTTCCGCTACTGTGTTCAAGGCTTGAATCGGAGAAATCTCTAGAAATACAAGTTTTTGTACTCGTACTTAATAAAGATTTAACAATATGTGTATATTTATCACTTCCACTGGCTACTATTCTACCAATTTTGCTGTAACCCCTTAGAAATAAATTTCATGCATCCAAAATTCGTCTAAAATTTACAAGGTCGTATTGTGAATAGTTTTCTGGCTCTCTGTGAAATCGTTATACTGCTCACCATTCACTATAATATCCCCACTAAGCTTATCGAAATCTAGGGTGACTATTTCGATTTAGCAGGGTCATACTTTGGACCTCGGGCTTCGTCTAAATGTGGAGAACCATTAAAATAACTTATAATGTACCGTTGGCTGATCTCAGGATACTGAGATATGTAATCCTGTATCACACTAATATCACCTGTGTCCTTAATTTCACGTTGAATCTCATCAATGGACATCTCATTATAATTTTTGGAAATCTCATCATAATGTTCATCTTCCTCACCCTCCTCCTCATTATAGGTTTGTGTGATTTCATGAAAGTGGTAAAAATTGTGTTTCGTCTAATTTCGATGTAGGTGATGGTAATTACTCGGATTCTTTCTTTATTTGCAGTAGTTCTTGCTTTTCTGGATTTAGTTGTTGTTGTTACTCGAATAATTGTGTGAGTAGTTTGACTACTGGAGTAAAAAGTTTATTTAAGGTTTCACCCTCTTCGAATCGACCCAACTTTAAAGCGAGACATTTTTTTCGCACGTCTCTACTTAATCTCTGAATTTTTCTTTTAAGTCTCACCTCGGATCTACTTAATGGCGGCTTCATGACGATGGTGGGTTATGTATTTATCGAAACCTTTACGATACCGTCCCTTATTTATATCAAAATCCTTGGCTATCACCAACATACCGAATATCTCCCGCCAAAATTCTGCACACAAACGCTTAAAAGTATCATATGTCATATCTGGACTTACGTGCTCGTCATACACATGTTTTAAATTAATATAATCTTGTTTAAACAACACGATTACGTTACAGTTGTCGTGAACAAGCTGTTTAGGGATTTTGCTATACGTCTGGCACAAGTAAAAGACATGTTTCCCTAGGAACAGAGACTTAGAGTAGACGTATGCGTTCTCAAAACGTAGACCGTTTGGATTGAAGAGTAAAGCGAGTATAGCGTTTGTCTTTCCACACCCAGAAGGGCCATAAATGGCTGCGTGAAAACATGTTGGTAATAATTCATCATGTTTTGATGTCCCCCCCCTCGTGCTCCCCCTCGATAAAATCTAAATTTTCTATTGGCAGTGTAACATCTTGTACTACAACCCTCATTTTGATTAACAACTGAACGTGTGCACGTGTATATATATAGTGCGCAAGCACTCCCCGTCTCAGTAGTATAATGTTAACTTTCGAACAGAATAGTGGAAGGGAAATTGTTAATACACTCATTAATAAATTACCATTCGAGCTTCATATTCCGGGCTATGCATTTTGTGGTCCTGCTACGAAGTTAGAAAAGCGTTTGGCTAGAGGTGACGTGAGTATAAACCCTTTAGACGAGGCCTGTAAGCAGCACGACATTGCTTACTCCAAGTATTTCTCGTTAAATGATAGACACAAAGCAGACTATGAGTTAGAGAATCGCGCTTGGGAAAGAGTGAATGCGAAAGACGCTCAAGTTGGCGAGAAAGTAGCCGCTAGGTTTGTAACCACAGGTATGAAGGCGAAAAGAAAGCTCGGGAAGGGGGGTCTTTCGTTCACGGGATCACTTGTGAGACCCACGTCAAGAGCCCTGAAGCGATCGTTAAAAACTTTACCGTTAGAGGGAAATAATAATAATAACGTGCGAAAGCATCCTATCTTGGTTTCACGCGCTGCTCGTGCAGCGCTCAGGAAAGCGGGAGGTCTTAAAAATATTAGAGTCCCACGGATCATTCCTATTCCCAAATCAGGCGGATTTTTATCGCTCCTTCTTCCGATTCTAGAGGTACTCGGATCGATGGGCAGCGTGGTGGGAGGAGCATCTGCCACAGCTAAGACCATAATCGATGCCGGCAATGCAAAGAAAAAGTTGGAGGAAGAATAACGACATAATAAGTTCATAGAGGAGGAAATGGGTAAAAAGGGATCTGGACTTTATCTCAAGAAGAATGTGAAAGAAGGATATGGGTTGTATCTTAAACAAACAAAAAAAACTTCCTTTGAAGTTACCCAAGCGAGCTCTATACGATAACGAAATTGTTAAATACGTAAAAAAATTACATATACCATACATTCGGGGTGTTTTGATGCGAGAAACCAAAAAGACCAAATCTGAACGAGTGTGCTATTAATCTAGATTCGAATGCAAACGAGGGGACACATTGGGTCGCATACCGGAAGCATGGCCACCTAGTGTATTATTTCGATAGTTTCGGCGATCTGAAACCACCGCATGAATTGGCCGAGGGTTATTTCGGTAAAGACGTGTGAATCGTCTACAATCAAACACGACATCAACATTTTAATTCCAATAACTGTGGACATCTCTGCATCGAATTTCTATATAAAAATTGGTGTTTTGGGGGTGTGAAGTATCAGTCATGAGTAACATTCTTACGTAAAAGAGTCGATCTTCCACGCTCTCTATTGACTGCGAATCCCATTCCGCTGGACTCACATTCGCTGTACGAACTCGCGCTCATCGGATTCCATTTCTACAGCAGTATCCCCAACGTGGAAGGAGGCACAAATTTTTATTATTTGGACAAGGGAAAACCACATTTCATCCCGATACCTCGGGGTGCTTATGATATAACCGATATTTACAGGTATCTCAAGGAGTTTCTAGACCCCCGCCACGAAGGAAGCAAGAGATTTTTCCTTGCGAGCTAATAATAACACGCTAAAGTGTGAGATTTACCATCGTGATTACGACATTGCTTTCACAGAGAAAGACTCCCTAGCCGAACTCTTGGAATTTTCAAGTACACTTTTAACAGCCGGTACGGTACACAAATCAAGTCTGCCTGTTAATATAGGTCAAGTGCGAACTATTCACGTAGACTGCAACATTACAGGAGGGTCATACTTCAACGAAAATCCATCTCACACCATTTACGAATTCGCCATCCAAGTGAATCCGGGTTTTGCTATCGACGAAACACCCCAGAATTTAACATATCTGCCGGTAATTGAAAATAACACAATAACACATATTACTCTGGAAGTTTTAAATCAACAGTTTAATTTAGTTGATTTTGGTGATGAGGAAGTTCTCATTCGATTAGAACTTAAGAGGTGGTCCTTGTGATCGTTCAACACGGCGGCGGCACCTATAAAAGCGCTAATCATTTGAGGGATGCGCCAGTCTCTAAGCGAGAGTTACGTGGCAAATTGACCATTCAAAATAGTGAATATCTCAAATCGATCGGATATGTTGTCCAGCCGTATTTTCGTCGTCTACAGAAAACCCATAGAAGATAATTCGATCATTGAAAAGGGAGTTCGAACATATCTACCCTACGTTAAATCGTTTGAGAACGACGATGTCTTGGAGATCGCCAGCAATCGAACCGACGTTTGGCTACTCATGTATGAGGTGGCATTAGTCATCAAAGGCAAACTAACAAACACCGAACCGGAAACGTCACTTTAGTCATAACGCGGGAACATTCCTCTTCGACTCAGTTCCTTTCAGTTAAACGGAATGGAAATCAAACATGTAAAGAACCCCGTTATAGTGAGTCTAATACGAGGTTATTTGTGTTAAAACGATGACGACGTTAAACATCTAATTATGGGAGGATGGTCCTTACGAAACACAACTCTACAATTCGATGGCCTGTTTTATCTGAGAATCCCCCTCTGGCATCTGTTCGGGATTTTTAGTGATTACCACAAGGTCATGTGCGGCAGGCAAAACATTCGCCTAACACGAGCTCGCAACGATAAGAATTGCATAATGGTTACGGGTGGAGATGCGACTACCTAAGTCACTCTTAAGATCGACAGCATCGAATTAAAAGTGCCGCATGTGACGCCCAACGATGAATTGAAACTCCAACTAACACAATCTATTCGTAACGATGCTCCTATACTTATCCCGTATAGAAAAAGGGAGCTACACGATTTCCCGGCCCTCAATGCAGGTTCGACGAAAGAAATTTGGAGTGTAAAAACAAGTACTATGGTGGAATGCCCTCGTTATGTGCTTGTAGCCTTTCAGACAGATAGAAAAGATAAGGAGTCTGCAGACGTAACCCGCTTAGATATATCGAATGTCATAGTGTTCTTAAACGGGCAATATTATCCATACGAGCGTCCTAATATCGATTTCCCGAAAAATGATTATTCGGAAGCTTACCGCAACTACACGGAATTTTATCCGAAATTTACCAATAGTACTACATACCAAAAACAACCTTTATTAACATTTACCGAACTTAAAACGTACACCATATTCGTAGTGGATTGTGCAAATCGTGACGAAAGCATTAAATCTTCGACGGTGGATGTGAAATTGGAAATCGAAGCTAGATCGCGTTTTCCCGCCAACACCAGAGCATACTGCATTCTAGTTCACGATTGTATTATGGAACACTTACCGCTTAGTAAAATTGTCAGAAAAATCTCTTAAGTATACAAAAACACCTAACCTCGATGGATGGGTTTTAATCGTACGTAAGCATTCGTAACAACAACAACAACAACGAAGATCTCACTCGATAAATTTGGAAGACACATGTTGACCCCGCATATCCCCACCGCCACAGATCAACGCCACGGCATTGCAACGCATGCTGGGTACGGCTTGTAATTAATAGACGAATTTTGTTTTCCTTATTGTTCATACCATTACAAACAGATTTAAGGTTACTTTATTGTATTACATTTATTGGAAGGCTTACAACGTTTGGTTAGAATTTGATTATTGATTGCGCTTTAAAAAAGGTTAAAAGAAATCGTAATCAGCAAAATTTAAAAAACTTAAAATCGTTTTTATATAATTGAATTACATACATTGGGGAAATTGTTCAAAAGTTTTGGTGTAGCAGTTTCAGGGATGGGCAGGTGCCTCATTTATGACCATTAATGCTTTATGACTCGGTTGACGTAAGAAATAAATAAGGCACAAGTCCTATTTCGAAGATGTTAATTTTTTGATGCCTCTCAAGTGACGTAACTCTTGTTCAAATCCGTTATAAAAGTTTCGAAATATTGGGACAGACCGTAGTCACACTATAATGGTTTCATTATTGGCAGTGCATAAACCATAAAGATTAAGCGTCCTTGATTTCGTTCCCTTGCTTGCACATTACATGGCTCACAGTTCTGATGTGTGAATGTACTACACTAGATATTAAGATGCAATTTTACACCTGTATTGGGTAAACTTGAATGCTGCTCATTATGAAATTGTTTTCATCAGTGGGAGACTGTTCTTAAGATTCTATGAAACAAGTCCAATAATTGGAAATAAATTAAATGAAAAATGTATTTAATGTACTCTTTATTTTCAAAATGTTTTTTTATATGTACACTATTGGTATTGGCACTGTTCGAAAAATATATATAAATATTTATGTACACAAATTATTAATACAATAAAAACAAAAATAATACTTAACAATTTAAAACAAATTGAGTGACACCACGAAAAACCCAGGATGACATAACAATATGCTTCGGGTCTTATTATTATAAATATATAAAAATTGAGTATTTCAATACATGTTAAATTAGGCGAAAAGGTAGCATTTAGTGTCTAAAAATAGCTTGTAGTTTTAGGAGAACACAAACACTGATATTTACTTACAAATACAATTTAAGGAAATGCGTAAATACATCACGTGTACGAACACAGATTTCCTACGATCCATTTTTATAATAAAATTTAATGGAAATTTTTACGAAAGAAATATTGCACTGGTTTGATTAATTTTTACCACCAGACAGTGGCATGTAATGGAATTACGTATGTAATTTCAAGATTTATGTAGAAAGTCCATAAACGTTATTTTATACAATAAATTAGAAAGTGTGAGTTTCTGTTAAATAAAAATCACAGAATATGTCTAATATCTAAACTCATAATACCAACAAGAATTAATTAGAGCCAATTACCAGTGTATGGTTTAAAAACTCAACAAAATTACAATGCTTAAAAAAGTGTACTTTAGTTCGATGGTTAGACTATTTTTTGCACATGACATGTATACATGGTGGAAAAATTACAATAGACACTTTTTAGTACTGGTCATAAACTAATAGGTTTCTGTTCCAGCAGCAACTTTAATCAAGATTAATTTACATGTAGATATAATGCAAAGAAGCAATTTAAAGGAAATAAATTTCTCTTTCCACCCTGCATAATAACAATAGTTATAATATGATCGTAGAAAAAGTTTTTTTAACATACTATGTTAATTGGATTAGCTGATCCACCAATCAATGGTCGATTGTAAAAAAATACTGAGCAGCACTGCAGGGTAACTTGTGATAAAATGGACGTGTTTAACAATAATAAAAACATATAATGACATTCAATTACAAATGATTGGTACAGACATTTTTTTAAATAATACTGATCACCGATGCACTGATGAACAAGATATGGCACGTCTAAAATTCATTTCACTTTATGACAATTACAATCTTTTTGGCACACTTAACCACGTACTTATCTTATGGCACATCAATTTTGATTCTTCAAAGATTGGTCTGAAAGGTATCGTAAATTACACAACAATTTGAATTAAATATACAAGCATACAAGTAAATGCCAGGACGAATCTTTGTAAATTGGACACATCTAATGAAAGAGTTGAGTAATGGATTTCTTCTCTCTATATGTTGAAGCAATTCAATATTAAATGATTATTATCATTTATCAATATTATATTAGTGTAAGTTTGTTAGTGATGATAATTTAGAGCAGTGTTATGCTGTGATTTTGAAATATACTGAGAGCAAGTGATAGTAATTTATGGTGCGTAAAAATAAAATGCAATTCAAGTTTTCGTGTTACAAAGCAATTTTAGATGAAAATTGGGTTCAAATTTCCAGCAAGTTGTTGAAAAAACAGCGATTAAACGCTTTTAACAGAAGATTAAAAACAAACAGATTTGCCGTTTTCACATTTTAAATTTTGAAGTCAAAGTAAAATGGAAACTTCGAGGAAAAACTCCATTTCCCTTTTTTCAAAGTGCGCGATTCATTTAATGAAATGAGTTCACTTCATGATCATTTCTGTAAGTTACTACTCAATTGTATGTAAGTAGCATGCGAGAAATAAGGAAAAGAAGAGATTGATTGGTGTGTGTGTACACCCCGAATCACAAAAATATAAAAATAAAGCTATTATTGAGCAAAATTATTCCTGGACGAAGGTAAGGCGATCACTAAAAATTATTAGAATCGAATTGAGAGAAGGATGTTTCTTGAATGGGGTACCATTGTGTAGCTTGTTGCAGAGTAGTTTATCTAAAAATTCTTATACCAAAGAAGAAACGCGATGTCCAATTGTTATTATAGTATACCCATATATAATAGTATAGTTTCCCCGCGATGGGGGAAAGCTACCATAGATATTATTGTACTTACTAGTGACTGTTATTACGCCGCAGGTTTAACAAATTTACAATGAAAATTAGTGTCTACTCGTGTCTTGCCCCTCTTAACGAGGTTTTAGAGGCAATGGAAGCATTTAAATAAATAATATTGACAATAAATTCAACTAGTAGAAAATTGAGGGATTTGAAAATCTTGTTGAAGCAGTTAGTATATTAGAGCAACTTTATTCAGAACGGCGCAAATTTAGATTTAGGTACAAATATTCAAAGTACATTTTAATTTATTCAGTTTACTCCAAGCAAAGTAGAAAGATTCTTTTTGGTAGGCAGGCAAATGTTCACAGAGTAGAGGAATAGTTTGAGTATGTATTTATGATTCAGGAAAACAAGTGATATTGCATTGTTTTTCAAGAGAGAACTTTGTAATTGATGTGATATAATATTTTAATTAATATTGTGGTTATTGGATCCTTATGTAAAAAATAGCAGATGTAAATTTACTTGTATAGTTCAGTTTTAACAGTGAATGTTGCGTGCCTATTTCTACACTTTTTGGTGTACATCTTTCATTTTCTGTTAAACAATAATATTAGATGACAGCTAATCGCTTACTGAAATTTAACTGAATATACTTGAAGCTTTTGATATGTGGCTGAATAACAACATGTTTGGGTTGGTCGAGTTATAAATGACGTTTGAATGAACAACCCAAAATCATTATCAGGCTAAGACACCTAAATCATAATATTTCACCCATACTCTGAATGATATACAGGGTGTGATTGTGGATTTCCTCTCAAGTGCAAGTAGGCGACAATTCAAGCAACCTCAGAAACTAATTTTCGTCATGGTGACTGTTCATAATAATTTATGGAAATATCACTTTAACAAGCCTAATCTATACAGTGTACCATGAATAATGTTCAAGCAGTTATACTTCAGTATCAGTTTTGCCAATACCTTTGCAAATAAAGATCAATAATTTTTTTTAACATTTACCTGGAGTTTTTCGAATGATCCCCTACACGTACTCGAGAGGAAACTCCCCATTAATAATACACCCTTCATATTAATATTATGCAAGAAAAAAGACCCTGGTTGAACAGATCTTGGCTTCATAAATGGTTTGCTAAATTTATAATATGTTTAATTTTAATAATGGACATGGCACAAGAAAAGGAAATTTATCACTGATTGTCGTAGCCCTCCCTTTATGCTAAGGCGCATGGCCGAGAATCACGCTTAGACATATAGAAATGAGTCAAGGGATCGCCACCCCTTTAAAAAATACCTTGCACAATTTATAATAAGCTGATGTGTAGTTTGTACGTCCAGTGTGTCAGAAGTAACCCTGCACAGAAGTAAAAATTAACAGAAATAAAACACAAATAATAATGACACATATTTTGAGCTAAAATGTCGCTAGGCGAACCCGACAACGACCGTCGACGAAATATGGCACAGCAAATTTCGGAAGAACGAAAATATGAAGAATATCATGTCACCCTGCCCCGAAAATCGTACAGATCACAAGGAAGACGAAGAGCGGCGGCGGCGGCGGCTCCTCGAGGCCCCGTCACTTTTTGTCATCAAGCTTCCCCTTGTCGAGCGACGACGTGACGAGCATCGGCTGGCCCTGCTGCTGGTTCTGGTTGGGGAATACCTTGTCGAGGTACTTGAGCGACTCGCCGAGGAAGTTCTGAATTGCTGTTAGCGCAGCAACGATCGCCGGACTACCGAAGCCGTGGCTTATGAGCGAGAAGTGCGTCAGGTGCCTCTGTATCGACGGGTCGAGGAGTATCTGGGGCCTGGTGTTGCACAGCGGCGACCTGTCTTGGTTGAGGAGGTCCATCAGCTCCTTCGTTACCTGCTTCGTCGCTTGGAGGAGCTCCTTCCGCCTCGGCGTCTCGCCGTGTTGTCTTAGAAGGTACTCGGCCACCTGGCGGGCGGGAAACTCCGTCTCGCAAACGTAGCCGAAGTCGCGTGCCAGGTGGATTGCCTCGCCCTCGACGAGGGACGTCAGGAGCGTCACGTTCGCGGCTTTTCGACGGCCGGCCGGCAGGTTCAGGCCGATCTTCTCGAGTTTTTCCCGCAGGATTCGGCCACCTAAAATATATAAGAAATGAAACATCAATTACGATTAATAAGGCATTGATATACCGTGTGGAATTTCTAGAATTTGCAACAACTTATATAAATGGACGATGAGAAATAACATGTTTGCTGCATGATTTCCTGCTTGTTGAAACAAATCTACAATTTAATCATATTTGCTATCAGAAAGATGGTTATAGATCAGTTACAAGGTTCAACAGTACCTCAGTTTTTTTGTTACTATCTGCCTCATATTTGAGGATATCCAAAATTGTTATACTCTAACCAGTAGCAATTGGAACACTCAATAAAATCTGAATTTACCGAGGACATTCGAAAAGAGCCCGTTACTATACAAAACCATGGGACTTATTTCTTTGCTTATTTAGAAACGCACTGGTATATTTTAAAACGCAGGTGTACGTGTTCGTGCAGTCGCCCAAGTGAAATCGTATATGTGAATGTATGAATATCTACAGATAAAGAAATAAAGGGTCCATTGGGTCGCAATTTTTTTTTATGACAGCGGCGCTTCGTTTGTATCTTCTTCTTCTTCTATGGAGCAGGTGTTTCGGTTCTTCGGCACTTATATTCGAGAAAGCAGTGGTGTGTGTATGTGTGTGCCATTTATTTATGCTATTCGAAAGTGAATTCATTGTTAGAATTATTATCCGTAATGATACGCCCATGGACGACCGGGCGGCACCACTTAAAAAGCCATTAGGTGTTTTTGTTGGTGTTCCAATTGTAACTGGACATAGTATACACTTCAAAATGTGGCAAGATTATTATAACAGATTAGGATATTCTTGAAACTAATGAAAATTACATTTGCATTGTGTATTGCATACTGGCGAAAAGCGCATAAACGAGATTTCCCTTATTGGTGTGTTTGACCCATGTCGCAATACCATCTTACGCACTCGAGAATTGCCCCGTGTGTAGAAATTCCATTCATATGGTAGAACTCTTTAATGTAATGGGTAAAATTAGTGAAATTTTATAAATCCGTTCTTCAGAGAGGCGCTCAAACATCACTGTTTCATTTAAATATAATTTATTGGCATAATTTTCATTTTGTTGCATCTGCTATGGAAACAACGATGGCATTGATTTATTAAAGTGAGAATAACTTTTTTCTTGACTAGCAAGTATAAGAGGGGTCGGCAACATACAGGGTGACACATACTTTAAGAGGGTGGCGTGGCCCAAAAAATGCAGAACGATCTTAATGAACATTTTGAAAATACATAATATTCATAAGTTTTTTGTGAAATACAGGTCATTTACTAATAAATTTGGTGCGCTGATTACAATTTTGGTATCGAAAATGAAGCTGTCGTAAGTTAAATGTGATTTTTAGAAGTTGTTGGAAGTAAAAGATACCCAAACTTATTTGTACATAACTGTTTAGAAATTTTGACGACGAATTATGGAAAAATATAAAGCTTTTGACAACTTGTACTCTTCGACAAAAACAGCAGTTTTCCAGAAAATTAATGTGGAAAATCTTAATGCATCATTAGTCATTTTTATGGTGTCAAAAATGCGTTCAATGACTTTTCTCCCAACTTGGAACCGTATCACCTTCCCTTAAAATTTTGAATTTCTCTTTGGTTTAGTAAAAAAACGCTCAGGTAGTAGGTAAACTAAATATGTGTAACAGTTTCCATTGAAAATCATTTTCTTCTTTTGTCAATCTTTTATCAATCACATTAATGTTAGTCACAATTTATTTGAAACGGATAATGTATTAGAGATATATCAGAAACAAGCTTTACTTTCCAGAAATGGTTTAAAACACTGTCTTTTAAAGAAATTGATATGGTATTCCTTTATTATTTCCAGATAAATTCGAAAAAAAAAAAATTTTGAAAAATTAAAAAAAAACTGATATCTTTCGGATTTGGAAGAAGTCCATAATTAAAGATAGGGGTGAGGTAATCTAGGCAAGTGTCTCTAAGTCACACACCCCATTCAAAAAAAATAAACGATCGATATTGAAAATGTATTCACAAGACACGTTTCGAACAACTAATGTTCATTATCAGTCAACAATGCCTGTAAAAAATCTAAGCCAAAACATAATTTATACCCTTATATATGGGATGTAACTGATGTAGCAGCAGAGTCCATACATGAAATATATACAATCAAAGACAATAATATATTACAATCAATTAATATGCCGTAGTATTTGATAAAATGAAATAATCAAACAACACCCTAGTTATTACATAAGATAAAGAACAATCACAGATTAAAAATAATGGTGTCCCCTAAAGGAGGAGCTGAAGTTACTGGAAAATTTCAGAAAGTAATGGGTATATTATGTTCTGACTTAGATTTCTTTATAACTTATAACTTATAACTTATAAGCATTGTTGATTAATGATGAATACTAGTCGCTTGAAACAGGTTTCGTGGATATATCTTCAATATCGATTATTGATTTTGTATCTTTGGATGCGGTGTTTGAAATTGATAGTTTAAATATTGATACGTTTCAAATTATGGAAGCAAAACAGTACCTACAGCATTGTTGAAATGAGCACCAATTTTTAAAACATGTTCACCAGGTTTATTTGTCAAAAAAACCTCTAAATGCGATGATCAATAATCTATGTGATAAAGGGCCAATAATAGTATATGGATTGATGTCACACTGTAAGCCAAGGGGTTAACTAGATTGTTGCTGAATGTAGTGGGTTCTGTAACTGCAAAACTCAGAAATTTGTACTGATATTATAAATTCCATCATTTTGTATGCGGCTCCTGTATGGATAAATGCTCTAAAAATATAAAAAAACGAAATGGGACACAAAGAAAATCCATAATCCATGCATTCTTCCAAATTCAGTTGGAGAAACAAAAAAAAGAAGCCCGTAAAAGCTTCAAATTTAAGTCACCTCTATATTTGCATGATTTGAGTTTGTTATCGTTTTACGACTCTACTGACCCGCATTTTAACTGTCCAATACTTTGTGTGGGTGTCTATGGCAAGTTCTGGGATTGGTCGTACAAAGCGTCTGTAAGTACTGTTCTTTGGTATAGGACAAAAAACAGTTTTTCAATGCACTCGGTATGTCGGCATTTCGCTCTGTGTCCCAAGTGAGTTTGAACACTGTATACCAGCTAATAGAGAAAAAAAAATCTCCAGAAAAAAATTGGAGTTTTATCAAATTATATCTCAATAAGTTTCATTAGTTTTTGTGTAATAATCTTGAAAACCAGTTCATTATGAAAAGAATATGGCCGTTTTATCCAAATTTTGGGAAACCTAACTATGACCATAAATTTTGTGAGCACACTTTTCAATATTTCATTTTCATAACTTAGAACTGGAATAGTTTAGATAAATCTTAAAATAGGTTCTTTGTTTGTATGATGAACTTTGTTTGTTTATACACGAATTAAACACTTCTGAACAATTTAACCAAATGGAATTTTTTTTAAATATCTGATATGTCATGTCTGATTATTATGTCATTTCTCTGCAAAAAATTGTGCTTTCATAACACCATAATTACCGTTTTTGCTCTTTGCCCTCCTTAATACTCCCCCTAATAGGGATGCATTGAGGCACTCTGGAGGCGATAATCGCCTTTGCACCTCTCCAACTGTTACTTTGTACTTTGACGTCGATGATAAGAGCGATAGCCGACCAGGTACTGAACAGAAGACATCACTTGGTGAGACCATCGAACCTCCGGCGTGATCTTTACCACCTTTCATACCTGAAATTAAAAAAAAACGTAAAACAAATTAATAAAAGAAGAAGAATGAATTACAAAGAAAAACTGGTAAACGTAGGATATATTTTAATCTTAAATCATAAACTCCACTATGTTAATAATATGATTACTAATATTAATTTTACTGGCATTTTTGAGTAACATTGAGTTCGATAAAACCATCAATATTAACATGTGTTTAATCAGCTGATACAATATCAACATACATAAACTGAGCTTTCTTTACTAAAACGTCATTCATCATCATCTCCCACTTAACCTAACTAACCACTTAACATCCACTGTACATATGCTTCCCTTAACCCTCTTTTTTTGATCCAATACGGTTTAGAAAACTGCTTGTTCGGGCGGTTGAAAGAAATCTAGTTCCATGGTAAAAAGTTTCGTCAATATCTTCGTAACATTTTGTAAATATGCGAGAGAATACTTATCGGTCGATAGGTAGACAGATTTGTATAGTTGGCTTTCCTATAGAGTAGTTATGACCACATTGTTCCATTCAGGCGGTTTTATACAGTGAAGACAATTTTGAACACATGAAGACAAGTTGAACAATATTTTTAGGGCCTCGATGACTGGACGCTCAGACGCTCGGATTTTATTGCTTATACCATAATACCATCTTCACCTTATTATTTTTGGATTTACCTTTTTTCATTTCACTTAGGGCTTGTGTCACCTCGTCTTTGGTTACTTCTGGGATATCTTCCGAGCCCTGATTGTGAATGTTTGGAATCGCATGTGATGTGTAGTTATCGGCCTTTTTGTTTATAAACATAGCTGCTTATAAAACCTTTCGACAATTACAATTTCATCTCTATACGTCGTTACTCTGATATTCTTGTTTTTAAGGCATTGTATAACTTTTGATAATGTAGAAATGTTGGATCTTTAACCTTTACGAGCTTTTATTCTCTTCGATAATTTTTATCGTCTGTTCTCTACTGAATTATCCACTTTCCTCCATTTGTTGTTGTTTGTGATTCCCTAAAGTATTCATTTATTTAAGTGTATTAATTTATTATTTCTTAATAAATTCTTCAACGTCATCTTTTCTACCTATTTTGGCATTTATATCTCCTACTAATAAAGCGAAATGGCACTTGGACTATTCCATGGCTTGAATTTAGTCTTCATAGAGTGACTCCAAAACGTATTAAGAATTGTCTGATGTAGGGGTATAACATTAAACGATTATTAAGCTGTATCGTTTATTCAATTTAATGATGAGAATGAAAGATGGATAGTGGGTAGACACTCTTCTCGGTACCAGATAGGTTTGTTTCAGTTCCTGTTTCATGTTCCTTCAAATCCATAGCTCGAAGGAAATATCATGTCACCCCTTTCCTTTCTTGTCGTTCCCTATGCCCTTTTAATCTTTCCCAATTCTACACCTCTTAATAAACCGCACTGGCCAGCGTGATGGTAGCGCGTGGCCGCTATATTCCTTATGACTACAGTTTTAGAAAACTTTATTAGGGAGAAATAAATGCAATCAAGTGATTATTCAAATAGCGTATTATGAGAAAATTATTTTCAAATATTTCACATATATTTTTCATGTCAAAAAAACTGTCTAAACTTTATCTAATTTCAAGTCATATTTAGAGTATTTCGAAGTATTTACTACGAAAAGAGAGGTCCCTAAGGAACTGACATTTTTGCATAAAAATACTGTAAAAACAACATAATCTTAAGTTAGTGTAAAAACTCAAAGAAAAATTATAGAGGTTTTTTCGAAGTCGGTTACTTACTTTGAATGAGCTATTTTGTTAGGCCACATTTACTTTTAGTAGCCTCCTTCAAATGGGTCAACATGGGTTGTTTTTTATTTTTTCCTTGTCGGCATGACATAAGCCAATTAACCAGAGATGATTTTTCTACACTACTACTATAGAAGACGAGAACTACATCAGAACATATTATTTAAACCTAACACTAACATAACTAACAAAAGGTAATTTTCAAATTTTCTATTGTTCACTGGATATAAAACCAAAGTACCAATTACAATCTGATAAAATTTCGGATCGAACTGTACATTATTGGTAAGAGAACTGGAAATTTGCCTTACGCAGATCGTCTCTCACTACACATTTAATAATCAAATATACATAAAAACATTTACTTTTGAGTAAGGGCAAATCTGTGATGAAACCCGCGCTGTCGTCTATGCCACCTTGAGCCTCTTCGACGGCCTGGCCTAAGGCCTGATGAAGGGAGAGAGGGTCGTCGTGACGCTGCGGTGCCCCTGAGTAGTCCGGCCTGCCTCCACCGGGACCCGTTGCGTAGGGGAAACCCGCCGTGTGACTTAACTGACCCTGGAAACGGCAAGGATCGGTCAAAGGGAGTATAAAATCGTTTTTAAAAACGATTAAATACATGAAAAAAAAAATTATTGTAACTTTTATGTCACATTTGAATGAATTTCATTTTTAAATTGGCCTTGATGTTGAATTTTGAATTGATTTCATTTTTACAAAAACCTAAAACGTAAGGTAAATTAACAAATGATTGTTGTACATTTTTGTTTTAGGCATAAAAAGAAGTTTAGAATGTACCAAGTAGATTTATCATTATTTCAATAAATGAGTATCGCTTCGATAAATCCAGCGATTAAATATTTAACTCCAGATATATATAATGGTGAATATGGTGAAGACATATTTTTTTCTCCTCGCTTTCACAATGACACACCACTTCGAGCACCAGGCGGACGTCCTACGGATATATAATACATTTGGAGATTACATTTAATATGTTGAAGAAGCTTTCGACAAATATTCCTAATGAAATTAATTTCTCATAAATATTGTCACTCATCAAACAAGGCAATAAATTTATGAAAGACAAGAATTGTCAATGCAAATGCAAATCGTTAGGTTTACTAATATTTTTGTATGATATTTAGAGACCTTTGGATGGCAGATGTTGGGATGTAAATATCATCAAAATCGATTTAATGCCCATGATCTCCTCAGTACAGCATTAAATGGGGTTGTTTTGAGTCTACGTCAATTTTTTTTGCTCAAAAACTAGGAGACTGCAGATTGCGTAATTAAGAATTTCCCTTATACCGTGATAAATATATACCTAAGCATTTACCAATAATGATAAGGATATATTCTATAGAAAACTCGATTCCTATTATGGATTGATGTTCTCGGGGAGACGTGGGAAATCAACGAGGAACGTTCTTGGTTAAACCCCAAAAAATGAAACAACAATCGTTGCCAAATATTTACTGCCGACGTTTCGTCACACTGTTGCGGACATAATCATGGCTCTACAAAGCAAAGTGGTAGGTATCTCTGATATAACCAATGTTAACAACTTACATTGTAGGTGGAGACAAGTTGTATGCAATACATAGATAGTACCACTGTATATCGTCAATATGAGATGTATTGGAGGGCCATTATTGAAAAATAGAAACCAATTTTGACAGCGTGTTGGACCAGTGGTGAAATACAACTAAGGTCGATGAGGTACCCGACAGGTGTAAGACTAAGTGTTACCATTTTTTATTATGAATATGCTTTTTTTAACATATTTGAGTTTTTGAAAATTACATATGTCGGTTTCAGGTGACATCTAATGGTGGATATATTTACTGTAAAAAGGATAGACAATGAAAACTGTAAAATTGTAGATGAAAAGAGAGAGTTTAGACGGTAACATATGTATCAATTGGTTAGGTTATCAAATAATTGGTAGTACGCCTGAGCAAAATTCTGAAAATCTTGTTGTCTGTTTACATTATTGTTGGATGTTTTGATGTGTACGGCCTCCTTGAAAAGTCTTTCGAACCAACTTGATTCCTGCTCTAATATTTTAATATTTGTAAAATCAAAATTGTGATTGTTAGTTAAGGCATGTTCCACTAAACCTGAATGTGTTGGATTATTACTAGAGATGTTTAATAAATGTTGTTGCATTCTCTTTTTTAAGTATTGTTGTGTTTCTCCAATGTAAACTTTCGGAGGGTTGCAATCGACCCATGTTACTTGATAAACTACACAGCTTTGGTATTCCTTAGGGGTTGGATCCTTAATTTTGGAGAAAATGAGATTGTTAAACGATGTAAAAGAATACCAAGCTGGATATAGGTTTAAGGCATTTAGGATTTTTAGACTGGAATTTTTCATATTGCTGTGATAGGGAAGTCTTATGAAAATTTTATCCAGTGATGTGTGGGTTGCGTTATGTGGGGTAATTAGGCTATTGATACTATTAGGATTATTTGTTAATTGATGTATTCTTCTATTTATATGGTGTGAAATAAAGTGAGTGGGGTACATGTTCTTAACTAAAGATTCCATAATGAATTTAATGTTTTCCGCTCTAAAAGATTCGTGGGACAGCAAAAACGCCCTGTCAACCAGATTAAAAATGGCGGCTCGCTTGTATCGCTTTGGAGAAAAGGAAAGGAAATTAATATATCTACCCGAAGATGTAGTCTTCCTGTACCAAAATTAACCTAAATCCTTAAATATATAGGTTATATAGGATATAGGTTTAAGGTGCCTTAAACCTATATTCAGCTTGGTATTCTTTTACATCGTTTAACAATCTCATTTTCTCCAAAATTAAGGATCCAACCCCTAAGGAATACCAAAGCTGTGTAGTTTATCAAGTAACATGTGTCGATTGCAACCCCCCGAAAGTTTACATTGGAGAAACACAACAATACTTAAAAAAGAGAATGCAACAACATTTATTAAACATCTCTAGTAATAATCCGACACATTCAGGTTTAGTGGAACATGCCTTAACTAACAATCACAATTTTGATTTTACAAATATTAAAATATTAGAGCAGGAATCAAGTTGGTTCGAAAGACTTTTCAAGGAGGCCGTACACATCAAAACATCCAACAATAATGTAAACAGACAACAAGATTTTCAGAATTTTGCTCAGGCGTACTACCAATTATTTGATAACCTAACCAATTGATACATATGTTACCGTCTAAACTCTCTCTTTTCATCCACAATTTTACAGTTTTCATTGTCTATCCTTTTTACAGTAAATATATCCACCATTAGATGTCACCTGAAACCGACATATGTAATTTTCAAAAACTCAAATATGTTAAAAAAAAAGCATATTCATAATAAAAAATGGTAACACTTAGTCTTACACCTGTCGGGTACCTCATCGACCTTAGCTGTATTTCACCACTGGTCCAACACGCTGTCAAAATTGGGGGGTTTCTATTTTTCAATAATGGCCCTCCAATACATCTCATATTGACGATATACAGTGGTACTATCTATGTATTGCATACAACTTGTCTCCACCTACAATGTAAGTTGTTAACATTGGTTATATCAGAGATACTTACCACTTTGCTTTGTAGAGCCATGATTATGTCCGCAACAGTGTGACGAAACGTCGGCAGTAAATATTTGGCAACGATTGTTGTTTCATTTTTTGGGGTTTAACCAAGAACGTTCCTCGTCGATTCTCGATTCCTATTAGTACCTAATATTATCGGTATTTGCAGAACGAAACAAATCATTTTTCATTCGACTTTGAAATTATACCTAAAGGAATGTTTCGACCGGATGCAGTATAGGATATGAGGCTTTACACAAATGGCGTGTGGAGGGATGGTTATATTTTTAGCGATACATTATTTACGAAGAAATTTTTGAGTACCCAGTACTAAAATGGTATGGTGTATTTTGTACGTTTTATCGCAATTTTGGAATTGTAAATAGTGTTTGGTGTAGTAAAATCTGGGAAGAATGTACCAACATTCTAAAAAGACGCAATTCGAAGAGAAAAAGCCGGAAACCTGGACGTAGTAGGAAGTCAGTATTCCATATTTGCACATTATATATTCATATTATACATATAGGTCGATTTCAGTTTTTAAAATGAAATCTTTTTTTTTTAAATAGCAACATGTGACGCCATTCCAAAGTTCCATTTAAGTTCCAAAAATCCGTTTTCCGCCAATATCTCCGAAAATGTGGCATGTAGAGGAATTTTTTCTAAAATTTTTGTCTCATAAAGGAAAGAGAGATTCTCCTTTATGCTTTTTTAGACCAACTAAACCTTCCTAAAAGAAGACATTAAACTTTTCCTTTTTCGATTATTGGAAATTTTCTACAAATTCATATTTTTTTCTTAACTTTCAACATTTATTCTACTGTCGAATATGTATAATAAAGGTTACTAACATTTTTGGCTAAATCGTTTCTGAAGAGTTCTCTATTGCCGTTTTTCAGTTTTTCGGAATTTTCTCATAATATACCTGAAGAACTGTTTTTACATATTAAATGTTTATTCCAATATCAAATATTTATATTAAAATTTGAGAAGGGACAAAGATGGACACATCGCTATTTTCAAATTATATTCCAATGTACACTTTGGATATAAGTTCTTCAATCTCTCTAAGTCTTTCCCTGATAATTTCACACTTTTTTCATTGTGCTGCTCCCTTTACTTCTTTACAAGAATTTCAAAATTGATAGAGTTTCATCTTTATTCTAAAATATCTTCTAATTTTAAATTTAAGGTCCTAAGTTGTTAGTGGGCATGTCGTCGATTACGACACTACGTTTTGTTGCAATACTATTGTGACTTTTTGGAATATTAAAAAACAAAAAAAATCGGAATCTAACATCGAGAAATTTCTTATTACGTATGTATTAATTGCGCAGTGGGTAGGCCTCTGATTGTTTCGCACTTTGCTTTATTGTAATAGGACAATTACTAATAGATTTGTAAAACTTAAATTTCAACATCCAATAAGATACTTACTTACTTAGTTAAAATAATATTTCAATTTGGAATTTAAGTTTCTAAATCAGAAGTGGGTATGTCGTTCATTATTCCACTATGTTTTGTTGAAATACTACAGACTTTTTGAAACATTAAAAAACAAAGAATTTCGAAATTAAATATCTGGAGACTTTCCTTGTTTTAGAAATTTTCAAATTTGGAATTTTTAAATTTATGTAATTTACATACTAATTTGTAATGGGTGTGTCTGATTATTTCACACTTATTACTTTCTTATATGAGGCACTCATATATGAGAAGTATTGTAACCGGGTCTATTTTTTGTATTTTTTTTTTAAATTTTATTTGTTATTAGCGTTTCTAGAGGTTTTAAGCTGTCAACTCCAAAACATATGTGATTAAAATTTCCACCCTTATTTTATATTGGCAAAATTGCAAGATGTTGATTCCCGTCCTAGATTCGACCACATTCACTGATCAGCTGGCCTTGTTCAGTTTTTCATTCGTCGATTTTAACTTTAATGTTTGCGTTAAATACCATCGGAAAACCTGCTAAGTATACTAACTATTCTTTTAAAAACATATTTGTATATCGCGTGTGAATTTATAACGGAATACGTGTGCATTTATTTCCGGGTGAAAAGTAAGGTTAGGGTTATTTATATTCGATCTCATTGTCATTTGAAAACTTTGTGCAACAGTGTCTGTCTCTTCATTGATGGTGTGCATCGAGTTATTTTAGTTGATCTGTATATCCTAAAATTGCAATAATAACGTCGAGCACTACAATGGAACTCATTTCTTTTCTATTATATTGCCCAATTAAATTCACAAACAAAATAAAAATAAATCTGGTAAAATTATCGAACTGCGAACAATAAAAATTTATGTTGGTATTAGCAGGGGCGGAACCACCCCTTCTAAGGGGTAAGAAATTTTTTAATCAAAATAAACCTGGAAATCGATAGACTGGCCAATTCTAAGTAACTTTTGTTCTATAAAGTTTTTTTGCAAACTTGATATTTTTCAAGCTATGCGCGATTGAAGCTACACATTATACATTGAAAAAACGAATGTTTTTTAAACTTTTTCACCAATAACTTGAAAACCTCTCATTTTATCGGAAAAAGATCATAAAAAAAAATTAGCTCATAAAAAAACAGAGATTTTTGAATGACTACTATAAACCTAATAAGGACTGAGTTATTGCTCGTTGAAACATGGTTCTTTTTCGAGAACCGCGAAATTGAAACTTTTCAACCTTTAATAACTTGAAAATGGTAAAATTTTTGGGGATAACTCAATAGACCTTTTTTAAAGTACATAAAATTCCTTTTAAAATGAGCACTGATAAAGTCTTATGCATAAGAATTGACTGATTTATAACAAAAATAAAGCACCATCCTTCTTGTTTTTTTATAAATTTAAAAATTACACCCTCGCCATTACCACCCTGGTAAAAATTAAGTGTAACCCACTTGCTTTTAACTTTATTTAGGTATTATTGATATGATCTATGTGGTTTAACCGGTTTAGAATGATTATTTTAGAAAAAATAATTGTTTAAAATGAAAATGGCATTTTCGTAATTTTGGAAAAAAATTCATTTCTCTTAAATAAATCAAAAACCATTCCAGATATAAAAAACTGTTTCAAATGTTAATTGCAGGGTTTGTCTCACTGATAATTCTGATTTTTTATTTATCTTTGTGTCATAAAAATGAAGGAGATATGGCGTTTCGAAGTTTGCATTCACGTACTAAATATAGCTCATCCAAGCCCTTTGAAGGCAACCCTTTTCAAAACTACGCATTGGAAAAACTTTTAAGTAATTCGATGTTAAAGCACTTGGAATTCTCTACAAAATGCATTTTTTAAAAAAGTTTCTAACTTGGAAAGCAAGGGAATTTTTTGTCGCTATTTCATAATTTGAAATGATTTAGGATACATTACATTTAATTTTATCGTGAATAGCTCGAAAAATATCAACTTTCCAAAAAAACCTTATAGAACAAAAGTTACTTAGAATTGGTCAGTCTATCGATTTCCAGGTCCATTTTGATTAAAAAATTTCTTACCCCTTAATTCAACCCTCATTAGTTTTATAGAGATCGTTCAAAAACGTACCTCTTTGTTTTTTTATTAGCTACATTTTTGTATTGATTGTTTTTTTCCCATAAAATGAGAGATTTTCAAGTTATTGATGAAAAACGGTTAAAAACATTCGTTTTTTCAATGTAAAATGTGTAGCTTCAATCGTGAATAGCTTGAAAAATATCAAGTTTGCAAAAAAACTTTATAGAACAAAAGTTACTTAGAATTGGTCAGTCTGTCGATTTCCAGGTCTATTTTGATTAAAAAATTTCTTACCCCTTTAGAAGGGGTGGTTTCCACCCCTAGGGAAAAAGCACACTTTGGCACTTTCAAAGTTCAACTTTGAAGAATGTTATAAATACTACCTAAATCCAAATTTTCACAGAAATCGACCTTGTTTCCCAAAATTCCACAGTAATACGGGATTTCATTTCATACCAAATATATACATATTATTAGTGACATCTTTATTATCAAAATTAGCAAGTGCAAAGCAAGTGGTATTTATTTCAAAAAAATAGATGATTAAGAACGCAATCGATAAAAGAAAGTAATTCCACATTTAGAAAGAAATCGAAAAAATATTTAAATTTACATATACATACATATTTGTAAATTCGTTGAGATTTCATCAACAAACGCGAGAAGTCACAATTCCCACGCATTATTTTTTCCAAAACAAATAAACTTTACGTTTGATATACAAAACGGAAAACACAAATTCTATTAAACGGAATTTAAAAAAAAATGCAGAGATTGACAATTCACATGGATGTATAAAAGGACTTTTCGCTGCCTGGGAGGCATATCGAGCGAAAAAATAATACGTAAAACAACTGTCTCAGAAAATTAAAGCTTTGAGGGAATATTCAAAGAATGTTAAGTTTATCACCCGATTCAATGGTAGGCGGTTGTAGAGGCTCGGTCCAAGTACGATACCTCGAATGCCATTTGAAATATGCTTTTCAAATAAAAACCACTCAAAGTCATAAACTCAAGTACACATCGGCTTAGTAACGAAATTTTGATATTTTCTTTTCTTGCTATTTTCTGTACAATTTTCAGATAAAAATTTGACCAAAACAGAGAAAACTTTTTAGAAAGAAATATTTATCCCTCCGTTGAACCCTATTTCGTTTTGATACGATAATACAGTATCCTACGATCATGTTTTCCCTAAACCCCCACAATCGCTAAAAAGTTCGCGGTAATGTGCTGCCATCGTATGTATTCCGGTAGTCATTGCAGGAGGCCCACAGAGTCGAACTCAAAACTGAACGAAGTTATTTCATATGATTTCACGTTTTTACTGTGGTATAAATGTTTAAGATAATGTTTTTTCTGATTTTATTGTAATTTAGGGTCGAGTATTTTTTAAATATAGTAGTAAAATTTATAGAAACCGTATTAATAGTTTTATAAATACAGATAACATGGAAAAAATTATAACTGTATGTTGGTGACAAAATAATGAGATTAAAAATAAATTTATATTAACTTATGTGTTTAGATATTATAATGAAATAAAAACTATTTTTTTCGCCAATTCGATTGTTCGGTACTATTTAGGTCAGTTTAGGGTCAAGTTGAAACACAAAGCAAATAGCTGAACTACAACTGTAACACTATCACAAAAGCGGAAGAGTTTGATACATCGATATTAACACATAACCGTTCATTTGAAATCGAAATAACATCACTACAATGATGGCTATAAATGAATGAGTTTATTTTTAATTTAATTTATTAACTATATATAATATTTTCTATTATAATATATATTACATATATTATAATGCATTTATTATATATTATAATATATAAATTTTTTAATGGGCTAATATTTATGGAATTGCGATTTTTACCCGAGCGTCCTCTGAAGAAAGCACAAAATTGCGGACGATGATCAATTATAACGGTTAGGTTATTTAACAAATTAATATTGTACACGAGAGAAGGGGCAACTAATAATTCCTTAATAGTGTATTTTCAGGATTCAAACTGACAGCCAGTCATGTCCACAAATTTTAAGTTTGTTCAGTAATCATACTTTGAGTACAGTTTTAATGATTAAAATATAAATTTACCAATAAATGATATGATAATCCAATTTACTTGTCTCTAATATGAATAAGGCAAATATACCCACGAAACTTTTTTTAATGCAACCAATTCGTGTTGATACTTTTTTTCACTTCTCTATTTTATCTGTTTAATATTTTGGTTGAATACTGCCCTTGATGTTGTGGATCGGATTGAGTAAAATTTTTATTTTCGAACCACGAGACGCACGTCGGATATGACTTTTTGAACAGCCGGTTAGACGAAATTTTATTGCTGGGACCCATCTCCCCCATTTTACTGCCCACGGGACGCAACTGGGTTTCACTGCATACGAATGTCATCGCCATGTTGATTCTGGAATTGCAGTCTATATGTCTATTCCATGTGTTTATGGTGGTGCAATTTATATGAAGTGTTGGTTTTTTATGTATTGCGTTAAAAGTATAACTCTCGTTATGGATGACAAGTATAGAACGGGTGATAAAAACCAATGCGCATAAATGGCCCCCCTCCCCCCACCCCGAAGGAAACGGAGAAACTTCGAGAATTATAATAGGTAAGTTTATATTTAGAGTTGCAATGTATTCCCAAATTGAAGCAATATTTTTATTTGCGTCTAAGGAGGAGCATACATACCTATGCTATTCCTTATTTTTCATTTTATTTCATGAACTAACCAATTTGAACGTATTCCTATTGTGAATGTGGCTACATTTTTATAAATCATTGCAATCCGACTAGCAGGCTTAAATTAGGAATAAGAGGATGGAACAATAAATTGTGTACGCTGCTTCGTATGCGCAAGTATTTCGTTGGTGACTTAGTGTTCAACACTAGGGATTGAAAAACAAATACGTGACATTAGTGTAACGTAAGCATTTGGAGACGGGATGGTAACCCATGGCCATTGTTTGTACACTATTTTTTTCTTATAGGAATAAACATGGGGAACATTTTCAAGCAGCTGATAACTTATGTAAACAAAATCTCTGATGTGTGAAACGGTATACATTGAAGTATGTAGTTTTCTTGTAATATAAAAGAATACATAATACGTTACGGAGGAAGGAAGAAAAACGTGATTTATTTCGGACATATCGTTTCACTGCAATTCAAATTTGGTGTCATCTGTCAGAAAGTATGACAATGACAGTTTGTGAATCAATCAGAAACACACGAATAAGAGCCGTGTGCGCGAAATCCTGATAGAAAGGAGAAGCGACGCTTAACTGTTGTGTGGTAGTTGCTTCTGATTGGTTTACAAACTGTTAATAATATACTTTGACAGATGGAACCAAATTTTAATTAGAGATGTCACCTCCGTAATAAATCACGTTTTTCTTCCATTCTCCGTAACGCATCTTGTAACCTTTTATATACAAGACAAATGCATACTGCAATGTTCACCGCTTTGCACAGCTAATGGTTAAGAAATTTTGTTTATATAGACTACCAGATGCTTGAAAATGTTCCTCATGTTAATTCCCATAAGAAAAAAAATGGTGTATAAACAGTTGCCATGGGTTACCATCCCCTCTTTCAAATGTTCTACGTCATTACTAATGTCGCCTATATCTCTTTTAGAGCCAGAAAAACTGATACGTCAACAAAAGTGCTAAGTTGCAGAAAGATGATGATATGTAAATATTACTGCTAATTAATTTTTATGGTTGGGGCGGCGGTGGCCGTGTGGTTTAAGGCGCTGGCTTTGAGTCAGGCGGTCACTGTCGTCGTGGGTTCGAATCCCACGTAATCCATGGATGTTGTGATTGTTGCGGGAAGTGTGTAAAATGTATCCAAAATCCCGTCCTATTCACGCCGGTAACCAGGCCGGATAGGATAGGATATTCCTGTAGGAGGGCGGGACTAGGATACACACACCATACACACACATACACACACATACACACACATACACACACATACACACACATACACACATACACACACATACACACACATACACACATCAATCATAAATTATATTATATATAATATATTATATTAAACAACAGCACAAGTTGTATTTCATCGCCTCAAGAACGAAACATATTAGTTAGGTAAGAAGTGGTACCTACTTAATTATAATATGAGGAGTAATGATGTGATGAATCTAATTGTAGTAATGAAGTTATCTGTGTCAAAACTAGAAACGAAGAATTTGAAATGGAACATACTCAAAAAAAAAACGGTGATCGGTGAGTATCACCATTCATACCTGTAGCTACCTGTAGATACAATGTGGCCAACACTGGGTTTTGCCAATAATACAACGTGTTTCAAAATGATTGTCATCTAGTTGGCGTTGGAATTTCTGTGCATGTAATTTTTAATGTGCCGCGCTCTATTGATTTGAACGTATCTAATTCTGACAACAAGTGTCCTGTGATCTGTGCGATTTGTGCAAGTGTCAAACTGGCAATCAGTACTGCTGGTAATTAACGGCCCTTTTCAGGGCCAAAACAAATACTACAGATAGACAAATACTCAGAATTCGTTTTCTTTTGACAGAGAAAAACTAGAAGTTAAAAGAGGTTAAGTAGGTTATTTTGAGGTTATGTATAGCTAGTAGAAACTCCTATTTTCGCAAGGCGTTTTATTTTTATTTTGCATGGGAATTCCACAGCCCACTAGATGACAATCATTTTGAAACACGTTGTATTTATGGAATACTTCAGTGGCTCAGCAATTTGGAACGATAGCCAAATTTGACTTGAAACGAGATGTGAAATGCCCAAATCTAACAATAACTTAATACACCGTAGGCCCATGACACCAAAAGTGTCGATAATGTATGTTCGTATGCCCTTTTAGGGACATACTCAGACAGCCCGGGAAACCGGGAAAAGGTAACTCCTTCTTGTTGATGCTGGCATAAATCGAGATGACCTCTCCGGAATCGAATGCAAATGTCGGAATATGGGTAATGGGTCGCAGGGAGTCGTTCCACCAAAGGGCATACTTTCCTCGATCATCGTCTATCACCAGTGTCTATCACCGTCTGGTGATTGATCTTCAATCAACGCTTTAACCGAAAGGGTTTTTATGCCGGAGCGAGGAAGCACTCAAACGCGAACCGAGACTTTAATTTGTTCCAGCTATTCTCATTCATTTATTTAACTTATTTAAACTCGCGTCAGCAATAAGAACCCAAACAGCTATTTTTGTAAAAAAAACCTAACCTGATAGCGTCAATCATATCGAGGATTTAAAATTGTCTGGAGCAGAAGATAGAATTATGGATGCTGTAAGATATTTAGTTAGACATGCAAAGAGTTTATTAGGAAACTTGACACCAATATCGTCGAACAATTTAATGCTATTGTACCTCACAAAATTGGTCAAAAAAGGAGGAATTTTGCAATTCACAATTTTTCGGGTGAAGGCGTTGCTATCAAACTAAATGTTTTGCGGCAAGGAAAGCATTAACACCCGTAGGAAGTGTTCAAAATATATTTGTGTAATGACTCGAAGTCTAACCGTTTTGTACAAAAACTATAATGAAAAAGAAAAACTGCATTTCAACATAAAATATCCTTAAGGAACAAACTAGATACCGATCATGGCAAAAACTGAAAAACAGGACAAGGATAAAGAAACTTATGACAATTTGAAGAAAGAATTTTTGAAACAGCTACAAAAACAACAATGTTATTATAAAGAATCAGAGGAAAGAAAACGACTTCATGCAGATTACATGGAATGGAATCCAAAAGAATGCTCCGGTGTATCGCGTACACCCACCAAACTCATCCCGTACCCCTGTTCTCGTATTAGTTTTGCACAATTCCAAAGGGGTGTTAAAAGAACTGTTAGTTCTGTAATGATGGGTTCTAATTTTTTTTGTGCTTTGTGTGGGTTGTATCAGTATGAGTTCGCGTGTAACAATAAACTTTACATCTTATACCGCGTTTGGAAATAATAGGAGTAATGACATTTGGCGATGAATCCCTTTTTTGAAGAAACTGTAAAGCGTTTTGTGTGGAGCAAACGCATAAATCCATGTGCCGCACATACAGATCGTGAATTTATCGGACAAGCCATGCGGCGTTGTCAAATACCAACCTTTGGTTTTCTTGAATCATAAATTTGGTTCGAAACATTTAAAAATCATGTTTTGAAATGCATTTTCCAGTCGGTTAACTGAGCTTTACACTTTAATAAAGGTAAAGAAAAACTATAATGGTTCAACGTGTGCTTTTAAGCAAGCCACGAAAAAGTAGGTATTGTTGGTGATGGCGGCAACCAGAAATACACCATAGAAGTATATTGCTAAAGATTGCTTACAACGGCAACAATGCACCAATCCTTTCGTCAAGGTTCGTTCCATGAACGTAGGTGCTGTAAGTCAATAATAATATTAATAATCAACCAAAAAAGTAACGCGCTGGTCAAGTACCTCATGGTGGCGTGGAAACCTTGACAAAACATGAATATGTGTTATTCTTATTGATTTGTATTATTTGTATCTTCTATTTGGAAAAATGTTTTAGTAATTTTTTTTAAAAATTCCTTTAGTCACGACTTTATTTCTACGCACGCCTATGGAATCCATATAAGTCCCCACGAAACATCAAAATCGAACTGTCAGTCACTCCTATTATTTCCAAACGCGGTATAGGAAATTATTTCTTATTCTGCAATTGAATCTGAAATAACATTAGGACCTGGATGTTAGACTTCTTGCATCCAAAGGGGATTAGTTTTCTAAAACAATGCAAATTAAATTTTCTCAAAATGTTTTGAAGGATGACATATACGCAGGCGTTGGCTATGGTTCTTATGTTTAAATAGGAATTGAAGAGATTTTAAAATGTCTCACGGCAAAAAATATATGGACATCCCTTTGTCACTATTTTAGTTTGTTGAATTTTTGTAAAAATTTGGTAAAATAGTCGAACTTATATGCTCCCATTTAATATTTTCAAAAGAAAATCACTGTTTAGAAAAGTAAGTAAACAGCGCCCTCTAGCGCTTACGTTACTGGCTACTTAGCACGTTTGAACATCCCATTGGTGAACAAGAAAGCTTTTTTGAACAACTCCAAATTTGTAAAATTCGGAAGAGTATAATGAAACAAATGCGCGGGGAACAATATAATTTGCACACATTTCTCGTGGCGATTTTTGTTAGTTACATTTTTTTATGTAGCTATAGCAGGTAGGTTTTATAAATAATAATACAGGTACGGTATGTTTAATCGACCTATAGGTAATTAAAATTTTTACGAAAAATATTTATATGATATGTAATATTTACAATACTAACAAATCGTGAAAACGTCGAGACATCTTAATTATTAACCCCAATCTGATAACGCACGAAGTATCCCTAATAACCGCTTTATTACAAGGGTAAACATTTCAAGGGGTTAAAAGGCTAACAGAAATTGTCCGCATATTATGGGGAATACTTGAACCAGGAAACTATACATCAAGACACGTCAAGAATGTCGGGACTTTGGTCTCCTTATCCTTCCAAGTAGATCGATGGGAGGAAAAGGAGAAGAGAGGAATCACCGGAGGGTGGGAGGAATGTTAAAGGGGATTGTAGCAGTGATGAAATTAAGTACGGATTATTGAAGAACGTCATTATGTGTGATATATGGCGTGAATGTTAAGCTCTTTGTATTACAAATAGAATAGAAAGTCGAATCGTTCAGATGCTCTTAATGACTTGAGCGGTTACAACAAAATTACTGTATAAATTATTTCTCACGAAGTGAAAAAAAGGAATCTAATAAAATGTGTACAACCAAAGATAATCCTGGTATAGGTTTGGAGGCTCGCTCTCAAAAGTGAGCCTTTCTCGACAAATTCGGGGTGTCGAGTCGAAACCGTCACCGATAGATGGTAGCGCTAAAATATATGGCGTTGCCAGATCTCAAAAAACCATGTAAGGAAGCCTTCCTTAGTTAAAACCCAGGGGATACTCGCTGAGAAAATTGTGGAAAATATGAACATTACGATGATTCGCCTCATAAATTCTTTAAATCCGATGTTGGAATATTTATTGGCGATATTAGAGCTTATTGAGAACTGTTAGTCTAGTCAACATGTACCATTTTTTAAAACTTTCTTGTATATCACCGAAAATTATGATCAGGGTCTCATTCGATTCGTAATGTCATGTAGAAACTTTAAGAAAAGGTCCCAAAAGGGGCCCAATAAAATTGCAAATGTTATAAACAATTAAGTGAAAAAAAGTGGTTTTTTTTAATATCTCGACAAATATTAACGACTTTCGAAATATTAAAAAAGATCTGAAAAGATCAGTAAATTTGCTGAAAACAAGTTCCGACTTCCGAAACTGTACCTCCAATATTTTAATTTTTACAGAGCCCTGAAAATAGAGCCAAAAAGGGGTATTCTGGCTCCCGCGCGCGTTGGGTGACTCTGACACAACAACAACAAAAAATGAAGTTATATTAAATATGAATATTAAGGAATAAAAAAATTCATGTACTATTGGAATACATCAATAAACAATAACCCGCGGTTAAAAATTTTTATCCTAATTTCTCCATAAATTGGGCATTTGTTAATTAACAAATTTTTCTGAACTGAATGTTAACATAAAAACCCCGATTATTACAGAACTAAAACCCTAGGATTTTTTTCACTTACTGAAGTTATTTTTAATAGTTTTACAAACACAACCGCTGCAAAAATTTTAAAAATTTTGATTTTCCACCTTTTTATTAACAATTGAAAATTAAACAATTCAAGAAAGTGAATAAAAAATTATGTTTTTAAGATATCTTCAATGTTTCGATTTCTATGCCGTGTATAGCAAATTGTATTGTCTCGATGGTATAGCAATGCCGCACGACGTTTCACCGTTCATCCCCTCTCGACCCATCGTCTGGATCGAGACGAATTTAAGTGTAAATATTCCAAAAAGGCGACGATACGCCACTAAATCTAACTAAATGGACCGCACGCCACGCTAACAGTTTATAACAGAATGGTTTTTGGTATAACGTATTAGTATTTTCAAACTTAAAATCTCTCTAACTACATTTTGAGCATTGGTTGGACGATTTCGAAGTGCATTACGTGCCTGGTTGAGTTAATGGAATTACCTCAGATGTTGGCACACGGTTCTCTTTACAAAAGTATAAATAATGCGCAATCTATAAGATATATGCTACCATATTGTCACGGCTTCCGGGTCTTGAGTGGTGCTCGGTGTGTGTATACTTTAACCACTAGCAATTGGAACACTCAATAAAATCTGAATTTACCGAGGGCATTCGAAAAGAGCCCGTTGTCTCTATACAAAACCATGGGACTTATCTTTTTGCTTATTCAGAAACGCCCTGGTATTTTTAAAATCCAGGTGTTCAGTTGCCTAAGTGAAATCATATATGTGAATGTATGAATATGTACAGATAAAGAACTAGAGGGTCCATTGGACCGCAAATTCTTTTTTACTGCGGCGGCATTTCGTTTGTTTCTTCATCTTCTTCTGAAGTGCAGGTGTACAGTCCATCAGTGAAATCGTGTACGAGGAAGTACGCGAGACTCTACGGATACCGGATGGTCCACTGGACAGCGGCCACGTGTGCTTTCCTTGTGAGCTCTTTTTCGGCACTTATACTCCAGAAGCAGTGGTGTGTGAATGTGTGTGCCATTTGTTTGTGCGATTTGGAAGTAAATTCATTGTTAGAGTTATTATCCGTAATGATACGCCCATGGAGAACAAGGCGGCATCGCTCTTCACTACTTAAAAAGCCATTAAGTGATTTTTTTGGTGTTCCAATTGCTACTGGTTAAAGTATACGCGCCAATATCATATGCTTGTGTTTCATACTCATGTCATTCGCACTTTTGGATTTTGTGTGGACTTATTTTAACATAAAGTATGGACAAGTAACGTGGTTTGTGATTTGTGCTGGTGGGAGTAGTCCATACAATCGAGCAAAACTTTGGCGTTTCAGGGGAAATTAGAAATGAATTAAGTAAAGTCATGCGCTTATATACGCTTACATCATCTGGTTGACTTATCGTTCTGAATCCTGTACAGAAATACGTTAATTGTACTTTAATTTGATGTGATAATTCACAGCTTTAAACCCGGTTGTTTGCGACTAGATTCAACGCAATCGCGGCATGTTTCTTTCCAATTTAAAGAATCTTTGTACGAAATCTAGGTCACGTTACAAGGATTTTTCACTATAAAATGGAAGGGGTAAAAAAACAGAAAAAAACTACTGAACATTATCACTACCATGCTATACTATCAAGGAAAATCATTTTTACAGGAAATTAAAAACGATTCGAAGTTCGATGGTAACCCTAATTTAAGATATTTTAGAGAAAGAAGGGCTAGTTTCAGTTTAAGAGTGTTCAAAAAACACAATGCACACAATTAAAACTGCTTTTCTATGTTCGTATCGTGAATATACTTTTACTGGTATAAAAAAATACCTATTGTGAAGAGAAGAGTAATTTACCCATTCATATTGTTAAATCTTTTAAACGTTCACAACGCAATAAATTATTTTCTACCTCTTATGAATTGAATAGGCATTTGTACATCTCCTTTTACATGCTGACATTGTAAAAAATGTTTTTATACCCCTTTTTGATTGAAGAAACATTTTCGTATTCACACACGACAACATGCTGAAATTTTGGTAAATATTGTAACGTTTTACTGTCCAAAATAACTAAGAATACGCGAAATATCTTAACTACATTATTAACTACTAACACCAACACTTATTGTATAATTTATATTCCACACAGCTGTTTGTTTATTGCTCGCGGCCGCCCGGCAATGGTTCGTCGCTCGATTATCAATAAACGGAGTTGTCTTTTGAGCATTTAGATTCTTTCAATGAAACCTTATTTAACAAAATATTTAAAGATACAATAACTTGCTACGAAACACATATTGCTGTGATGAACGACAACCTTTTTTGTATTCTGCTAATGAGGTGACTCTGCACGACAAATAACTGCAATCCTACTACTTCCACTACAAGTACCAGAACTGCAACCATTATCACAGTCTCCACCACCACAACCACCACCAATTCTTCTATTACTATCACCACAGTTTTCACTAGTACCACCACCACCAATACATTTAACAAAACCAACAATACCTTCACTAATACCACCATCACCAACACTTCCTCTACTACAATATCCAGAAACATCGTGTCAGATCAAACGACGGAAACGGAAGGGTACAGAAGGCGGATACGCGCCAATCAGATTGTCCGCCACTCTGCATCCGCGGAAAACTCACAACTCGCCACCGTGCCGTCAGTTCCCTCCTGTTCGCGGATGTATTCTTGGATTTTTTTTAATAAAACAGTTTAAAGAAATGCATCAAACAAAATATGAGCACCAGAATAACACTTTTATGATCTTTACAACGATGGTTTGTAACGAAGCCGATTTTCGAGAGTCGAGGGTAGACCACCCACTATACAGTTAATCGCGAAATCAAACCCATCTCGGATAGATGGCGGCCGATAAGGCACTGTTCAATCTATCATCGCTTAAACATCCAGACTAAATTTAGATAAGCCAACCGCCCCCTCCAGCGGTCCTGTACCTGAGTTAATCCAAGGTCAGAACCAATACTTGTCTATGACAAGCCGTACGTTATCCGTATTTTCCGTTGCGTCCGATATCCGTTTCCGTTCTACCGACCGATATACGGAGCTTTTCTATCGAAACGCATGGTGGGAAATCAACAATAGCAAACGAGAAACTAACAGTAGTTCGTTAGTAAGACAGAGAAGGATGTTTTGCAACGTTGCCGGCCGAGCAGGCAGTCCAAGTCAACGCGTATCGCGGTCGCGTATCGCTTTACACTTTCGGATGTGTGCGGAGCGGATGAATGTGATGTTTCGCGAACTAGCAACGTCGCAAAAGTTCTTGCTCTGTTTAGCCAACGAGAAATATATGGCCTTTCTCTCGCTCTTACGTTTATTCCATCCTGCGACTCTGTAGAAACGATCTGTATGTAATTGTGAACGTTACCGTCCGTCCGATCAAACCGACCGAATTATTCGTTATTTGTTACATAACCGTCCGATTGTGAACGTACTACCGACCGATACATGTAATTGTGAACGTTACCGACAGTTAGCTCTAGACCGACCGCCACCGTCCGATTGTGAACGTACCGCCGACCGAACTATATGTTCAGCCGTTCATATGTTATGTAATTGTCCGTTACCGACATATATATGAGTGATCTGTAGTACCGTGAAAATATCCGGCTCTCCGAACCGATCTGAATTAATTTCTCCCTCGTCGTGTTAGGGAAAAATTAATTCATCACAATCTTCCGCCCGCTCTCTCACGCTCTCGCTCTGTCGTAACGTAAAAACCGCATTACCCAATATTAGACACTGCACGTTTTCCTATCGTCTCCGTATCTAGCTATTTCTCATCCATTGTGAAATTGTTAGGATAATTTTCCGTTTTCCATTTTCAGTATTAAGTGGGTTTCATTTTCGTATTTCAGATCTTAATTGTTTGCAAAAGTATTGTAATTTTCCGTTTCCGCATTTTTCGCTTCGCCGAACAATTTTCGATCTTTCCGATCTTCTCAACGTAAAGTAATTTTTATTTTTCGTACTTTCCTAATTGTATTTTCTTTCCGAAATGTTTAAATATTTGTAAATAAACATAATTTTTTTGCAATTCTCCGGTCTCCGATCTCCGAAACGCCAGCAGGTGTTTGGCGATACAGTGTTGTCACTTTCATTTAGAAATAAAATAATTTAGGAATTTTCTATTTTGAGTGTGTGTTGCATTTCTACGGACAACCCTGGTAATCTCCTGAGTTCGTAAATTACCCAGGCATATTCCCGAGGGGGATAAACCCTTAAAAATCTGGCGCCCGAGCAAAATCGTAAAACCGACTCTTAAAACCCTTTTCCGAACTCCCGAAATCAGTCCCAGCGCCAAATCTCCCCTAGTAACCGCCCAAAGCGCGTTACAGGTTCACTCAATAATTTCGAAACTTATGTAAAATTGAACTAGATATAAAATAGATCACTCACATAAGTTTCGGACAATTTTTTTAATGATAAACACATTATTCATTCTATTATTGATACATTTATTTAATCAAATTTATTAGTTTTTAGGAGAAATATTTATCCGACTGTAGGTTCTGTCAATAACGTAATACGAAAAATCCTTGTTCTGTTCAATCATTCATAGCTGCCCTATTTTGTACGATTATAGCTTTAGTCCCGAATAGGTCCAGAAAAGTATATAAACCCCTATTTGAAAATTATGAAAAACGCGGACGGGGTAACTTTTTGGGTATTGAGACTTCTTGCTGCAGACTTGAAGGCTTAAACCGAGACTTACCACGTGTCCGTGTCCAGTGTCCCCCTCACGGCTCGTCCTCAGACCGAGCTGGTTGTAGTGGTGTAGGCCGGAGAGGCCCCCGTATGGGTCCGTGAGGTACTCCAGGTGTTGCTGGCTCGGTGGAGGGGGCGAGGGTGGCGCATGGTGGAAAGGGGGCGGGAAGTAGGGCGGCTGGAAGTCGGCAGGCTGCGGGGGCGGGGGCAGTTGGTGCTGCATCGCTGCAGCCGTGTGGTGGAGGGAGGCGGAGCGGTGGTGGTGGGCGGAACCTGGCGAGGTCGCGTACCCGGTAGTGGGAGATGTGAGGGAGAGGGAGGCGTGGCCGCCCGTTGCCGCAGTGATTCGATCCTGAAACAAGGAAAAAAAGAGTAGAGAAAAAACCCAATCAATGCACATTACGTACAAGTCAAATATATTACAATACCGAAAAGAACTTATGTGGTAAGGAAAAATAAATAGATGCCCATTTGTAATGTTCCCTTTCGAGGAAAGGGAACATTACACCATTGTCATCGCATTGCGATCAGTGGAAAGGTTATTACTTTTAGGTTTAGTCCGGATATATGTCTATTTTTATTTTTAAGCTCATTATAATATTTCTCACTCACTAAAGTAAAAGATATATCAGAATTCGATAACTTTATATCAAGTGAGCTTGGATCACTCTTTCTGAGTTTTTCTATCGGATCCTTGGCTATATTAGCAAACTACATGTAAAAACACTATGAACTTATTGGTAGGTATAAGTTTTATATGATCTTACTTTAGTTACTTGTCCTTCTCTCGTTGATTAATAATTTGCCATACAGTTATAGTAGGTTTTCTTGAAGTAGACATATGTTTACTAATGGTTGTGATTTTTGCTTCATTAAAGGTTTTGTTGTGACAATTTGTACATTATTTAAAGGCACTGGAATTGTCAGGATGTGAGGTTACTTTTTGGTAGTAATGCAGAAATTTGAGTCTTTCTCATTTATCTTAAAGAAACATTGAACCAGCATGGTTCAATATCATGGTCCAAACGGACCCTATACTATTTAAGGGAAATGCACTTTCAAAGAAAATTTTATTCATAAATTATTTACATCTCAAATTACTACTTAGATGACCTTTTAGACCGTAGATGACGCTTAGATGCTTAGTGACCCTGAGGATTAGCGAAGTCGACTAATCCCTCGGTTCAACTACCGTCCGAGGATCGGGATCTCCGGGCATCGGGATTTCCAGCCCATCCCTTATTGCCTTTATTGCTGTCTACTGTTCGCGTTCTTTTTGAGTTGTAAATTTTTTTTTCCAAGTGTCAAACATCGTTGTCATTCAGAGCTTGGTTATACCACCCTGACGAAGCTAATAAGCAGAAACACGTGTCGGTGGTTACCGTTTCTTAACGGTATATATATATATATATATATATATATATATATATATATGCTCTAAAGTACGTGGGAAGCGTGAGGGGGCAAGGATAATACACGTTGTCACTGACCCTAACAGGCGGGTGATATTAATAAATAAATAAAAAAATGGTTACGTTAGCTTAGGTTAGGTTTGTGCCGGCGTTTTCATTGTAATATTAAAGTAAATTGAAATAAAATATGAAGTTTGATTTGATGATAAGGGCCAGAGTAAAATCAAGCCGGACGGCAGTTGAGCATAGGATTAGAATCCATTTAACCTTTAACATTTAAAAATTTCGGACGGCAGTTAAAGCAAGGGATTAGGACAGACCTGACCGCGTACGGCAGTCGGATAGCACCGCAAACAATATTTGCAACTTACGACTGGGGCGGTAACGGCAGGGGGTTATGATAAGTATTTCATTAGGGCACGGGTCAACCCGTAAGAATTAATCCCCGGTCCGCATTTGACCTTCACGAGATTGGTCAACTGGTAAGAATATGATTCTCTAGTTCGGTCAACTCGTAAGGGTTAGAACTACCTGAAAAATCCCAAAAGGGGGATTATCATATTCCTTGCGAGAGGGCAAGGAAAACCCTGCGGAACCCGACTCTAGGGTCATAAATCGCATATGATCATTAACAGCAAGCAAGTCTTTGCCGCGTTGACTTTTAATAAAATCCACAACTATCTCGGTGCGATCCATCGTCACCATTTAGTTGGAACGTAACAAACCACCCCCTTATATCATATTCTTGGTTTTAACAAATATCCGAACTACTTCGTTACAATCATCATCCCCTTGATTATTTCTGAGAATCCTCTTACGAGTTGACTCATCCGAAACTACCCTTTAAAAATTTACCTGCCGGTTCGCTTACCAATTGATCTTAGGGTTGGGGATTAAAATTTCTTACGAGTTGACCGCCGCCGTTTCATTAAGAACCGTTTTGCGCAGTGTTTGGGATGATGCACTCGAGTTATAACATAACAGTACTATTTTCAGAATTGAAGTAACTACAATGGGGCATTAAAGAGGGATCTTCAAATGTCTTGTAGTCTTGTGTACCTACGAGGACTACATCTGTTGTCTTAGGGAAATTTACAAGAGCCCTCTCTAAAACATTTATATGTCATCCAAACTTTAAAAAGGGTAATGCGTTTTGTCTGTGTAGTATATTTCCTGTAAACTTAAAGAACAGTTAACTGGTCACACTTACATGAAGTTCAATGCATTACATAGTACACTCATATATTACAGAGAAGACCACGTAAAAGTTTACACAATAATAGTTGTTTATAAAACTGTGTTCAGAGAGTTACAAAATGAGTAGACAGCAATAACAAGATTATTATAATGACCGACCTTAACGGAAGAATCGGTGACAAAAACGTGGGGATAGCATGATGCTTTTAATCAAGGTGAAGGCACTAAAAATTTTAATGAAGGACGCATCTTTGAATTTAAACTAAACAAAGGACTAAAAATAGGAAACACTCATTTTAACCACTAAGACATACATAAGATAATAAGAAAATCGAAGAAAGAAATGAGAAGTAAAGCACAGACTATTGATTGACGAAATATTGACGAAAATAACACAATAAGAAAAATCAGGTTGAAAAAAGATGCTGAAATAAGGTGAGATAACTAGCTATTTAGGGATGGTTCATAAATCACCTGGCAAAATTTTTGTCACTTTCAACCCCTCCCCCACGAAGTCTATCATAGCTATTTTTCAGACACCCCTCTGCACCCAGAAGAAAATTTTTATTTTTTGTATTAGAAACATTATAAATAAAACTATTTACTGAATCAAATTTAAACATTTTTTTCTCATTCTAAACCATCAGATTGAAAGAAAGGCGACACTAGCAATGCATGTCTCGAAACAATTTTTAACCATTTGACACAGTTTAGTCGTTTAGTTAGTCGCCTTCCTCAAATCTCTCTATTATTTGTAATATATAACACAACAACAAAAAAAAACAAAATGCGCCAATGGAATCAGGCGAGGAGGAGGAAATAACACTTACAGTAATAATAGATTATTACTGAGTTGCATTTAGTTGAAGCGACAAGTTAATTTAAAAAGGTTAAATTTTTAAAGGTTATAAAATTTTCAAAGGTTAATGAATAAAATTATGGAAATAATTTATAATTATATACACCAACTTTGTTAATATATTTTACCGAACCAGTTAGTAATAATTTAAACAAATTCAATGTGACTGACAACTGTTTCATTCTAAGAATTACGTTATCTTTAACTCACGTATAAACAGATTACTTGCGCAGGGACAACCCTCAGTATGAACAGAATATGTTCGAGGGTTGCGGGAAGATTTCAAAGAGGCGGATAGTTTGTGGGACAGGAGGGCAGTAAACCGTGTAGTTTACCCGAGCAGTGATCGCAAGTTCGCGACAATGCGTACGACGAGGGTGAGTGAAATATTTTAAGTCTACTGGAGAAAAACTTTACTTTCCTCTGTCCTGATAAACTAAATTGACATAGAAAAAAGAAGTCAGATGATTAATCGGAAATAACATTTAAAGATTTTGCTTTTGTTTAGCGCACAATTTGAAATCGTAAACAATTTCTGCTATTTTTACGAGTATTGTAGCGTAGTGACAAGGACTGGTCTTCGGTCAACACCTCTACTAATCTTTCTGTTTTATAAGGTGAGAGGTGCGTGAAAAGACCACTAGTTAGAGTATCGACATTTTGTAAATTTTTATGGGTATCTTCAGCCCAAATAAGAACGGGTAACTGAGTCACTTCTAGAGATATTCTAGAATTCTAGATAGATAGGTCTTCTCATGATGTTAACCCTTGATTCCTGTATAATACCAGGAACTAGAAAATTAAACATTGGCAACAACAGAGAAGAGTTCTAAACGTTAAAAAAGATATAGTTTAAAACCAGGTGGAATTTTTTTATACTTAACTAGCAGTGACCCGGCCACGCTTCGCTGTGGCTCAGTTTATTATCAAATAAATGAGCAATTAAATAAAAGTAGGTAATCTAGCAAATATAGATTTACAGAGAAAACACATAATTTATTTCAATACCATGCATTGCATTGCTGTGGTTATGGTGTAGAATGTTATGAAAAGGAAAAAAACAATTTTTTGCAATTATTTTTTATAACCCATGTAGGTACTCAGCTTCGTTCGGGGGCGACCCTGTCTCATCCCTTTTTCCACACTCCCTGAAAATTATTGAAATCAGCGTGCGTTATTCGTCTTGATCGAGCAATCCGTACTTGGGCGATTTCCAATCTTGCTTCCCTTTGCTCATCTGTTTCAAATAAACGGGCTTGAGCATTTCTTAATCTGAGGATTTCTAGTCTAACTTCCCTTTGCTCTTCATTTTCTGAAGCTCGTAAAGCTCGATTGTTTTTTTGTTATACATGTAGATCTGCCAATTGCTTTCCTTTTGGGAGGCATAATTCACAGTGAAAGTATAAAATAAATGAGCGTGTTTTCTATTGTCCAATGTCCAAATTTCACAAATAACACCACTAACACTCACAGACGTTCAGAAATATTTTTAACAAAATGATTTTTAGCAATTCAGACTTCAAAGCGCTATCAAACGGTTCGCCGCGAGATGGCGCAATCTGCCAGTCACTCGTAAAGTCACTAATTGTATTGCGGAAAAGTATTGTAATTAAATCAACGCTATAATTTTCGGAACAAACACAGACTGAAGCTGCATCACTTTTAATTTTAAAGATTTTTTTAAATGGAAAATTTGGTTATTAATCGATTTCCGATCATAAACATTGTTATATAGATTTATTCAAAAATATATAAACTTGAAGGAATCAACGAACTTAATGTATTTTGACGGAATACCTTGTTTGGGATAACCACCCTTGATTAAATTTTTAATCATTTAAACGTTGATAGGATTTAATAAGTTGAGTAGATAAATTTCTTATATATATATATATATATATATATATATATATATATATATATATATATATATATATATAATTAGACACATTTAATCTGAATATACCGTAATATTAACAAATTTATCGTAATTTGGAATTTGTTTTCGTTACAAGGGTAACATCCACTATTGTATGTATTTAAAATAAATCCTTTATTTTCTTTTATAAAGATTGCAATACACATATTCCTATTTGATGCTAGTTTTATTATTAAAATATATAAATGAAATAGACGTGTCTCAAGAATTTTGCTAAAATAAGTTTTTATGGCGGTGAATATCCGCTAATTCTTTTAAATTGATTATGTAGATAACAATTAAAATTACTTTCAAAAATTTGTTTCTGTAAAACATGATTACAATCACAAACATTTTCAAAATAAAACAAATATAGGTACTTTTCGTAAAATAAAAATTACCTTTATGCAATGTGGATAATAAAATGATTATTTATCTCTATATATCCAGAGGGTAGCGTGGTATTTTAGTAAAGTATAATTTAACTAGTAAACTACCCCTCACTACTGTATTCATTTTTTATTTTTATTTTGGAACGTTACACGTACGCCAAATTGATATAACGCCCAATTTATACCTATGCAATCGATCGTTTCGATTTTTTTGAAACTTTGAAGTGAATTCCACGGAGTTCAAATTAGTCAAAGGCTTTTTAAAGCAAACAGTAAAAATTCTGTTTTTTAATCAAATATGTCAACAAGGCAACTTTTAAATTTTGCGAATTTTGGCCAATCAAGGCCAAACTTTTTGGCAAACGGTGCTATATCATTTTGCCCTGTCAACGTGTGCATAATTTTATCATCTGCACATTGAGTTTCAAAAACCCAAATTGTTTGAAAACTTTTTAAGGTAAACGGGAATACCGAATTGTTTTTTAAGTTGAATACCACAAAATGGCTACCATTAGATTTCGCGAATTTTCAATGTCGTTCAAGGCCAAGGCCAAACGCCTGGCCTTGGTTTGGCTTTTCTGCCAAACGTCAATATACTATTTTACTTGGTTCGGGAGAGACGGCCTTTCAAAAACAATGACTATTTTCAAAAGTTTGAATTTCATATGCGTTGTGTATCAGCTACTATCTTAAAGTTCCTTGTTCAAAATGTGCAGAATTTTTTCGGCAAAAATAGATAGTTTCGTGAAAAAGAGTATAAAATTTTTAAAAAACGCGACACCTTTATGGGGGTTTACATGAACATATCGGCTAGATTGTTGCTCTCTTACGTTAATGGTAGGCTTTTGTTCATTTTTGGTTTCGATTTGGTATGTCGGTTCGAACGGAACGAGAAAGGCAGAGAATCGCTGTTCACTAGCCGACCGGCAAACACACGTTAGATTTCGCAATTTTGGTGCACATTTTCTCTTATTCCGCCGCTTTTTACACGCTTTACATTAGCTTCACTTGTATGTTTGTTTGTTTGTAACCGACTCTTCTGATCTCGATTTTTACTCACTTTCAAACGTTAGATTAATTCTAAAATTCGCATATTTATTAGGAACTAATGACAGTACAAAAGTTTAATAACCAAATAATTATTTTATCTAGGCTCTCGATTGTTTGGTGCTGGACAAGCTTATTGAAGAACTTGATTGCTCAAAGTTAACAGGGAGGGTCCCATATAACGCTGAAGCAATAGAAGAAATGACTAGATGACTAGATTCATAAGACAGGCTGATAAATCGAACTAAAAAGTGAAAAATAAATTGTAGTTTCAAAAAAATAAACAACACGCTTTAATGGTGAATCAAACTAAAAAGGTAAAAATATTTTTTTTTAGAAACAAGAATAGTATAATTAGTGAAAAAATAGCTGTTATTGTAATAAAGCGTGGGGTGCTTCTTCTACAATAATTTTATATTAATCGTACTGATAAAATATTTTTAACAGCATATATCAAGCTTTATTACAATAACATCTATTTTCCCGTTAATTATACTATTCTTATTTCTAAAAAAATATTTTTAACTTTTTAGTTTGTTTCACCATTAATGAGTGCTTTTTAGTTTATTTAAACTACATATATTTTTTACGTCAAACCCCATCTGTAACGAGACAATTAATTGAATAGTTAAAAAATATTCTATATGTTTATCCCGTGTAGTCCTAAGTTTGAATAAATGTGTTTAGGAAGTTTAGGAAACAAATGTTTTAGGAGGAGCTCGGAGAGGTATCTTATATTGCTGAAATGTATTTTACGAAACGTATTATAGCATGTTAGAAAGAAAAACGAGTTGATTTAATTCAAAACAATCGCTAAAAACTGGTTGTAACTAATGGGAAATTATTTTTGCTTACAAACAATTTAAATAACTCGGCCACCACAAGTGCGATCCTCGTATTTTTAATATTCGTTTGTTAGTATCTTTTCGGCAATTTCCATCACTATAAGTGCATAGGAAGAAAAGATAATGGTTTTTGTTTCAGATAATTATTACTTCTTTATTTATGTTAAAGTTGAAATTCACAACACAAGCTAAAATGTAGGTATGTTCTGTAAATCGAGCACATAACTCGGCGGAATGACTGATTCACTGTTTTTAAAATCATCGTAGAATTTAGTATCGATCAATGATTGTGGAGGTAGTAGTGGGAGTCGGCCCTGCTCGCGCGGAAAGACAGTATAGGTATCCAATGGAAAAATATGGCTGTTTCATACCACCGCAACCTATGGAAAATGTTATGAACCCCATAGTACTAACCCATAGAAGTGCTATATGGAAGTTCAGATGGCACTGTTTATTTATTTTGAGGTTTAAATGCAAATATTTTTTTCCGTTTATTGCTCAAAGGCTATTAACGTATGAAAAGAAAGATGTGTATGGATGATATAGGTATTTTTAGTATCTATAAAATGAGCTGTCATACGTCAAAATAGGTCAATTATTTGACTAGAAATTCGTAAAAATCAATAAAAAAGTATTTTTCAATACCTAAAAATTGTTGCAAAAAGGGTTTGTAGGACTTTGGAAAGTTTTGAAAATAAAGCACTTATGATTCGATTATTACTTTATGGGGATTGTTATTGTTTATCCCAGACAGCATATTTATAATGTCAAATTCTTCGGCATTTACCCAAATTACTAAAAAAAAACTATATATTGGAAAATCCTTCTTATTTTTGTTTCAGATTCGGATCATATATCTTTAAGTATAGGTACATATTGTCTTATATATACCTATATAAATGTAAAATCATCATTATGCATTGATTTGTTTAATTCATATATTTAGTTAATTTAATCACTAATACTATTTATTTAACAACTTACTAGTGCATTTAGATTACCATTAACCTCTTTATATTAAGATACTATAAAATATATAATTTTTACCAAATAACACACCAAATTGCATGTATATTTAATTAGGAAATTAAGAAAACTCATAAATGCATAAAATCAATATTGGTATAAAACAGTGTAGTACGTAAAGATCTGAAATGTGTGTAACAGGTTGAAATCGAAAAATTGAATATTTATTGACTACATTGCCATAGTCTACTGTTGAATAGAGCCTGACGAGATATTAGAAATAAGGTGGATTTTCAATTGTAGAGGTTATTCAATTTGTATATAGGCGAACAAAATGTTCCCTTTGTAACTTCGCATCCCTGTGATTTCACTGAATAGAGAAGAATTTGAACTTAAAAATTAGTCCTCTGAAATAAACAGTTACAATACCTCACAAAGTAATAATCGAATCAGGCTAAAATTTCGAAAGCGTATTGATGACCATAAATGCTCCGCTACCAAGACTTTTCAAAGCCCGAGAATCGTTTTTCCAATAATAATACGCATTGAAAAAAACAGACTATTTTAATGATTTTTACGGATTTCTCGTTAAATAACTTATATAGTTTAAATGGTTACGGGCCATATTTATTCTACTTAGGGATATATATATATATATATATATATATATATATATTTATATACAGTGCGTTTCTTTTAACTGTGGCCATAGGGATTTACATGATAAAAAATGTACCTTGTGTTAACTCACGTTTTCGTACAATTTTGTCTAAAATCTTTATTTTAATCAATAAATGAAACATTTTTCTATGAAATGCACTTTGCAAAAATCACATGGACACGTTTCATTTAATTATCTTCCCATTCAAAGTTGAAAATAATAAGCAAAGAAAATTAAGCCACTAAATTCAAGGTGGCTAAAATGTCACTACTCTTAGTGACAAATAAATGTCAAAGTGCTCAAAGTCAAGCAAAAAATTTGATAATATTACAATTTATAAAGAAAATGTCGGTTTACACTATTCAAGAACGTGTGGAAATTGTTACGGCGTACATAAAAGGCCTGTCCAGCAGAGAAATTGTGGATAACTTTGCTGCCGCACATCCTACTCGGCCTGTTCCCAGCAAAACAACAGTGCTTCAAATGTACAATAATTTTCGCACTACGGGATGTGTAAATTCTGAGCACAAGAAACGTGTAAGAAAATGTTCAGTCGTTACAGAAGAGAAGAAAATCAATTTATGTTTAGCGGTAGAAGATGAGGCCTGCACCACGTTAAATTTGCTTGCGGATCAATTCAACATATCAAAAAGTAGTTGCTTTAGGGGTTTAAAAAAAGAAAAGTACAAATCGTACATCACTAAACATGTTCACAAATTACTACCAAGTGATTACTCACCACGAATGGAATTTTGTGAATTGTGGATGGAAAGAACTAATAATGATCAAAATATTTTGAGCAAAATGTTATTCTCTGATGAGAGTACATTTAAGTTAGATGGTACAGTAAACAAACAAAATCGACGCATTTGGGCACGAGACAATCCGTACAAAATTCGAGAAACTCATACACAATGGCCTGAGAAAGTTAATGTTTGGGCTGGAATTGTGGGTAATGATATATTGGGACCAATTTTTATTGATGGATGTCTGAACCAGAATAAATATTTAGAGCTGCTTCAGATGGAAGTAGGCCCTCGCCTAGAAGACTTACGGACTAATTCCCAGATAATTTTCCAACAAGATGGAGCTCCAGCTCATAGTGCTTTCACTATTACAGATTTCTTAAATGAAAATTTTCCTAACAATTGGATTGGGCGATATGGACCATTTAAATGACCTTCCCGAAGCCCAGACCTTTCCCCCCTAGATTTTTTTTGTGGGGTCATTTATCGAATAAAGTGTACGACAATGTCCGAGAAAAACCTGAAAACAAAGAAGAGTTAAAGGCAAGAATTACAGCCGCTTGTAACTCCATCACTGTACGACAGTTGCAAAACACTCGTAGACATTTTTATGATCGGTTAGGTTATTGTTTAGCAGCCCATGGACGACATTTTGAACAATTTGATTAATCGTTTTAGTTTTTCGATTTTTTCTTAAAATTTTGTTTGTAAATTTCAATATAATTGGTTGAATAAGTTAATAAAAAAATTTAAACATTTTTCCGATAGTTTTTGAAGTTATGCAGACAGTCTAAGCCATAAAAAAACAAGGTAACACAAGGTACAATTTATATATATTACAAATTATATATATATATATATATATATATATATATATATATATATATGCACCACGCGCGCTCAAACACATGTAATGAAAAACTATAAAATTTCCAAAGTCGGTCCTGTACGAACCGCTGCGATGCCCCAAGCTGTTGGAATGCCGTCAGGCAAGTGTATACGCCCAGAAAGCAGTCCCCGAGGGCCTCACATGATTCTCTTCCACTTCTTCCTCTACTATACTTCTCTTTCTTCCCCATACGTAAAATAACCTACACATACACTCAGTTCGATGCGTCTCTCTCTCTTCTTTCATCTGCAAACTTAACAGTTCATCTCTCGATTTCCTTCAATGGTCCTTGTGCTGATGGTGAGACTTTGGGCCTTACGAATGTGCCAGTATCTGTCGTCATACGATGCTTGTGAAGAAATTCATAAAATTTCACGTACACACGAATATGAGGAAGTAGAAAAAGAACCTGAATAAGTTTGATATAAAATGTTATTTCAAAACACGTATGTACATATAAATGTTACGTTGTATATGTGCCCGATTTAAACGTACCTAACTAATTATGATGAATATTTTAACAATTTCGATTACGCGAAAATCGGGCTTTTTGGCACAAACGCTGAATTTGATTTTGTTTTAAAAAAACTACTTCACCGTCAGCTTAAATTTATTTCCGGACAACTTTAAATCATAATTTATCGTTCAGATATCTGGTCTTGGGTTCGTTAAATTTGGTGTTTACGGGAGTGTCTAGTCTCAAGGTTCACGGGTAGGTGGTAACATCACTCTCTCAACCTCATTCAGTTCCTGAAGAACCTAAACGTGCAAACCAGGATTGGACGTAATCATCATACCAAGAAAAAAATGGCGATGAGCCCATTGTTTGTTCAATTTCTCTATTTTTTAAAAAAATTCTATAGCAGATTTATACGTATAAATATTTAATGCTAAAAAATCATTCTTCGGGTAAGTAAATCTTCCGAGAAGATTTCGAAAAACCGAAAAACGATAAAAATAAAGTGCCCTTTATATAAGATGTAGCCAAAAATGTTATGAAGCCTTATGATAGATATTCGAAGTATTGGCGTGGTAGACCAGTAATAACGCGGATCGAACCCACACGGAGTCTTTGGAAGATTTTCCCCCCTCCCAAAAAAAAATATATTCGAAATAAAATATGTGTTTAAAGTTTATAAAAAATATAGTGAAGTTTGGGAAAATTTTAATTCACAAATTTTTATGATCTTCATTAGATTAATTACGGGAAGGTATTACGTTTACCTTAATAAATCTTAGAATTGTTACTAGATAATTAGTCGGACCAGTTTAATAGATTTCGGAGAGCACATAATAAGTTCTTATTATATCTACATTACTTAAAAAAAGTTCTTAAATGTCTTACCGCAGAACGAATTATCGACAAGAATATTATTCAAAAACTGAGTACCTGTTAGAATTAGGCTGGAGCCCTATTTCGAAAATATTATCCTTACTTCAACATAGACATGGTTAGTCTGTGTGATGATATTTTTTGACGTACTAATAGGACATATTTTCTATGTTTCAACGGTGAACCATACAAGAAATATCAGAAAATAACGCATCAGGAAACGAAATAATTTCCATGTATTTAACATAAGGCGAACATTTTAATACATGCACGATGAATTATTGCTCTATATTAATTTGACAGTTAGAAAATTGGTGAATGCAACTGATTAATATCGTTAGATAAGTCCATATGGTCACTACACAAAGGTCTCCACGACCACCTGACCAAAACCCTACAAACTTTAAAATTTCAGTGGCATTTGAAATCGTTGTTTACTTTGAACAGATTAACGCTACCGAAATACTTCAAGAAATGTAACGTTTTTCGCGAGTAAAAAAAATAACTACTGCACTGATACGGTTTAAAAACTTATTTATTTTGCACCTAATAACTAATTTATTTCAATTACTCATATTCGTGAGTCGGGTCTCGGTCGCACGTAGAGTCTGAATTTTTGACTTCTACCCGCCTTGTATATACTCTCTTCCTTTTAGAATCTGGGCTGTATGGCCCCTTGCTCCTTTCCCTTGACCTTCTTCCTTCGGTATATTTGAATCTTCTTCTGTTTCCCTTTTCCTTTCTTCGACTTCTCTCCTGTTTATCTCTTCGTGTCTTTCTTTTTATTTTTCTTTTGTCATATACCATGGTGCATTCTTCTCACAGCCTGGTTCTGTATCCTCTCTAATTTCGTGATGTTGGTGTCCGATGCTTGTCCCCTAGCTGCTGCTGCGTATAAGGTGAGTGCCTTGATGCTTGTTTCGTATATGCTCTTCTTTATCCTCGGTTGTGATTTGCTCCTTCGTCCTAGTTGGACGTTGGTTGAATCACTGCTTCGCGTTCTTCGTTGTCTTATTGATATTGTAACGAAAGCGCTGGCCATAAACATAAGCACGGCCGTCGAAAAGTGTCCCTTCTGGGAACACCGAAACGACGAGAATTTGGCGAACTGATAGATTTCCTGGAAGTCGTAGAATATTCGAGAAAAGACCAGAGCGTAGCCGATCCTTCTGGAATCCCCATTGGGTAAGATAAATAGCAGGCTGCCGAGCGAGACGGGGACTAGTCGGAAGAGAGCCGTAAAATCCGGTCGACCGCGTCGACCGGAGCGGCAGTGAACAAACATAAATGAAGGGCGCTAATATAAATTAAATAATTGTGAATATAAATTAAGTAGGTACTAAGTATAAGCAGATAAGTGTTAGTGTAAGTGGTTAAAATAAATAAATTAAGAGAATTCGTGTAGTGTAGTGATTTTCAAACAGTCAAAACGTTACAATATTGTAATGCGAGAAGTAAACAAAGCGACACATGTTTACTCGCCCCGAGTAAAGCGGTTACTTCTTCAGAATTACTACGACGTAAGAGACAGCTGCATGAATTTTCTCCGGGATTGTTGTTTACGAAAAGTAATTGGTGACCTCCTGAACATTCCCTGCGTAGGCGTTGTTAAAAGAACAATCGTAGCTTCTAGAACATTCTCGATCGGGGTTGGGAGTGTATATATAAGGGGGCTTGTGATCGAGGGAGTTAGTTAGAAGTAGAGAAGCAGAAGTGAACGCGACATACGATCCGAAAGCGGAGCAGTACAAATAAATTATGTAGTGTCTAGTCTAGTGTACAAGTAGTTTAGTGTGTTAAATAAATTAGTGTTCAATTAATGTAAATAAATTATAAAATAAACGTTACATTGGTGTCAGAAGTGGGATCATGAAGAAGTTACGCGAATTAAAAGTGGCCGAGTTAAAAAAAGAACTCGAGGAACGGGAATTGGAAACAGGAGGGAAGAAGACCGAACTCCAGGACCGACTCTCGGCATTTTTGAAAGAAAATGGCCAGGACCCGGAAGTTTTCGAGTTCGAAGACGACGATATAACGAAGCAGTTCGCCGCCCAGAGGGAAGAAATCGCCGCCCAGAGGGAAGATATTTCTACCCAAATCGCCACCCAGAGGGAAGAAATCGCCGCCCAGAGGGAAGATATTTCTACCCAAATCGCCACCCAGAGGGAAGAAATCGCCGCCCAGAGGGAAGATATTTCTACCCAAATCGCCGCCCAGAGGGAAGACATCACTGCTCAAATCGCCGCCCAGAGGGAAGACATCACTGCTCAAATCGCCGCCCAGAGGGAAGACATCACTGCTCAAATCGCCGCTCAGAGGGAAGATATTTCTACCCAAATCGCCGCCCAGAGGGAAGATATTTCTACCCAAATCGCCGCCCAGAGGGAAGATATTACTGCACAAATTGCTGCCCAGAGGGAAGAAATCGCTGCCCAGAGGGAAGAAATCGCCGCCCAGAGGGAAGACATCACTGCTCAAATCACTGCCCAGAGGGAAGAAATCGCCGCCCAGAGGGAAGAGATAACCTACCAGATTGAGGCTCAGCGTAAGGAGATTGAAGAGAAGATCAAGCAGTTGGAAGAACGACTAGAACAACTCAGTAGCGGCGAGGGGAAAGAAGACGAAATTGAACAGAAGATGAAGCAGTTGGAAGAACGACTAAAGCGAGTCAGTAGCGGCGAGACGAAGGAAGAAATAAAGGCGGTCGTTCAACAGAACTCGATATCGACCAATCGAGTGACGCCCCCAACGTTCGATGGAAAAATTCCGTGGGCTAGCTACAAGAAGCAGTTTGAGGCAGCAGCGGAGGCTAATGCTTGGTCCCCTCACGAGAAAGCTGTTTCCCTAACGGTAGCCTTACGTGGAGAGGCGTTGGAAGTTCTCCAGACGCTATCCACCGAAGAAGCCGGGAATTACAATGAGCTGCTGAGGCGACTGGAAATGCGGTTCGGCCAAACACATCTGGAGCAAGTCCATCAATCCCAGATGTCCAATCGCCGTCAGAGATCGAACGAGACCCTGCAGGAGTTCGAAGCGGACGTAGCCAGACTAGTGAGGTTGGCGTATCCCACGGCGCCGGAACAGATGATGGAGTGCCTCGCAGTGCAGACGTTCGTGAGCGGGCTGCGGGACCAGGAACTGCAGATGGCCCTGAGGCTAGCTCGACCGAAAACAGTAATGAACGCGCTCGCCATCGCACTAGAACATGAGGCAGCAATGGAAGCCTCCCGCATTCACGGTTGTGCTCGAGCTGTTACCGAGGAGGTTGGCACAGAAAAACTCGTGGAGAAGGCCGTCCAGCAGATCATGGAGTTGCTGTCAGCACAGAAGACGCGGCCCAAAACAGCGGTGCCGGCAAAGGCCCCGGAAAAACTAATGCGGGTCGATAAAAGGGAGGGGACGTCGACCTGTGGCAATAGGAACCCCCGGGCCAGTATAGCCTCGTTTTCCCACCAATTGGGGAGCGCGTACGTCGATGGCACTATCGACGGGAGATCCCACGCCATGCTTGTGGACACGGGAGCTACGAAGACGATCGTACGCTCGGAAGTTGTGAGGGACCGTAGGAAGATTAGGCCAAGTAGGTGGCAATTGAGAACTGCCACTGGGGAGAAGGCAGTAATACACGGTGAAGCGACGGTTAGCATGACGTTGGGACGAGTAAAGTTTGACCATCCTGTTCTCATAGCCGAAATTGAGGAAGACGTCATACTGGGAATGGACGTCATGAGGAATCATGGATTCCAGTTGGATTTCGGACACCGAGTGTTGAGGATCGGTCAAGAAGAATTACTGCTACACAATCGTGACAACTTTGTGTTAGACGAAATAATGGCAGAAGATGTGATTCTCCCGGAACGAAGCGAAACGATCACCTCTACCTGTCTGAGGGGTGTTGTGGAAGAGGGAATTCCAGCCGTGATCGAACCAGAAAACGATGACAATCGACTGGCTCGGGGGGTACTGGTAGGAAAGGCGCTCGTTACTCTCTCAAGTGAAGTGCCTGTGCGACTACTCAACATCAATCAGTACCCGGTTACCATCAAGAAGGGTACGAAGCTGGGCACGTGTATAGCCGCTTCGGCCATCGTAAGGGGCGTTAGTGAGGAAGAAAGGTCCAGACACACTCCGCAGGACTTAAAACAAATTCTTTCCCAGACCAGTGCGTTTCTCTCGCCCATACAGAAACAGAAGGCCAATGGATTAATAAATAAGTACCAGGACATATTTACCACCGAGAATGGAAAGCTGGGAAAGACCAAGGTCGTGACACATAAAATTGACACGGGCGAGACACGACCGATTCGACAAACAGCAAGACGACTACCCTTGGCCAAACGGGAGGAAGCCGAGAAAATCATCAGGGACCTAGAGCGGGACGGGGTCATCGAGCCGTCAAGCAGTCCATGGGCCTCTCCGGTAGTACTGGTGAAGAAAAAGGATGGGACTACTCGATTCTGTGTAGACTACCGGCAGGTGAACAGTGTCACCAAAAAGGACAGCTACCCGCTACCACGTATCGACGACACACTCGATACCCTTGCTGGACCCACGATATTTTCGACCTTGGATTTAAAAAGCGGCTATTGGCAAGTCGAAATGGACCCTGCCGATAAGGAAAAGACGGCATTTACCTTCGGTAACGGCCTGTGGCATTTTACAGTCATGCCATTCGGACTTTGTAATGCCCCAGCGACGTTTGAGAGGCTGATGGAGAGCGTGCTAATGGGTCTGACGTGGAAAACGTGCCTAGTCTATTTGGACGATGTCATCGTGATGGGCAAGACCTTCGAAGGACATCTGAAAAACTTAGAGGACGTCTTCCAGAGACTGCGAGGTGCGGGGCTGAAACTGAACCCGAAGAAATGTCAACTCTTCAGAAGGAAGGTCTCGTACTTAGGGCACGTAGTGAGCAGAGAGGGCGTCGCCGTTGATCCGGACAAGACAAGTACGGTGAAGGAGTGGCCAATACCGGTAGATAAACACCAGTTGAGGAGTTTTCTGGGCCTCTGCACGTACTACCGACGCTATGTCCGGATGTTCTCCGACGTCGCTAAGCCGTTGACAAGGCTCACGGAAGAAGGACGAAACTTCTGTTGGGATGAGGAATGCCAGTCTGCCTTCGACGAGCTGAAGAGGAAGTTGACCAGTGCCCCAGTGCTGAGTTTTCCTCTGCCAGAAGGACAGTTCATTCTGGACACCGACGCGAGCAATGTGGGAATTGGAAGTGTTCTGTCGCAGCGTCAGGAGGGACAAGAACGTGTCCTTGGATACTTCAGCAAGGTACTGTCCAAACCAGAAAGGAATTACTGCGTCACCCGACGTGAATTATTGGCCATCGTCAAGTCCATCGAGCACTTCCATAAATATTTATGTGGAAGGAGGTTTTTGATCCGGACCGATCATGCTGCTCTTAAATGGCTCCTCCAGTTTAAGAATCCCGAAGGACAAATCGCTCGCTGGATCGAGAGGCTCCAGGAGTATGACTTTGTTATAGAACATCGGCCAGGACAGAGTCATGGAAACGCAGACACACTCTCGAGAAGACCATGCCCTGATGAATGTCCTCATTGTCATAGAGCTGAGGAAAAGTCCGAGAAAGTCTACCGAACGACTGTGGTCGCCGAGGAATGGACACCATCCTCGTTACGACAAGAGCAAGAAAAAGACCCGGTTCTCAAAGAAATCCTGGTTTGGAAGGAGGGAGGAGAGCGTCCTGAGTGGCAAAAGGTATCACCTGGCTCGCCAAAACTCAAGAGCTATTGGGCACAGTGGGACTCGTTAGTGGTTGAGGATGGACTACTAAAACGCGTACTGGAGAGCCAAGACGGGACGGAGGAAAGACGGCAGTTGGTAATTCCCTCCAGTAAAGAAAACCCTGCAGAAAGTACGAGAGCGATTCTACTGGATCAATTGTTCAGACGACGTGAAGGACTGGTGCAAGAAATGTACTACATGTTTCGCAAGTAATGGGCCACAAAGACGACCGAAAGCTCCCATGAAACAATATAACGTCGGGAGCCCCTTCGAAAGGATCGCTATTGATATAGCAGGACCCTTCCCTGAGACCGAAAAGGGGAATAAATACATCCTGGTCGTAATGGACTATTTTACGAAGTGGGTAGAAGCGTACGCTCTCCCTAATCAGGAGGCAGAGACAGTGGCCGATGTGCTCGCGAAGGAGCTGATCTGCCGGTTTGGAGTACCCATGGAATTACACTCGGATCAAGGAAGAAACTTTGAGAGTGGCCTATTCCGGAGAATATGTGAGAAGTTTGGGGTACGAAAAACAAGAACCACGGCCCTTCACCCTCAGTCTGACGGCATGATAGAACGGATGAATCGCACCCTCAACCGCTATCTGGCGAAAATGGTCTCGTCACATCAACGAGACTGGGACGAACACGTGCCGTACTTCCTGATGGCCTACCGCTCGGCCGTTCATGAGTCGACAGGACAAACTCCAGCCAAAGTCCTGTTTGGGCGAGAACTTAAACTGCCCTGTGATCTAATCTTTGGCGCTAGACCGGACGAGGACGATTCGGGGGAAGATTACGTTTCCCGGATGCGGCAAAGGATGAACGAAATTCACGATCAAGTCCGGTACCAACTAAATATCGTCAGTGATCGCATCAAAGAGCGTTACGACATCAACGCTAAAGAGGGTGGCTACCAAATGGGAGATCGAGTTTGGCTGTACAACCCACAGAAGAAACGAGGTTTGTCCCCTAAGTTACAGACCAATTGGGAAGGTCCCTATGTTGTGAAGAAACGAATCAATGACGTGGTCTACCGGGTAAGCAAACTACCAAACGGCAAGCCGAGAGTGGTGCACTTTAATCGGTTGGCACCCTATGAGGGGGCGCACGATGAGGCGGAGGTCCCCCGAGTAAGAAACACGATGGCGCAGGAGAATGAACTTTCGTTCGAAGAATTTATGAGCGCCTACGGGGGTACCGGAAAAGCACGGTATGGGGTAACCTGTGAAAAACAACAGGATTTGTTCAGCGTACCTGAAGAATACTCGTTGGCCCATTGTGTGTCCGCCGACCTGGTAATGTCACGAGGTATTGCCACGGTTTTCAAGAAGAAGTACAGGCGCTTGGAACAACTCGGAGCGCAACTCCCGGAAACTGGCAAGGTTCTGGAACTACGTGACAACGTAAGACACATCTTTTATCTGGTTACGAAGGAGATCGGGTCCCTTAAACCATGTTATCACGATGTATGGCGAACCTTGCATAGGCTACGAGACCGACTGCTGGAGCTCGACATCAGGAAGCTAGCTGTCCCCAAGTTAGGTGCTGGACGAGATCAGCTGGACTGGAGGGTTGTCCGGAATATGCTGGAAGTAGTGTTGAAGAATACCGGAGTGGAAGTTTTAGTCTGCTGTTTTGGGCCTGCACCATGTCGACTGGGGAAGACGGTCCCCTGTTATTTTGACGCCACGTCTCGCTGTAAGCGGGGGGCTAACTGCAGGTTCCTGCATGGGCCTACCAGGGATACGTTCCGAGACGAAACGTCTCTAAGGCGGGGGCAGTGTAATGCGAGAAGTAAACAAAGCGACACATGTTTACTCGCCCCGAGTAAAGCGGTTACTTCTTCAGAATTACTACGACGTAAGAGACAGCTGCATGAATTTTCTCCGGGATTGTTGTTTACGAAAAGTAATTGGTGACCTCCTGAACATTCCCTGCGTAGGCGTTGTTAAAAGAACAATCGTAGCTTCTAGAACATTCTCGATCGGGGTTGGGAGTGTATATATAAGGGGGCTTGTGATCGAGGGAGTTAGTTAGAAGTAGAGAAGCAGAAGTGAACGCGACATACGATCCGAAAGCGGAGCAGTACAAATAAATTATGTAGTGTCTAGTCTAGTGTACAAGTAGTTTAGTGTGTTAAATAAATTAGTGTTCAATTAATGTAAATAAATTATAAAATAAACGCTACAATATGTTTCCTTCACGTCAGTGCAGTATCAATGTGTATCTCTAGATATTTAACGTCCTTGTTCCATTCGATTTTCTTGTTACCCACGCTGATCTTGATCTTCGATCCCTCCTCATCTTCACTATGCTTGGCTCTTCTCCAGGTTGATTTCTATCCATTTCTTCGTCCAGTCTTCAATTTTCTTCACTTTCCTCTCTGTAGGTATTCCGCTGGTTTCTTTGACTTTTACCAGTCGTCGATCGCTTCGTTTATATTATCTCTCCGGTGTCGTCAGCGAAAGCGATCGAAGTGACAAGAATCACCTGGATTCTAAGGCTGCCTTGTTCGCCGAAAGCCACCGGTGGCAACTTTATAATTTGTTATGCCGCGGGAAATTTCCGTCGCAAAAGTAATGACCACCGGTTTTGAGACAAATCGTGATAATCCAGATGGTATGGAACGTGAAGGGAGTTTTCTATGTTGTATTTGTCGGGTACACGCATGTCTGGACTCTAATGGTGAATTCTTTGAGTATTTATTGTGAGAATGCTCCATTGATCAGCCAAATTCAGCCAAATTAGATCAGATCGTAGATCAATTTTAGTCGCGATCAGTCGAGACCCGCCTGCCGCCATAATGGACGAAAGTAACGAACGATACGTAGCCGTTTTCTTAATTAACTCCACGTCCGCGCTACCGCCTCGGTACTCCCCGCCGGGCGTCTCCTCCTTTCGCCCCAGGGCCCCGAAGAGTGTGTTTTCGTCTTTCTCGTCTTTACGGAGGCGAAATGAGATCGATAATCTCACCGAGGAGCAGCTACTTTACTTAACCGGAAGGCCACTCTTGCGGCTCGGGCACACGCCTCACGAATAGCCCGAGGGGCTCATGCCTCATGGTAAACCGCCCATGGCGCGCGTGCACGCCTACGCACACACACGCACGCGCGCGCGCGCGCACGCACGCACGCTTTACTCGCATACAAGAGGAGGTGATCCTCTGCTACCGGGAACGGATAATTATGTTTAAAAGGTGGTGTTTAAAAGGTGGTTTCTTTCCTTTTGGATTATTACTTACTAATTATTTACCTGATTGTCTGGATTTTGGTAACGAGACTATGTAGATGGATAATCGGTATCTCGGTAAACGTGGAGTAAGTAATGAAGTTTTTATGCGTGGATGCGGATACATTGGTCCGATCCGGATGCCTACATAAAAACGTTACGTTGGAACATCCATTCATTAGCTTAAATAGGGTGGCAAGCCAAAAAAGGAACGAGTGTAAAATGTTTTTAAAATGGAATAAGATTTCATTAAATCTGGATGAAATCGAAAGGCGACAAAAGACAAGAAGACAAAGACAAAGATAGTAGTGTCCCCACATAATATATTGCCGTGTTGCATAGAAACTGTACATGCTTAAACATAAACTGGTAAGAGAAACTCTGGCGCTACTCTATTAATTTTATAGTTCTAGTTTAAATAAGAATGCATATTTAAAATTTATAAACATTGATCCAGGCGGGTTTCAAGACAATTCCGAAACCGAAACACCGAACGTATAAAGTGCTATTCGGAAAAGATTTAACCAAAAATGTCATTCAATTTTATTTTAAACTATTCCATAGTGGAATAAATACACAAAGTCCAGTTACCCAATGTATAATTCAGTTTAAAAAGAAAAAAAAAACGATTCACGAAAAGTGATAAGTATAAAGTGCCTTTAGAGGAGATTTAGCCATACATGTTATTAAGCTTTATTTTATACATATACATATACATACATACATATATGTATATATTTAAATGTGGAATAAAAACTAAAAGTTTAAAAACAGTTCTGGGGGAAATTTCTAGATTTCAAAAAATTGAATATGAATAATTTTTAGAATTAGTTTTGTTAGTTTCAGTTGATGATGTAATAAAACTACGTATTTGGAAAGCTTCAAGGGGAAAACAAATTCTCTTTTCGTTTACTCTGACTGCATGGAGATCTCACTGTTCTCATTATATTCGTAACTAACTCTGCACCTAATAATATAATAATTAAATAAACTAAAATAATATATTAATTAACTAACAAAAATTTACATATCTAGTATAACCGGAATAAACACTGTTGAACGTCACCACCATTTCTACAGGGCACTGATGTCAGATTGTTGTAGGTTAGTAGGGTTAACCTAAATCTATGAACGTTTTAAAAAAATACAAAAACATAGTACAAAACAATGTATACACAAGGAACAATGTCGTTCGTGACATTTATCGAGCATTTTCTTCTATTGAATAATAATAGCATTTTATTAGTACTACGAAATTTTGTATTAATACAACGAGAAGGTATTATTACCTTCTTAATAACAAAACAAAACAGAAAGCATTGTTGCAATAATTGGTGTTTACAAAATTTGTAAATCAATATTTAATATTGATGCAGTAACTTTTTATTGATACAAGATTCTCAAGTTGTAAAACAGCAATTATAAAACGGCGTTTTACAGATTAATACAGATTAATAAAAGGATTTTCGTCAATAGGAAAACCGCTCGTGGTTGAAACTGAATTATGCGAGTTACTTTATCAGCGAATACGCAACTGCGTGTTTATCAGATGCACCCGTCGCGCGTTTTATCTATTGTCGCATCGAGTACAATCTATTTTCCTCTATAATTATTATTATTATTATAATTATTATTATTATTATAATAATGCAGATTAATTTTATAACCAATTATCGCATTATGCTAAAGTTCGTACCATTATACTAAAGTTCGTACCATTATACTACAACATACAGACCTACAGATGACGGTACAGTAGTTTGAAAAATACCACTGAATTAGAAAGTACACAATCTATAAAGCATATGTTTCAAGTTTGAAGACGCCACGTTGCCATGCCACGTTGCGTTGTTTAGTTGTTTGGCAGCCATCAATAGTGAAAGTATTCAGTGAATTTGTGAAAATGGAGAAAATTGATCATTGTGATACAATACTTTTATTTGAAAGGCCTCAGTCCAACCAATATAAAACCTGAACTATATTCTACTCTGGGTGAGTCTGCTCCTTCGTTTACAACAGTAAAATATTGGGTAGCAAAGTTTAAACGAGGCCTTACAAGCTCCCAAGACGAGCATCGCCGTGGTCGACCAAATGAAGTGACGACTCCAGAACAGAAACGGTGAAGAAAATCCAAAAAGCGGTAGGTACTGGATGATCGTCGACTGAAAGTGTGCGAGCTAGCAGACATAGTAGGCATTTCAAAAAGTGCGGTACATCGCATATTATCTGAAAATTTGGAAGCTGTGTGGATGCCGCGTTTGCTCACACTCGAGAAAAAAAAACAGTGTCGTGAAGATGTTTCCATTGAGTGTTCAGCGAAGTTTCACAGCAACACAGTAGAATTTTTGCGCCGTTTCATAACCATGGGTCCATCATTTCACACCCTAGACAAAAGAATAATCAAAACAATGGACTGAAAAGGGAGAATCGGATCCAAAAAAAATGAAGACCGTTCCATCTGCAGGCAAAGTCATGGAGTCGGTTCGATGGGAGGCGCGTGAAATAATTTTCATTGACTAGGTATCTAGAAAAAGGAAAAACTATCAACGACGAGTATTATTCCAACTTATTGCAACGTTTGAACGAAGAAATCAAGCAAAACGGCCGCATTTGGCTAAGAAGAAAGTGTTGTTTCATTAAGACAACGCACCAGCTCACACATCCGTTATTACAATGGCCAAAATTAATAAACTCAAGTTTGAATTGCTACCTCATGCAGTCTATTCGGCAGATTTAGCCCCCTCAGATTATTTTCTGTTCCCAAACTTGAAAAAAATGGCTCAGTGGTCAAAGATTTTCCAATGATGACGAAGTGATGTCGACAGTTAATGGCTATTTTGAGGAACAAGACAGTTCTTATTATAAAAAAGGTATCGAACTTAATGAACATCGCTGGGAAAAGTGTATTGAGCTGAAAGAAGATTATGTGGAAAAACAAATATATAAAATTTTTGTGTTTTCTTTGTTAGGTCGGGTACTGCTGGGACCAACCTCGTATATGACAAAACATAGCAAAGTCCAACTTCCGTGCATCATGAAGAGTGACCATAAATTTAGTGATCGTCCGGTCGTGAAAGCCTACCAACTAGGTACAACATTGCTTTCTTCTTTTCATACTTTTAAAATGCTGCAGTTGGTGTGCATCCTACATGTTTACCTTATTCCGACCACAAAAATCATCACAAATATATGATGAGAAAGAAACAGAGGAAAAGTTTAACCATCAAAGATTCCCAGAAGTCGTTCCTCTTTGCAAATACATAGTATTTAAGAAGTTGAGACTCACCTGGACCACTTTAGGGCGATTAAAGAGAGTATTCAACCATTCACCTATTTTAAATTAAACGGATATTTTTTTAATTGAAGAAATATTTGTCTATTTTGACCAATATAAGGTAAACGAGCTGTGGACATTTGTTTCCAAATAATACATTTGTTGAATTTAGATTTTCCACTTGGCAGTCCTCTTTTATATTCTTCTGCAATCATTTATCTACAAATTTAAGCTCAGTCGAAACATATCAAATGTTTATATTTGAAGTGAATATTTGTGCACTTTTCAAAAAGATTGAAAATTGTGTTAATAGTTTTTTTTGCAACGGACCCATGATCGTGTCGGATGGTACGTAAAAAACATAAAAAGGATTGTAAAACGGTTTTTTCCGTTTTATTCAATGGATCTTGTTACAGTATTATATTATGTCGTGAATATTATGATGTATTGATGAATGATACTATATATAAGGATATATTTCATTGGTTTATTCAATGGAAAATAACCCTGGAAATTCACCCCCTCCCCACCCCCACAATAATCTAGTGCAAAACAGAACATGAATTTATTTCTTAGCTGTGAACGTTACACATTGTATTAAAATTATGTGACCTATATAAAAAAATGTTCTGTAGGTGTATGTTAGGTGTTAGGTGTATGTTCCTCGTGTGGGGTTAGTTGGATCCCCCATCGGGCGCCTCACTAGGTGGCGGATAGGGGAACGCCTCCCAGATTATGGGTGGTACCGACGAAATTATATAGTCGGGGTGGACCAAAATCCAACACCAAACTGGTGAAAGGCAGCAGTTTCATCAAAATCAGAGTCTTGGCACGAGAAGAATGACTTCGTAGTGGCAGACAATGAAAACTGGAGAGCGGGGCTATAGTAGCAGAATGGTCTCCACACTGCGGTACAAAAAAGAAACGGAACTCCTATTTCTTTCTTCCAAATTATCTTCATGGCTGACAAAAATAGACAAAGGGCCCTCAGTCCGGGGCACCCCTTAAATGGGGAGAGGGTGCTAAGAATCCCCCCGTCTACACAAAATGACAATCACGACAAGATTAAACTATACAACAAAATAGTACGCATTGCAACATGGAACATACGCAGTTTATATATGGCAGAAAAACTTGCAAACGTTGAAAGAGAGATGAGTAGACTCAACATAGACATCTTGGGCCTCAGTGAGGTCAGGTGGCCTGGAACGGGCAACATAAAAACTAATGGCGGATATATTTACTATTCTGGAGGGACTGATAATAATCATAGATATGGTACTGCGATTCTTGTCACAGACGAAATCGAGAAAGCTATCCTGGAATATGTACCTCTTAGTGACCGGGTCATGTTATTAAAACTTAAGACGTCTCATCGCATAATGAACATTTTACAAGTATATGCACCCACCAATGACAAGTCAGAAGCGGAAATAGAAGAATTTTACAACAGAGTAGACGACCTAATGAAACTGACTAGGAAGGGTGAGATCACAATTGTTATGGGAGATTTAAATGCCAAAATTGGAACAGGCGCGGAAGGCGAGTCCGTTGGAGCATATGGTCTTGGCGAGAGAAATTCTGGAGGTGATAGGCTTGTACAGTTCTGTAATGAAAATAATCTCTTCGTATCCAACACCTTTTTCAAACAACACCCTAGGCGATTGTATACATGGGTCTCGCCTGCGGACAATCAAGGCAGAATAGTACGGAATCAAATAGACTATATATAATGATGCGTCTCGAGCTAAAAAAGTATGTAAAATCGGTAAAAACCTATCCCGGAGCAGAGAGATATTACATTGATAGCGAATCTCTACTGGAACCAGATTGCCGAAGTAAAAATAGACGGAAGAACATCTGACACTGTGTCAATCCGAAGAGGCGTAAAACAGGGCTGTATATTGTCACCACTCCTATTCAACATCTATTCGGAGGCAATTTTCGAAGAAGCTCTAGCGGAAGACATGGGAGGTATCAAAATAAATGGAGTTTGTATCACCAATATAAGACACGCAGATGACACCGTAAATAGTAAAAACGTTACAATATCATTCGGTTGATTTGTTCAAACATTATTAACATTTCAAATAATCTCATAAATGAGAGGTTTTTGTAAGTATCTCGGTAGATAATCCAGTTTTAATAGTAAATAGCAACTCAGCATAAAAATTTTACAAGCGAAAATAGTTTTTCGCTTATAATTTATCCAGGACTCAAAGTTAGCTGTGTTAGTTGACGCAGGTATGTTAAGTTAAACCCTCTATACACAAGAAAGGTGTGAAAATGCTGTAAATTTTTTCACGTTTTTTTACTTGGCTTCTGGGCTAGTGGTTTTAGCGACTTAATGGCGTTAAAGTTTTACTCGGTTAATTTTTATTCCGTCTCGAACCGAACGAATTTCTTACATTCTAATGTTTTTATAAGCATGAATATTCCATTTACTTTTCTTAAGAAACATCTCCCCACTATAATCGAATATAAATAGAGGGGGGCACGCAGGTAGAAATTTTGAAATATATTTCATAAAAATTCTGGTACAAAACACGAGTACATTATGCATACATAAATATATTGTGCAACTTTAGGGGGGGGGGGGGGGGAAATGGCACCTTTTGTTTCCCTAAACTACGCTCATGTTGGTACGTATAAATTGTTGTGAATGTGTCTTCTTCAAAAGATCAGTTCACAACCCAATTACTGTACAGTACGATCTTCAACTAATTAAAAATTTTAAACGGTTTCTAATGAATTCCTTTCGGACGTCTCTGCGTTCAGAACATAACGGCGGCGGCACTCCCCTCACGTTCGCTAATTCGATTCTAATGACTGAAATTTTCTTAGAAAACCTGCACGAGGTAATCACCGATACAGAAATATTATAATAGATTCCGTGGAATATTTACGATCCGATTTGGAAGTTATTTCCTACACGAGTCGAGCGCTCGAACAAGTATGAGAGAGATAGAGACAAAATGAAAGATCGGAACAGGTAGAGATAAAGGTGCCCCCAGGTAAACTGGGATCCCTACCTTCGGGGGGCTCTCGAGCAAGGTCTGCTTTAGATTTTTTATGTGAGTGACCGCGTGGAGTCTGATTAACGCGTGACTACGCCAATTTGAGATTTCGTTACGGAATTGATTAATTTAATTTAATTATTCGCAATGCGTGGTACGTACGACAAATACCCTAGGGAAGATATGAAACTAATTAAAGTTTTAATCTGTTTATTACAAAGACGGAAACGGTATGCTTTTGGACAGTGCCGCGCGGCAAAAAACAATGCAACACAAATAAAGGACTCGTAGCGTGATGAAAGGTTTCTAATAGAATAAAATAGTCGGGTGTTAAAATTGAAATACAACGATAGACTGAGAACTTTGACTGAAACTTGAGAACCGTTGGAAATGGCATTTAATTCCAAATTTTAACACAGGGATTGCTAAGGAATTTTCTCATTTAATACGGCGAATAGGAACCAAAACATTGTTAATGAAGGGGGACGAGTCGTATTGGGAAAAGTAATATTAATTTAATAAGTCACTTGTTATATATTGACATTCAAATTTTACATTAACAATGTGAGAAAATAACTGGAAAAACGATTTGAAATTGATACCTACGTATTCCACATTTCGTCACCTTGAAACTCATATAACAGGTAAACAAAGTAAGAAGGAGCGATATGTTCTTCGGACTAATTCCTTATATTTTTTTATAAGTATTCGGAAGTAGAATAAATATTTAATGTTTAAAAAGAATTCAGGTGGATATCCAGAAAGTTTTGAAAAACAACAAGAATAGAGTAGGTACCCATCAGAAACGATTTAGTGAAAAATGTGAAACTTTATTATACGCTTCCGGTAGTATAATATATGTTTAAAATTTACAAACAATTCTTCAGGCGAATTTCGAGAAAATTTCGAAAACCTATAAACGACGGGAATAAAGTGCCCTTCAGAAACGTGTCAGCCAAAAATATGATAAAATTTATTATACACATTCGATACTAGAATAAATACTCAAAGCATAGGCACCCAGTGTAGAAAAAAACATTGGAGTGCATTTTAAGAAAATTTTCAGTGACAAATTGTAAAATGTCACTTTCAAAGTGACTCACTAAAGTGTAAAGTGTCTGAAGTCCCCTTTACAGAAGAATCTTAACTTATTAACTGTTTAACTTAACTACTAACTTTTTAACTAGTTAGCCCCAAACTTGGAGAAGATTCAGTCAAAAATCTTACCAAACTAAAAAACTTTATTATATTTTAACATTTTTACTCTTTTACTAAATATAAACACTACGCGAAGTGTCCTAATTAGTTTATTTCTTACACGACACTTATACTCTAACACTTAACTTGATTTATATTCACACACAGATGTTTATTTATTTAGCGCGCCGGTCTCTCGCTCGTCGCCCGATATGTTTATACTGTCGATTCTTCGACTAACTTGCCTTGGGTCCGGCATTCGTTTTATACGCAGGTATGATCCTTCTAGAAGTTTCTCGATAGTTCCAGGAAATTCTCCTCGGGTTTTCATGTAATCCTATCGCATCGATGCGTCTCGGCCTTAGGAGTTCATTCCCGGCGCTTCTAGAACGAATTCGTCGAACCCAGACAGTTCCAGACGTGTTTATTTGATTTCGGCAAGCCGTTTCGTTACACTGCCCCCGCCTTAAAGATGTTTCGTCCCGAAACGTCTCCCTGGCAGGCCCATGTAGAAACCTACAGTTGTTCCCCTGTCTGCACCGCGAGATTTGGTGGAAATAAATTGCTACAGTCTTCTTGTGGGGACTCCTCTCAGGATTCCAACAACACACCAAAATGTCTACCCCGGAGAAGCGAAATAAGACCTCCAGCATATTCCTGACGACCCTCCAGTCCAAGGCGTCCAATTCACAAGCCAGTTTCGGAATAGCTAACTTAGTTAGATCTTCGCTGAGTAGTGTATCCCTAAGGTCACGTAGCGCGTCTCACAGGTGCAAATAGGTGGGCTTGTGAAAGGACCTCCTCTTTGTAATCAGGTAGAAGAGCGGCCGTCGTGTTCCATCTTCCTTAATACTCAGCGCTCGCCCGACCGCTGGTCCCTGCTGATGAAGTGCGCCCAGTGTGCCAAACCTCGTCCGGAACTCCGCAGCAATTCCTCGGGACATCCGCAGGTCCTGGGCCACACAATGAGCCAGCGCATACTGAGCCGGTGTTTCGAAGAGATCCCGTTGTTCTTCCCTGGTCACGCCGAATCTGGCCTTCCCGGTCCACCATACGCAGCCATAAATTCTTCAAAGGAGGGTTCATCCTCTTGGGGCCGTAGTTGGCGCACTTGTTGATCTTGGTCCTGGTCTCCCTCGAAAGGTGCTAATCGATTGTAATGCACCACTCTGGGCTTCCCATTCGGAATTTTTCTGGTCCGGTAGATGACGTGATTTATCTTCGTCTTCACCGTATAAAGCCCTTCCCAGGCTTTCTGAAGCTTCGGTGATAACCCTCGTCTCCTTTTAGGGTTGTACAGCCACACCAGGTCTCCTTCATGCATGCCGCTCTCCGCCCGAACGTCAGGTCCTTCATGCGGTCGCTGGTTACTTGGAGATTCGTCCGTACCATCTCGTGAACCTGGTCCATCTTTCGGCGCAGCTCGGTGACGTAGTCTTCCCCAGCCAGATTTTCTCCCGGTTTGCAACCAAAGCTCAAATCGCAGGGAAGCCTCATCTCTCGCCCGAACAATCCCGTTGCTGGTGTTTGGCCGGTGGACTCGTTAATGGCAAAACGGTAGGCCATCAGGAAACATGGAAGATGTTGACCCCAGTCTCGTTGGTGTTGAGACACTACTTTCGAGAGGTACTTGCCCATGGTGCGGTTCATCCTCTCCACCATTCCGTCGGACTGAGGGTGCAGCGACGTTTTCCTAGTTTTGCGAATTCCCATTTTTTCGAAAACTCCCTGGAATAGCTCGCTCTCGAAGTTACGCCCCTGGTCGGAATGCAATTAAATCGGTACTCCGAAGCGACTCACTAGCTCCTTCACCAGGACATCGGCGACAGTTGTAGTTGATTGGTTGGTAATCGCGTAGGCCCATTTCGTAAAGTAGTCCATCGCCAGCAGGATGTACTTGTTGCCGCAATCGGTTTCAGGAAATGGTCCAGTAATGTCTAGAGCGATTCTCTCAAAAGGACTTTCCACATTCTACTGTCTCATCGGGGGTTGCGGTGCGGTCTATTGCTGGCTGAGCAAACTGGCTGGCTGGCTCATGCACCATTCGCGAACAGCCTCAGAGCAGCCCATCTAATAGAAACGCTCGCGCACTTTCTGCAAGGTCTTCTTTACTCCCATGTGACCTCCTGAGTTCCGTCATGGACGTGACGTAGTACTTCCGCCACCTTGATATTGTGCACGATGAGTTGGAATCGTCTTTCTGCGTCATTATCGGATTTGAGTACCCTCTTGAGCAGTCCGTCCTGTATCACCAGGGAGTCCCACTGTGCCCAGTACGATTTCAGGGTCCTAGAGGATGGGGCCACTTTCCACTTCAGGATCCGTTGAAGTTCAGGGTCGCCTTTCTGCGTTCGCCGCAGCTCGTCTGGTGACCAGTCCTCGTCGGTGACCGTCGTGCGGCAAGTAGAAGCCTCCTTTACTTCTGCACGACTGCAATGTGAACATCCCTCCAGACACGGTCTTCTTGAAAGAGCGTCAGCATTACGGTGGCTGGTTCCTGCTCTATGTTCTATGTCGAAGTCGTATTCCTGAAGACGCTCAATCCACCGAGCTACCTGGCATTCCGGGTTCTTGAATCGCAGGAGCCATCTGATCGCCGCGTGGTCCGTTCTCAACAGGATCTTCCTCCCGTTCAGGTACTTGTAGAAATATTCTACTGACTTCACGGCAGCTAACAGCTCTCTCCTGGTGACACAGTAGTTCCTTTCGGGCTTTGACAGGACTTTACAGAAGTATCCAACGACCCGCTCCTGCCCATCTTGCAGCTGGAACAGGATGCCTCCGATCCCTTCGTTACTTGCATCTGTATCCAAGATAAAGCGTCCCTCGTGGGTCGGGAACCCGAGAGCAGGGGCCGTCGTCAAGCGTCTTTTCAGGGCGTCGAAGGCTGGTTGGCATTCTGTATCCCAAAGGAAGGCTCGGTTTTCCTCGGTTAGTCGTGTCAGCGGCTTTGCGATGTCAGAAAACATTCGGACTTAACGACGGTAGTAAGTGCAAAGCCCCAAGAAACTCCGCAATTGATGCTTGTCCTTCGGTGTTGGCCATTCTTGGACTGCTCGCACTTTTTCAGGGTTCACCTCGACGCCGTTACTGCTGATCACGTGACCCAGATAGTGTACTCTTGTTCTTAACAGATGGCATTTCTTTGGGTTGAGCGTCAGGTTAGCCATTTGGAATCTTCCTCCAGGTTTGACAGGTGTTCGTCAAACGTCCTCCCTACGACGAATATGCCATCTAGGTACACGGGGCACGTTTACCAGGAGAGCCCTCTAAGTATGTTCTCCATGAGACTCTCGAAAGTAGCAGGCGCATTACACAACCCATAGGGCATTGCGGGTGGATTGCCACAGTCCAGATCCTACTGTGAAAGCCGTCATCCCCTTGTCTGCAGGTTCCATTTCCACCTGCCAGTAGCCACTCTTCAGGTCCAGAGTGGAAAACAGCTTTGATCCAGCCAGAGTATACAGGGTGTCGTCTATCCGGGGAAGAGTCCTTCTTCTTCACCAGGACTACAGGAGATGCCCAAAGACTGTTAGATGGCTCGATGGCTCCCTCTTTCTCCATGTCGTGGATGATCTTCTCCGCTACCTCCCGCTTCGCCTGCGGCAACCTCCTTGATGACTGACGGTCTCGCGCCCCCCGTATCGATCTTGTGTCTAACAATACTCGTTCTCCCAGAAGGTCCCTTGTCAGACACGAAAATCGATCGATATCGCCGAAGTAGCTCAGTAACACTCTTCTTCTCGGATCCAGCGAGAGAATCGCTGGCATCCACCAGAATTTCCTCCACTTTTGCGACTTGGCAGTCAGCGCTCTCCGTCACCTGGTGGATCAGAGACGTCACTGGTGAGCAGGTCCCCACTTTTGTCCCCTTGCGGATGGTAACTGGGTTTATTGATGTTAATGAGTCAGACGGGAATTTCATCAACCAGCGTCACCAAGGACTTCTACTAGAACGCGTCGGCCCACTTCCACGTTGTGATTCCAAGGTTCCACTACGACAGGATTCCCTTTTCCGGTGACGCCTTTAAGTCGGGTCACCACTATCGATTCGCTCCTACTCGGCAGGATCGTGTCTTCCGTCAGCCTTATCTGATGGAATGTTTCACCATTGGTATGCAGGAATATTTCTTCTGGGCCGACTTGAATTACTTGTCGTTTCAAATTGAGTGCGAAACCATGGGTCTTCATGATGTCCATTCCCAAGATGACGTCCTCTTCTATGTCGGCGATCAGGACTCGGTGTGGCGAGAATCGCGCGAAAGCTTATTGAGAGGTCCTGATTCAGCACAAAGTCTAAATACAAATTTGGATGCTTTTATGGATTTGAATTTTGGAGAAAAACTCACATACACGCATGCAAACACACTTATTCTAATCAAAAACATGTTTTTTGGATTCAGGGGACCTTTAAACGTCCAGAAATGCTAATAAGGTAAATTCAAAAGTTGCTCCCCTAGACCTTGTAATAAATACACCTGGGCATATGTTATTCATCAAATTTTGAAAAGTTTCCTGGTTAATGTTTTCTTGTTTGACAAGAACGACTTGTTCCAAACGGTAAGATTCTTCATAAAAGTAGACACGTGATGCCTAACTTATCGTTTTAATGCATGCTATAGATGCCCTATGGGATTCACATCTGGGCTCATTTGTGGTCAGTCCATAGCATGTGTATGATTGGAATATTCACAGATTTAAGGAAGCCCAGATAAGAATGTAATTGTCCCCTACAAATCTAAACCAATTCGTCCTAGAACATTATTGATCTACCAAAAAATGCAGGATTATGTAGGCAGTTAACCCTGGCCTCGGTCAGATCCATCCGGTGAATAAGACTTGGTCTTGTTTTGCCCGAAAACAAAACTTTCTTGCAGTCGTCAATGGTCCAGTTTAATGCCTTTTACAAATCAGATTCATAGTACCTAACCATTTTAGCAAGGTTCAATACATTAGATGGCTCTCCTACCCACGTTTCTCCATCCACCGTTAATACAATTCTGAGTACATATTCACGAATTAAATTGAATCCTTAATGAGACATGTGTAACACTGTGGAATTTATAGTTTTGCACTTAAATTAGTATCCCTTCACGGTCGTGCGAAAAGTTTTCTTTTTCATGGCATACAATGAATTTTATGAATTATTTTGGAATTTTTAAAAGCATAATTGGAGTGTTACAAATTGTAACACGAAATCTATATTTTGTTCATATTTCACCACCTTCTGAGGTAGGGGAGAAAATTTATTCCACAGTAATAATTCGTTGGTATCATCCTAATTAACTGATAACGATAATTTTTTTTGCGGAATAAATTGTAGTTTTAGTGAGGTGTCTTCATGTTTTTAAATTTGTGGATGGGGCTAAACTTCACCTAGTATTGTTTTGAGGAAATTAGCAAACTCACAGGTCAAGTAATAAAGGTACTTATATATTTCGGGCAAAAGTTCAGCCATTAAATAGCAATAAATACTCCATCCTTTATTAACTGTGTTTTTTTTAATTTCAGAGAGTGAGTAAAATACTACGGATTGAAGGGATGTCTTCTGGAAATCTGCTACTAATCCGTATCGTCAGCAATGAATTAGGAATAAAATATGTCGCCTGGTAGATGTATATACCTGTGTCAGTTCCGGAGACACGGGTGCGGATGATGTGGCCTAATTCCTAATTATCTAGATTATCCACCTTTCCTCGCAAAGGGGCGAAGCAATAAAATCGTATTTTGCGTAATAATTTAGCATTACAATATGTTCCTATAAAGGATGCGGATTTAACCAGTTTGCATCCAAGATTGATCTAATTTAATAGATATCCAATTACATACTTCGCTTTTTTAGAGCGTATTGCTCTTACAGTCACTTGGATTATCAAAAGATGTCGACCTTCCGAGTGCATTCAAGAAGTGTTTTTTGCCTTATACTAAAGCACAGTATTGATGTACCATACTTCGTGCGACCGACCCTCGTATAATTTGGTGGGAAGCCATTACCGCCTCTAATATAATACCGATAATACATAAGCAATACGACCGGGTCCACTATTAGTGTGCGACTATAATGGTAAAATGATAAAGAGCGCAAATGATGCAGATGCACTTTCGGTCTCTTTGGCGTTTTTTTGACTGCCCAACTGAGCTTGAAAGAGGATTAAAGTAAACACAACCCCCTTAAGTTAATCGGATCTGTCCATTTCTGAGTCCGACTAAAATTATTTTTTTAGGTGTGTTTCCGTTCTACAGTTCCCTAGAATCAGGTTTCCTTTTAAATTGTAACGCGGAAACTACCAGCTAGTACACATATACACGTTCAAACGTTAACCGATCCGTCATCACGGACCTAACCTAGATACCGACCTCGTCGTCTCCGTTTTCCTGATGCTGTTCTTCTTCCATGAGCACGAAATCCACATCGTTGTTGTTGTTGTTCTTGTTGTTGATCTCAGGCGACGCCCTCCTCTGCTGTTGGTGGTGGTGGTGGTGCTCGTTCGCGGCGAGTGTTCTGCGTCGCTGCTTCCCTCGGGCGTCGAGCAGCTCGGCGGCCAAGCGGTCGCCCGGGAGCGAGTCCGGCGAGTCTGGGGGCTGGTGGTCCATCTGGTCGTCGTCGGCGAATCATTCGTCCTTCGGAGGTGAGGGGAAACGATCGGCGGACGCGTCGACGGCTAAGAACGACTCGAGGCTAACTGAGGTGCCGTTTGCCCGCGAGCTAAGCACTCTCGAAGAGTGACCATTTCAGGTGGGCAGAACGAGAGAGAGACAGACAGAATGGGGGGGGGGGGGCAGATGCAGGACCCCCGCCTGTCCTCTGCGACCGGCGGCGATAGTTCTACCTGTTCTTAGAGATATACCTATGTTATATAACCTCCTCTATTATAATTTCATGGATATCCTTTCTTTTGATTGAATTCCGAATTCGAGTAGGTAACTGGGCTCCTCACTCTCTCTCACTGATGGATTTGGAGATGATGATGATGATCATGATGATACGTTTTTGGGACGTAATTTTTCTTTCTCTCTGACACTCTAGATCTAGATGGTGGAAGTAGGAAAGGGGAGAAAGAAAACGCAGGTTAACGCACGAGCGCACGCATTAAAGCGTTAATTTACTTTTGTAATTTTTCGGTTTTTGGAATTTGAAAATTTTCTCAAAATTTGCTCCGATTTTTTTTTAAACGTTTAAAATACGTTCCACGGTCGAACATATATAATAACGTTTAATCGCATTTTTGGCTAAATCGTTTCTGAAGGGCATTCTATTCTTGTCGTTTTTCTTTTTTGTTTATTTTAATTTTTTTCGAAATCCACCTGAAGAATTTATAGAATATTTATAAGAATATTTATAATAAAATATGAGAAAATAGCCTTATAGACACTTCGCCATTTTTTTAAAAACTTAATTTTATTTGATCTGTTTAAGAACTACTGTTATTTTCGGTAAATACTGTTTCGTCCGTAATCCCTTTTTGAATACATTTTGTAATGCACTTTCGTCCGGTGTCTTAATTTTCAACTATACATTTTCGTCTGATGGTAGTACAGGTAATCTTAACACTAATTTGGAAAACCCATTCCAAGCAATTACAATACAAATTTCACATTCTACGGTAAATTCTGATAATGCCTATTGGGTTCACTGAGTACATGTTTGATCCTTGCCCCCTTGAGTTTCGAAACTTTTTTTTATTTCCTTATTATTTCACCATTTCCAACAATTTTAATTAGTTAAGTTATGCGGGCGGACGAAAGTATATGCGCCCGTTGTTTTTTAATGAATGTCTCAAAAATACGATTTGAATTTCGGATTATGGATAATATCGAATAAACAATATATTTTATTTTACTTCCACGTTAAGCGTTTATTTATATCAATTCTTTTATTTCTCTTTACCTTGAGCAATGATATTCGTATGTTAAAATAATCTCTCGAACGGGGGTAAAATGATATATTACGGTGTGGCAGAAATATACTAGCTTATTCTGCCTTGAATAACACATCCAAAATTGGTGAAATTTAAGAGTGGGCATTTTGAGACATTAATATTGAAAAAAATACCTTTCGAATTAGAAAATCGATTTTTTCTTATGTTCACTGAATCCCGATGGATTAGGCTATGTATCACAAAAGTGGTTTGGAATGAAAACTTGTGACAAAATTAAAATTTTCACGTCAACTTTTCTCTTTGTGTATAAAAGTTGGATGAATCGGTTTTAGTTATGAAAATATGAACAAAATGATTAAAAAAATTCATTTGTAATCTATATAGATATTTGGTTCTAAGTTAAGCGCATCAGTTGAGAACGGCCGTACTTAGTAGGGTTTCACGATACCGAGAGAAAATCTCGGTCTCGGCTCGGTCTCGGTCTCGTAGCGAGACCGAGACGAGAGTGTTCAAAAAATATCGAGACCGAGACGAGAGTAAAATGACCGAGAGTCTCGTCGAGACGATATTAAATCTTTACGAGTCTCGATCTCGTTGAAAATTTTTTTTCGGCTATTCGACAGATATTTTCCTATACGCGTATAATTATCGGAAATTTCATCTTTATTGTACAGGTATAATAAACACATTCCCGATGTCATAAATGCATCCACCCTCGTTTAGCAACCTTATTTGTGGCTAACAATAGGCAGGTATATAGGTAGGTAATAGATTAAAAGATGAATAACAGAAGAAGGGTTTGTCCAAAATTTAAATTATTATTAATATTATTATAACTACTTACTTATCGGACGAAGAAGACTTATTAAATGAAGACTCTAAATTGGCTAAAGATATTTTAGCAATAATTACTGCTTCAACAGTACCTGTCGAAAGGCTTTTTTCAAAGGCAGGTCAAATTTTAACAAAACACAGAGTCACAGACAGGTACTAAGAGATGATGCAATTAAATCTCTTCTTTGTATTCAATCTTGGGTCAATAGTGATTTGGCAATGGAAATTTGTGAAATTGATATCGAAAATATTAGATAAATAATTACTTAATACTTAAGCATTTAAAATAGGTAGGTACCTTCCTAGTTTTGTTTTGAGTAAAGCCGGTGCCAGACGATGCTACGAACATGTTCCAACGTTGGACGCTTGATGGTTCGTCGCATCGTATGGCCGATGATCGAGCTACGGCTACCAATGTCGAGCGTCCAACATTCGTGTTGGAACATGTTCGAGTGGTTGTCGGTATTTTTGCAGCGAATCAAAGGATTTCGTCCAACGTTGGAAGGAAAACATTCGTTGTTGGATGCACAGCCCCATGATTTGGTCGAATGTTTCATGTCATTTGTATAGGTAGTAACTGTCTGTACTGGAATAGCTTTTCTCATATTAGTGTCCTGTTTTTGTATTTTGGGCCCAATTTTGTTCAAAAGATATTCAAAATCTTCGGCTGACATTCTACAGAAGTTTTCAAATTTTCCAGAAGGTTCCCTTTGTAAATCCATTAGCATATCTGAACCATTGTAACTGAAATTAAATTTATTAAATCTGCATAAATGTCCACAAATCTTCGGCTTCAGATGAAATATGTATAAGTCCCATTTTTATATTATATAATTGATATATTTGAAAAAAAATTATTATACCACCATCTTCTCGTACGACGCCTTTTATTTTTATTTTTTTTTTCCACTAGTAATAACTTGGAACAAGACAATACCACCAACGCTGCCGCAGTAATTGCTACATCGGTATCCTCCATGTATATTAACAACCTGTATTAACCCTTATCATTACGTTTTAATTTTATTTTAATAAAATACACGAAAATTCTTTTTTGTTGACAAACGTTTGTGTCAACTGTGAAATCAAAACATTTGCCACACCGTGTAGCCGAAGCAGTTGCTCCAAAGGGACTAGCGAATCATTGACTCAAAGATTTGCTCCAACATTCAACGAATCATTCATAGCATCGTCTGGCACCCGCTTTAAAGTAACAGTAGGTATAAGGAACATAAAATTGTCATTGTATATACATAATGTGGGTATATAATATATTTAGTATATTTTAGTGTTTAGTATAAAGGTAATATAATAATAATAACAATTTATAATATCATAATAATATGTTAATAATTATATCATGAATTATTATTATAATAATTTTAGGTAAATTTCTATATCTTAATATATACATATATAGTACCTAATAAGTAATAGGTATTCAACCGTTCCTAATAATGTGTAATAACAGTAAATAGAACAATATGTTTAAACTCGAAATTTAAAAAGCGAATAAATAATAACAATAGTTTCTAACATGTTTTTGAAAGCAATTTTTTACCTACATTTTTTTTCTTTTCCTCATTTGCTCAAAAAAAATCGAAAACATTTACCTAAAATTTTGTCATTTTTTTTAATTAACCTTATTTCTTACATATTATTTTATTTTACAAGTTTGTTTAATTTCATATCTTTTTAATATAAGTTAGAAAAGGAGATATCAAAGTTTTAACATGTCTTTTGGTTATTTCATTTTTATGAATTTTTTTTCCAATTTCATTAAAAAAACACAAAAAGCGCGAGAGTAAGACGCGACCGAGACGATAGCGAGACCGAGACGAGAGTCATTTTACTTTACTCTCGGCGATACCGAGACGAGAGTGGGCAAATTTCGGTCTCGCGAGAGCGAGACCGATATTACGGCAACTCTCGGTATCGTCTCGGTCTCGTGAAGCCCTAGTACTTAGATAATTTTTCTTCAAATGTTCGCAGCATCCCGAATAGCGTTTTGATGTGATAAAATTTGGAAAATTTGCACCGAAAATCGGAAAATTTAGGAAACATTGAAAAAATCCTGTTTTATACGGGATTTTTGTTGTTACTTGTAAAACGGTTATTTGGTAAAAATAAAGTGAATGACATCTCCATTTTCAATCGAATTTTGATTCATCACATCACACATTGTGTCGTAATGGAAACAATTGGATTGGATTAACACAATTCAATTGCACTTCAATACCGTCATTGAGACGTCGCAATGGTAGGTATTCATGGTAATTATCACTCAGAAATGCCAATTCATTTATTTTAAATATGTATAAATCTTTCCGATAGTTATTAATAAATGTACAAATGGATAACAAACCTATTTATTAAAATTAGGATAGAACAATGTTTGTCACGGTAATGTGTACAATACAAGGTGTTACTATTTAGTAGATCAATCTGTAAAAGATATAATATTTTTGCTAAAATAATAGGACTTCCCTTATGTCACCTTTCATTTAACGGTTTTTGTCCAATATAGGGAAAAACTTTGACTATATGCGTAAAAGTTTAAAAACTTTAACTTATAATATACCCATTAAAAATCAGTTTTATTTTTTCCGATTTGTTTTAAGATGTCTTTTTCAAATCTAGTGCCGATTTCACTTTCGTCTGAGCACACTTTCTGTATAACTTTAAGCAATAAACTAAAACAACTATTAGAAGAAATGGGGGATGTGGTAACTTTTGACTCTCAATTTTTTTTTTTGACGAACGCCTATCAACGTAACATAATTTTTTTGTAATAAGCTAAGTAAAATTTTGAATTGATGATTCCAATATGAGATATTTTCAGTTATTTGACTGTTTAGATGTTTTTAAATATTTTATTATTTAGATTAAGTCCGTAACATTAATTTAACATTCAATGTTAAGAACACGGACACCTTCAAGGTTGTTGCTCAAAGAATAAAATCAAACTTTCCATGTGTCCATGGTCTTCGCGAATGCATCTACTTGCTTTTTATAACAATTGCAAATCCAATTTCCACCGCAACTTTAGCGACAATGTTTTTTTGTTATAATCGGTGTGATTAAGCTCGTAATCGCCGAAGTCTCCGTGTGACTGAGTCGATGTTCGTAGACGGAAACCGGGCGATTTCAATAACCGAATGTACAGTTAAGAAACAAAAAGGTGATAGTTATCATACCGACTTCGTAATGGACATTCCCGGCGGTATTGATGAATTACATGCTTCGCGGTAAAAGCGCTATTGGGTTTCGGCTGGCTTAACTGTAATTCGAATAACAAATAAGGATAAATGTCTGTATTGTAGCTATATACCTACTTAGGTAATGGGTGTTATTATATGTTACATACGGATATAAGGTAACAGTTTAAAATCGGATAGTGACTTCGATGGGTGTCAGAAGAGTGTGCGAGTGTCAGAAGGCAGAAAACGTATCCGAGAATTTTCTTCGACAATTTAACAAAACGCCAGGACACAGAAATGTTAGCTACGATTTAAAGATCAAGCATCATTTCCAGATGAACGCCCCTTACGATTAATTACCATTAATAGGATATTAATTATTTGCCGCGTTAATTGATCTAACCAAAAATGAGATATGCCACGTGAAACTATGAAATGTCTTTTTTTATTTAAATTTCGGTGCTAAGCCATGATTATTATACTTCTGAAATTATATGAACTTTGAAAGTGAACAAATGGCAATGTGTCCGTAGGATCACTTTCTTATATTTTATTATAAATAGTTGATAGCAAAATAAATATTTAAAGTTTTAAAACAATTTTTTTATATCGGTAACCTATTTTGTGTACTTAAAGTACGCCGTAGCGTAGTAAGTCCAACTTTCAAAAACGCGCGTGTTTTAAGTTTCCATGGTACCATCAACAACTAGTTCATATGTGTCTGTTATCTTTTGCTCTTCCATCCCTTTGATAAACTTGTCGTAAGTATACTGTCGTATTCTTTTTTTATAAGCGTATTCCGTTTTTTGCGGTATTAACCGCGATTCTGTTTTAATATATAAGTAATCAATGTTATTGCTCATTTTTAAGCGAAATACAACCAGTACCAAATGTGATCACAAAAATTAATTTTAAGTGACACATTGCGAATTAATTTTCGTTTTTTTCAGTTTCCATGACAACGAAAGGTATACTGATGTCACATCACGACATCACTAATGTAACTATGTATTTTACATTATTAGTTACGTGTTTCAAAATAATTGTCATCTAGTCGGCTGTGGAATTCCCATGTAAAATAAAAAAAACCGCCTTGCGAAAATAGGAGTTTCTACTAGCTATACATAACCTCAAAATAACCTATTTAACCTCTTTTAACTTCAGGTTTTTCTCTCTCAAAAGAAAACTAATTTTGAGTATTTGTCTATTAGTAGTATTTGTTTTGGCCCTGAAAAGGGCCGTTAATTACCAGCAGTACTGATTGCCAGTTTCACAATAAATGTTCGAAGTGGCCATCGTTTTGCTGCATGCATAAAACCACACGACGTTTCATATTATTAAAAATGTGCTGTAATGTATCTCCCGTTATTTCATTGCATATTAAGGTAATGCGGTCCATCAGTTCATCCAGATTATTAATCCGTTCTTTGTAGACCTCGTTTTTAAGGGAGCCAAAAATGGAAAAGTCCAGCGGAGTGAGATCCGGTGATCTGGCAGGCCAAATTCCTCTGCTCACAACTCGACAAGGGAAGAACTCTTCAAGAAACCTCAAATTTTCTTGAGTGGTGTGAGCTGTGGCTCCATCCTGTTGGAAGAAACCACCTTGAAATTCATCAGTATGCAACTCTTCTACAAATGACGTCAATAATAAATTGTTCTCTGTAACGTTGACCGTTGATGGTATGGTGGAAGAATATTGGGCCTATTATTCTACGACGTGATATGGCCAACCATATCCCTACTTTCAGTGGATGTAAGGGAACCTCAATGAAATTGTGTGGATTAACAACAGAGACCATGTCCGGTAATTTTGTTTATTAACATAACCGCTCAAATGGATCCAGACTTCATCTGTGAAAAAACTTAGATTAAGAACATCATCGCTGTTGAGGTTTTCCTGAAAAAAGTTGCAATATTGCATCCGACTGTTGTAATCTCTCGGTAAGATTTGTTGCACTATGGAGACTTCATAAGGATGCATGTGCAACCGTTTTTCAGAATCCTTCTAACAGTGCTGAAGGGCACGTCTGTTCGAGCCGATAAACGACGTAATGACGAATGTGGATTTTCTTCAACAATCTCTTTGTTATTGGAGTGAATTTTGAGAACATTTCCAATAACCGAAAAATGACAAGTATATATAGTGCCCTTTAAAGAAGATTGAGCAAAACATTTCACTAAATTTTATTATACATACTCCAGAGCGATATAGATATAAAAGTTTTAAAAAATCATGGAGCAAACTTCGAGAAAATTTCCAAAAACCGAAAAGTGATGAGAGTAAATTACCCTTCTAGCCCATTTTAATAAAAAGCTTAAGGGAGGTCCTGGTATAATACGAAGTCTAAGTACAAAATTTGAATAGTTTGTGATTTGTAGCAACGTTCTCCCTATCTGTCTTGAAAAAGTCCCCAAGCCTGGGACGAAACGTCGACAACGAATAAATAGGAATAAATACATCCATTTGACGACGAAACCGTTGTTTCAATACTACCTGAGTGGGGCTACAAGGGAAAAGTTCGTGCTAGTTTGTGTTGTGATTTGAATTTCCGAGAAAAGCTCACACGCGCATACGCATACACGAACGCACGCACACACACACCGTTTTTTTATTTAGACCCGTTTCCATCCAAACGATTCATTTTTTGTGGTTTTGTTAGTTAGTGTCCAACGATCTAACCAAAACACGACTCTAGCTTGACACGTTCTCTTCATAGTGATACAAATTCCAGTAGGTAATCCACAAACTTCCTTTACTTTGATGATGTGTACTCTCACATGCATTCGCCGATATCGAAATAGCGACATATGGCAACTACAATACATGAGATATTTTTCTACATCCACTGCGTCTAATATCATTATTTATGACCCTAAATTACACCTCGGAATATGGTCTCGCCTTTCAGATAAGAACCTCGCAAACCTTCGACGCCTCTATTCAACACCATATCGGAGTGGATTTTATAGATATTCCAATTTCCTGGATTGCTTCCTGCCATCGTCAGGACGATGCGAAGAAGACAGATAAGTCGTGTTTTAGAGTAAAAAAGTGTAGACTACTTGGTTAGTGTTACGAAAGTACATAATATGCAAGTAATCGAAATAACGGTTAGAAGAATCGAGGTGATGCAGATTAACTGTGTAAGAATCTTCATTCCAAACATACGAAGTGAGTTATTACATATTTTAATTAATTGTTGACAAGTGCTTACACCTTTTTTACCTTCAGCTTTGAAGCTTCGAATAAATTTCGAACAAGTACAAATTAACGATTCAAAATTAACAGTAAAAATGAAAAACAACATTTTCCATTTATTTAATAATTTCGAGATTTATCACAACTATCCTCATTAATTTATTTATGATTCACGACAGTGTATATGTTATTACATTTTTCGCTTCATTATTGCTTCCGATTATTTTTGTATTAATAATGCTTTATATTTCCAGTGGTTGTCGAGAAATTAATTGATTTTTTTTGTGGAAAACATATTTTCAATTAAATGTAAAACGGTATTTGGATTCGTAGAAAGTAGAGTTTTTGGGTGTATTTTACTAATGTCCTGTGTATTAAATACGTTTAAGGAAATTCGTTCTGCATTATACAGGGTCGTTCATAATTTGTAATTTTACCGATAGATACAAAAATGGCGAAAAGTATATTTTTAAATGGGACACCCTGTACATTACTGAATATCCTGAAAGAAAATTAAAGCCCCTTTCAAATAATGTATCATGATATCCTATGCTCGAAAAGTCAGGTTTTCGAAATAAAAACAAGTTTTTGTAAAAATCGGATTACTTTGCCATATTTTGAATAAGATGCCAAGAAAGCCAAGATATGCCATAAAATATGTCTCAAAAATGATACAATTGGTGCATCAATAATAAAACATTCAAGCATTCAGTAACAAATATTAGATTTGAAGAGAATAAAAATGGAAGGCGACAACTATTCAAATGAATTTACACATACACACACATACACGTACGCACGCATACACAAACATACACAAACAAGCACGTACACACACGCACACACACACACGTATGCACGAATGCACGCACGCACGCATGCACGCACACAATACGACACTACACCACAACCATACCACTTCACTTCACACCACACCACACCACAATATACCACACCACACGACAGATCACACCACACACCACATTACATCATACACCACACCACCCTACGCACGCAAACACGAACGAACGCAAATATATACATGTTTTTTGGACTCGGGGGTCATTAAACGTCTAAAAATGCCACTGACTCAAATTCGAAAAATCGATCCAATCGCAATACTTCTCATATATGAGTCCTTATATGAGAAAGTAAAAATTGTTAGGAGTCACCCTGTAAAGGTAGGCAGCGGTAGCCCCTCGAAAACAACCGCCATTATCGAGGCGTCAAATTTTGACGGGCCGGACAAAACGCGAGATTTCTCATGGCTTTCAGTTCTTCATTGCAATTGTAAATACACATGTCGAATAGTAGGAAAGGCATTACCTAGTCATTTTCGTAATCACGATCGAATGAGTTGCGTTAAGGATCGCCGAAGGGGGCACATTAATTGGCGATGTTAACGGAACCACCCGCGGAGACAAATATTTCGACCCCTTTCTGAAATTAGAAAAGGGGGTGAGACTGTTTTCACGCCTCACGCATATGGCATAAAGAAAAGGAAGAAGTAATAATAATACGTAACCGAATAAATTAACTCTTATAAAACCCAAACCTATGTAAGTGTGCATTTTCGCTATCAGATGCTCAATTTTTTCAACGGATCCTCGTCGTCAACGCAACCACGCGATGGAAAAAAGTGGCCAAAGCCTAATGAGCTAAATAATAATGAGTGTGTGTGCGCGAGAGAGTGTGAGAGAGATGAAGCAGCATGAGAGAGGAGAAGAGGTAAGGTCGTAATATCAACATATCTTCGAATAATAATATTTCAAGGTGCGGTTTGAAACGGTCAACAACCGGCCAAATCACATACAAGAAAGAAGAGATGTGTACGCTCCCGCGAGGAGGCCCGCGGTGCCGATGTTGACCCACATCTCGAACTCTGGACACGAGCAGAAGATTTTTTGCCCGGCCCCGAGAGACCTAACAGTATTAACAGAATCCCGACGGCGCAGATGCGTACCGGCCCGTCTCGACGCAATCACAAACTTACCATATTCTGGAAGTCGCAATCATAGAACGTGATCCAGATGTCAATTGCAAACTGTTTAAAAACGATTCAAGCATAAGTGGACTATGGAAGTACCGATGAAGGAACTACCGGAACGATACATGGAAAGAATTGCAAGGTACATGAGAAACGATCAATGGAGGGATTTAGGAATTAAATCAAGGAGGGAATCAGATATACTGGATGTGGAAGACAGTAGGCAAACTGAAGAGGCATAGAAATCCTTTAATAATGAAGGCAACTGACTACGATGAGGATGAGACGTAAAAAGTTAAGAGACCATGATTGGCGCTACTACAGATGAAGACTAAAGAAAAATAAGCAGAAACGGACAAGGGATGACAGAAACACGAGAAAAGGAACAGAAGGAAACATACAGATTCTAAAACGGATCCGGGGAAATTCACAAAAAGGTATACAAGTCAAGACACTAGTTTCAGTGTGCTAGAATTCAGAATTCATAATTACCTGGAATACGCTAATCCTGAGGGGGCAAGTATTACAATTTTAGAAAGGAGTTCAGACGGACACTTATTAGAAACTAGGCAAGCTAGATGTGCTATACTCTATACTAATTCGATCCAGAAAATAAACGCCATACGCCATGTAACGGGAAATCGTCGTCGCAAAGACAGGCAACACTAAATATAAATCCGTTTTCATTGGCCAGATGGTCATAAATTTTAGTGGAAAAAGACAGAAAAGCAATAAGCCTCCCGCTTTTTCTAACAATGTTGGGGAAATGGTTGCTAAGTCGACGGTAGTTAGAAGATCGACGATATATAATATAATTGAGGAGTGTAAGCTGCATTAGCAAAAGAATGCGTCGGACAGGTAGGTATACATGTGAAATTGGATGAAATATTTTTAACAAGACCATTTTTCATTACTTCTGCACATTCTGAAGACAATTTAAAAATGTTAATCAATTTCTAAGTGGGGATCAAATTCAATAATACGTTCCTTACTGGTACCTGGTACCAGTAACCTGGTACCTTATTTCGAATTTTTTCCAATTTTCCTCTAATTGAGGTGTCCGGTTTTTTTCTGACCTACTTATGTGTTTTCCCCATGAATAGATAGAGGGGAACGTGGTGTGTCCAACGAGACCATCTTGACGGCATGAAATCGAAAGGGCGCTTCAAATTTTGAATTTGAAAACGTGATGACTCATCCGGTTATTTTCCTAGAAAATTTGTTTTTTTATATGAGCTGGCAATGCTACATATTATGATGGAACAATGCAAAGCGCTTGCAACTTGCAAGGATGAGTAAAACGTAAACACAAACATAACATAACCTAACTTTATGATTTGTTTTGGTGAAATTCGTTCCCTTTGTTTGCATTCATCGTATATTTCCTGGCAACAGTAATATCTGCACTTTTAGGTGCACATTTACTTCGGTTTTCAACGAGAAGGTAATAATTATATTGCTTAAAATGAATCACATGAGTAGTAATTAATGATTACTCCTCTGATATTGTGTAGATCATGGAAGTTAGCTACGTAAAGGTAAAGGCTGATTCTAGCAAGCTGCCTATGATGGAGTTTGGAATGATCCACGACTTTTATGTGGTTAATCCACATAAATTCACTCTACACCACACATTTGACGAAAAAACAATGAGGTTATGCTTTCTACCAACTTCTCGCACGTTCTTAAAACATAAAACTTCAGAATTCTAACGGTCTTTTAGGTTTGTTTGAGATCGTAGGAACACCCTTTAACAACAGGTATTTCAAGTCGGCCCTCTTTCCTATCGTTTTAACGTTCTTACGATAATTGACATGTTTAATGTGACCAACTGGGTCGTCTGGGTCGATACAAACTTTTATTACCCCAGTGTGCACTGTTGCCGATACACGAAAATATTCAAAAAAATGACCGGGTGAGTCATCACGTTTTCGAATTCGAAATTTGAAGCGCCCTTTCAATTTCATGGCGTCAAAATAGTCTTGATAGTGGATACACCACGTTCCCCTCTTTAGATGTATGGAAAAAACAGTAGGTCACAAAAAACCGGACACCCCCATTCTACTGGTTTACTATAATGTCTATGAGATGTAACGTAAATTTACGCATAACTCCATCTATTCGAGCCCGCAAGACGTTTCATCTCGACGAGAGAAAACCTGTTACAAACAGCATCCGATCTTACTGCTGGCATCTTGCGGTTAATAGAACAATGAAGCAGGTGGAACCGTCGCAGACAGGGGGGCGTGATTATTACCATAGGATGTAACGAGCGGTTATAACTGCCGTTCGAATAATTGAAAAGGTATGCGGAAATCCCGGGATTCAGTCGAATCGTGATGTAAAAAGGGCTGGTGGTGTCGGTGGTGATGTGGACATATGTCCGGATACACTCCTTGCTTATGAGAGCCATAGGTTGTTTATGATGTGTCACATTTCGCAGGTTATTAATTACTGGTTACATAGACGAGTGCTGCCACGAACCACAATTACTTCAATTACACTTCAAAGGTGCGGATTAAAAAAAAGATTCGGTGGTCGAGTCGAAAACATGGTGAAACTTCCTATGGTGTTCGAGTCGTTCTAGAAAACGTGCCGTTAGACAAAAAACCGGTGGGCTAGGGAAGACACAGTGGAATAAGACCTAAGGTCTTTTACCTTTTTTTTAGGTCTAGAGTCGTGAGCCGTGTATAGCTCGAAGGTAAAGAAATAGTAAAATAAATTAAGTGATTCGTGTTAGATGTTAGTAATAAGTGTTAAATAAATTAGTTAAATATTCAATTAGTGCAGTGTAATTATTTATACCCTAAAAACGTTACAAGTCCACAGGCTAGGAGTCCTTTTGTAGGAAGTAAAACGGAACCGAGCAGACGCAGTGTTTTCTGAACAATTTTTGGCCGCTGAACACGAATACCTGCGTGATTTTCCGTAATTTGATTTAGATAACAGTTATAACAATTTAATTGTTTAAATCGCTATAACTCGAAGAATATGGAGTGGACCGGAGAGAATTGTTAGTTAAACTGTGCAAAATAAAAATATACATCAAAAAGGGCGATAAACTTTTGCACTATCTCCAATACTAATGAAGATAATTAACTGAAATGGGTAACTGGCTCTAACTCTAATGATTATTAAGATAATTTACTGTAGTCGGTAATTGTACACAAACATGAGCACAGGATAGTATATATTATCATAGTAAAACATAAGAGGTTCTATGATCCAATAAATCATTTTACATCTGCGTAGTAAGGAATTTTAAGTTTTCTCTGAATTTAATCTGAAAATAGTAGTAAGTGAAAGCAAATTCTCTATTTCGTTTTGCTACGACAGTATACACTACCCTAGGAATATGTTTTCCTTTTCCTTAGTCTTGTTAATCTTTTTTGAGATCTTACTAAGGTAATAAATAGTGAGATAGAAGTTCTGCTTTTGATTGATTGGTCTCTTTAAGGGAAAGTAATGACTTCGAATAAAAAATACATGAGAAAGGGGACAAACATTTACAAGAATGTATACTACATAAAGATTAGATACTAGATAAAGATAAATACTTCCAAAGTACTCAACAAGCACTGTTAAAATGAAATTGAATAAATGTAATAAAACAAAACAGAAGGAATATCGTATAAACAATAAATCTGATGTAATTTGGATAATTGTACTTCTTCATCTTATTGAATCTATAACATCAACGATACCTATTTGGTTTTCTTTTGTAAATTTCTAATCTTAATATATCAACTTCCAAATATTTAGAATTTATTCTGGATCAATAACGAAAGGAGCTTGACACGATTTTTCAACATTTTATTCTATGGAGAAATTAAACAATCTTCCCGCCAACAGGTAAATTTCGAATTCAATACCTTTTATTATACTTATAATGTGGAAATAACTTCGTCATACTGATAATTATTCTTTCAAAGCAATATTTTGGCATTTCCCAAGAAACATAATTTAAAGACTTACAAATTATTAAAAAAAAATTTTTTAAAACGACTGTTAAAAGCGTTTAATATTTGCCCACAATAAGGACTAAATTTATCGTAATTTATACTTATCTTGAGTATGAAGGATATGCCTTTTAATTTAATAAATGCATTATTTTTTTGCTTTCAGTTCAGAAACCCATCGTAAATTACTTGGAATATATAAAAAAATGTTTGTCATGTCCCAAAATATTTTCACTTTCACCCTGTAATTAGCACTATAATCAATACTAATACGCTCATTACAATTACTGCTTCTTAAACATAGGTTGTCTCGTGTTTTGTACTTTATTAAGAATCATATGTTATCTCATATGTATCTATAACGTACATCGTTGTACGTCTTAGATGAGATAGATTGCCCCTTAAAAAATTATAATAAAATGTATTAATGTTTTTAAGAAACCCTTTTGATAATAAACAATAAAATTCTTTTTCTTTCGCGTATCTGCTTACCGGCGCCCCTGCTTACATATTTAATTTTTTAATTCATTATTTAAAAAATATCGATGTGTAACATCGTAAGACTTTCTCATATGGCCAGACAAAATATTTATGGCAACATTAACACCGTTTTATAAAATAAACTTAGTATGGAATATTAACATTTCTTTTGTTAGTAAATATTTCTCGTTGGACGACAAAGGTTCCTGAAAAATGCTTTTGAATACAACTAACTTTATCGAAACGATAAATAAATTTACTTATGTAATATAACAAGAACAAATTTCAATGTGAATACTTCGAAATAAGAATCCAGTCATCGACTTGGAATAAATAAAAACAACTTCACTTCCAGGACCTTTTAATAAGTTTATTCAAAGCTTATTTAAAAAGTGGTGTTGTTATCACGCACAGCATAGCCGGGATCTAGAACAAGGACTTACCCCAGAAGCAAAACGTGTATTTTCAAAAAATAATTCCGTAAAGTAATTTCCGAGCGAGACACGTATGTTTATTCAAATCGATCAACGGCCACCAAAAAAGGACAACGAACATTGGTCGCAATAAATGATGACGCGAATAAACATTCGGGAGAAGTACTTGAACTGTGGTGCTGCCGGTGAGACTATGCGTTTGTCGCCCGTTTGGTGTCTAGGGAAATGTCTGGACACGAGGTTCCGAGATCCCTGCGCCAATTGTACTCCCAGGCCCTCTGGAGACTCATGTAAGCACTTTTGTCCATGTTTATTAACTTTGTCTTTTTGTACCTATGTCATATTTATTAACTTTGTCTTTGTCGTCTTTCTGTCATGTATGTGACATTTGTCTTTCTCCCCTGAGTAACCTTGTCTGAGCCACGACCAACCCATTTTTTGAAAATAAATGTATTTGATTTGTTTTAACTGTTTTCGTCATCTGATCCATCCCGCTGGGCTCTAAGCCCTGAGGACCGTTACACTATATTAGACTCAAAGCACACTATTCATTTACGATATTTCGTGCAAGGAATAAGGAACGTGGGAGTATATTAAGCGTGCGCTAATAATTGCATATTTGTATCGATTATTACAAAGAGTCTACTGTACTCGTAAAACTTTTAGCATCGCCTGTTCCAACTGACTTTGGAAACAGTATACATGAATTATAATTTAGACTACCTACTCAACTATTTGCATTTCTTTCGTTCAGTAGGACTATACGTTCTCGGAAAACTTAAGACGCTTTGAGTGAATCCAAATGGGTAGGTGTGTAAGAAACTTTGTTTCGTAAAGATGAATACCGACGTTGTTTTAGGAAAATGCGACCTTCCATCTTCCTTTTTCTGGAGAATAGTTAGTTCTGAAAGCAACCCTAAAAGAAACTAGCCACCGACTCTATTTCTCTTGTTACGAGGTTGGGTTCGTCGAACTTGCGTAGATATAGTCAATTTCGCATATAAAAGATTCTAAAGTTATAAAAATGCAGTAAGTGAGAAATCTGGGAGGGCAGCGGTAGGAAGTTGTAATGAGCAGGTTTCACTACATCGGATGACAATGAGCGGGAATGACATTACATTACCTGTCATTTCGAGGAATGTTTAAAAACCGGTCCCTCTCGAGTCGTAATTTTCGGTTCTAACTTTTTGGACTAATCTGTATATATAGTACTTATATGTAACGTTACTTTATGTTCAGCCTGTTTAAACAAATTGTACAAACGATTCAATTCTGATTACTAAGTACTGAAAAGTTTTCTCTAGCCATTGTGCGGAGAACAACGAAATGGTGATCCAACGAAATTTGCCAACTATGTAACTGCTGCATAACTAAAATCTTATTCGAAATATCATTTTGAATGTATCGGGCGGATGCAAATTGGGCGACAAAATATATAGTTTACCTGCATTGCGTATGCAGGTAAACTATATGCGTAAACTATATGGTAAACTATGCGTATGCAGGTCGTTTTATGACACGGGCAAATTGGGCGAATAGCACCTTACAGGTGCGACCCACATGTAGCTGGTAAAATGAAAACGAGATAGTGATTTTCGACGCTATGACCGAAAAGGTTCTAACGAGTGTGAAGCCTAGCCATATCCAGAAATTTTATAGTCCGTATTTCATACGTAACCGTACGAAATTCCAAAGTAATATAACCCCCAGAGTTACCATTTCATCCCCTGATTATTGACTAGAGACTGCTTCAAGGGGATACGTTATGTATAAACGAATATTTTCCGATAAAAATTTTCAGCGTAAACATTTGTTTAGGTGGTTAAAATATTTATTCCGATTTTTTGTAAATGCACCCTGTGGGAACCAGTGTCAACGTGACAACGCCGCCGTGACGGATCCGATCGGGGGGAACATAAGTGCGGCGGGAGACGAACGCCAACGGACCAAACCGAGGACGGCAGTGTGTTCGCATTGACGAACGAATCACGTTGTTAATGCGATACAAACTTAGATTAATTAAAGATTGATTTATTTGGGAACGTGTGTTTCATTTTGCGGTACCCGAGGTACCACACACCCCATTGATCAACCCCAAAACGACAGCTAGGGTAGAAAATCGTATCGGATACAAATGTTTATTAATAAACAATCTCTCCGAGAAATTTTAGGTAAAAGATTAAAAGAGATTTTTTCCCTGACTATAAAATTTGTGGATGTGGCTAGCTGCACACCAGTCTATAGAAGAATTAATAAAACTTGCGGTGCCGTCATCAATGACGTCACATTTATTGCCAATTGCAGTTGGTGTAAGATAAAAATTTGCTTTAAACAGATCGCGATGTTTTCCCAGTTAAAAAGAGATAGCACACTGTCGGATGTTAGCCGATAAAATATAAGTTGGTACCCGTGGGCGCGGTTGCCGGACGATTCACGTATTGGCACGAAAGTTTTGTTATGATTTTGAGGTTATAAACGCATACTTTGAAATATTTGCTTGCCTCGGTAAATTTTAAATTAAATCCGTGTTTGAGTGTTTTCCAGAGTAAGGAAACCATTGAATAGTCGGTGTCGGTAACTGATCTCGTCTTTAATCAGTTACTTTGAACTGGAACGAGATCATGGGGGCCCCTTATTGCCGTTAAACTGTGTTAGAGAGGTAAAGATTTGATACTATTGGTTATTAAGCTTTTATGGCCCCTATTGGAAATATTTTTAGCGTGTTTCAGCTCCACTGAATCCACATTCAATTTTGTTTATTTGAATGAAACGTGGATATTCCAAAATGGAACATTATGTCACTCGTGGCAAGGTGATAACAGGAAGAGTGTAAAGACCACAAAAGTTGATGGGAAAAGGTAAACGTTAGAATGCCATTTGATTAGGTTTTGTTAAAGTCATATTATTTGTTAGTAACTGATCGCAGAATTGGTATGAAAGGTTTAAGTAATAATTAATAGTAATTTATTATTGCAGACATATCATTCTTCATGCTGGTAACAAGAATGGTTTAATTCCTGGGGCTGAATTAGTGTTTTCCTCCAAATCCAAAGGTGACTATCATGGGGAAATGAACCAAAACAACTTTTTGCTGTGGTTTGAGAATCAACTTTTGAAAAACTTGGAGGAACCGTCAGTTACTATTATGGGCAACGCACCGTACCACAGTACATTGGTAGATAAGGCTCCGACAAGTGGATCGACAAAGCCTGTTATAAAGGATTGGCTTACAAAACAACTTTCAATTTGAAAATACAATGTTGAAGAGTTAACTACTTCAAATTGTTAATCAGTAAGTAGAAATGAAATGGAAACTTTTGTGTTTATTAATTTTTTTTTCTAGAAATAAACCGGAAAAAAATACCTAACGGATCAGATGGCTGACCAATATGGCCATAGAGTGTTACGTCTTCCTCTCTATCATTGTATATTAAATCCAATCGAGTTGATATGGGGCGTGGCGAAAAATTATTATAACCAACTCGTAGATCGAGATGGAAATGCAAACAATAACTGTTTGGACATGTGGAAAGAAGCATTGTCTACCATTACACCTGTGGTCTGTATGAACTCCATCAGGCATACAGAACAAGTAATGTTTGATAGAATAGAAGTTAACATTTTAGTGATTGACTTGAACAGTGACCCAGAGAGTGATAGTGATTTCTAGGAAATATTTAATATCTATTTTCTTTAATTATTAATTAATTAAAATTAATTTTCTTTGACATCTACACGAACATGTCATCTGTAGTGACTGTGAATCTGAAATCGAGCCTGATATCTCTGGTATCGCACCTTTACCTATATCAGATTCTGACTAAAGTAAATACATCTTACTCTAGGTATGTGCACATAATGTATTATTAGAATATTATTGTATTGTAACTATAGTGCATGAATATTTATATAGTAAAACTTTTTTTTAGGTGAACATAAAATGAAGGCTCGATGGACACATGTAAAGCTGCCAATAGAGAGTTGATACCTATAACTTATTATATATTACCATAAACATATACATTACCATATACCTTGCTCATCCTAGAACACATGATCCTATTTGAATTGTAATTAGTGTTTATAAATGTGTTTATTATTAAGAATTTCATAATTTCTAATATAATTAGTATTTTAAAATTTTAATATCTATTTTGTTTGTGAATAATTGTATACTAGCATAATAGTGTATAATGTAAATGTATAATAATACTAATAAAATCACACTGGCTAAAGGAGTAAATTCAATATAGTAACTCATCCCAACATTATGATTCTATTTCATTTCTAATTATTGGTGTATACTAATACCTATATATTTTTAATTATTTAAAAATTTCACAATAATCTTAGAGCAAAATTCTTGAAGGACGAAGAAAAGGTATACTTTTCAGTTATAAATTTACTAGTCAAACCAACAGTCATGTCAAATAAAAAAAAATGCTGTGGCAACATGGCGACGTGCTGACGTCATAAATTTTGATGACGTGCACCGCAAGTTTATTAATTCTTCTATAGTTCTATTTTTCTATTGAATGTGGATGACCGAAAAATTTTCAGATGCTTTTTTATGCGATTTGTCCCGCTAACCTAATACGTTGAAAAGTCTATTTTTTAGTAAGTTACAGCAACAATTACATTTCTGGCGCTAACTTTTGTATTGATTGAGGGTTAGACGATTTTAAACCGAATGTTCGACATTGAAAATTTTGGCCATCGTCTTCGACAACTCTTCCTCCGTTTGCTGTAGGTACCTGTTGAAAACAAGAGGATCGCCTTGTACATGTGTAATTAGGGCTACTGATTTCTCTGCCTCAATTTACATAAATTAGCCAAGAATTTTTAAGGGCGATTAGAGTAGCCACAGGAGCCACCTGTTCATAGACACGGCGGGATTACAGGTACCCTCTGCGTGGTCTCATTTTCCCTCCTCTTTCTTTCTTTTATTTTTCATTTGGTCGGATTTTTCAGATTCTTCTGTAACACCGGATGCCGGCAAAAAAATCGTATACGTACGAGTCGTACATGATTCCCTAACCTGTAATCTACGCATAACTGAAAGTTAACCCGCATCGATGCACGTGGAACGATTTATTTATTCACGGAGTTGTTAGTTATGCCAATATCGAAATCCATTCCAATATTTTTTTCTACACTCTAAATATCTATTTTAATGTTCAATATGTATAATAATAGTTTTAGGTAAATCCTCTACGAATGGCACTTCTCTTGTTGTTTTCGGTTCAGCAAAATTTTCTCGAAATCAGCTTCATGAATTGTATGAAAATTTTATATATTCAATATGTATAATCAAGTTTGATAACAATTTTGGCCAAATCTCATCTGGAGCTGCTCAATAGGGTATTGAGAACTTGTCACGTCTACGTGACAGGCTGATCTACCAATTTAACAAAACTAAAAGTTACCAAAAGTAATGTAATAATATGAATTACACTACTACTTTCGATGTAATAATGAGATTATTAGTAATGCAAAGTTGATAAAAGTTCTTTAAAGTAAAAAAAAAAATGTAAATACTTAAATTTTTATCAATAACTTTAAAATTTGGTGGGATACAAAGCAAAAACATAGCGGTCATCGGTGTCGTCTTGAAATAACACGGTACTTGCGCTTCTCAACTATATCTCAACTATCTCACTTATAGGTATATATTCTGTGTTTTGAACCGTGCCTGTCATGAATCGATATAAACTATATCTATCACTATCACCGAATGCCAGCAAGTAATGCATCTATGTTATGTTTGTGGCGACATAATATAACCTTTATTACAGTAAGTAGTTTATATATCATCACATCTATATATCTTCATTAATATATGTATAGTAGTTTTAGGCTGATGAACCAATAAAATATTACGAAATTATATAGATATAAGACATTTTAATCAGAATCTATGATTCATGTATTAAGTACACTTAAAAATTACAAGCGATTTATTACCTACATAATATGATTAAATTGTGATCAGTAATACCTGTAATGCAAAAAATTGTTACAAAACAACCAGTGAAACATTTCTGGTAGATTGGTAAATATAATCTGCAAATGGATTTTATTCTGTTGTCCTGTCGTCCAAAATTGTTAAGTATGGAAGTTTTTATCTATACATAAAAAATATGTCTATTGAATGTAGATATGTAGAGATGTATGTATTGCTGTACCTATCACAGAATTAAAATAGCGTAATAGTGTGACTTTTATTCAGTAGTACTACCTATATTGATTATTTATAACTTCAAATACATTTTTTAATATTTAATAGCTTTGATAATAACCTCACTTAACTGTAGATATTAACAAAGCTCTACTCGTTAAAATATCGTTATGCAGACAAATAAAAATCAAAAGTTATGTACATTGTGGATTTTTTTTTGAACGCATAATTTACTGTATTTTCCACGGAATACACGAAAGCAGAATTCCCTTTATTAAAAATTCCAAATATCATACTTAAATTATTTGCGCATTTACATTACAAAAGCAATTACTGATTGGTAATTCTCGTTAAGTAAACACTGATCTTTCCTCGTCACGTTGCGGTTTTCTTCACGGATCCACAATAACTTGCCGTTAATACCTGTGGAGCAGAAATGCGTGTACTGTTGGCGTGTGTGTGTGTACCTATGTTTCGTACGAGGTAGCTACCACCCCCCTAATTATATTATAAGCTGACAGCTGACAAGCAGGTGGAAGAGATAAAGGAAAAATATGTGTTGTAGGTGTTTTCACTAAAGTAAGTATCTCAATTAAGGCAACGTCTTGTTATTCATGGCATTTCGTTATTGAAAATGTAAGTTTTCCCTATAGGTTTCGGAATTACCTAGAAGTTGCAACTGATTATATGTCGCGACATGTTTAACATATCGTCACGCATAGCTTTAACTGCAATAACTGTACCTACATTCAAATTAATAATCAGTTATATATTTGCTTAGTGCACACCTCAATCAATTAACATTCCTTTTACAAAGAATTTGTAAGTTCTGAAATTTCTTGTAATTTTGAAAGTAAAGGAAGTTCTGAAATTAATGTAAATATAATCAATAATGGTCGTAACCTTGATAGGCTGTAAGGTAAACTGTATGGTTTAAAAAAAAATAAGTATACAACTACGTCTACATAATATTTTTGAAGCGTTTCGAGTAAATCATAAATCACCTTTCAGACTTTTTGGTGTAGTACATTACGATGACACTCAAACATTTGTCACATGTGAACAGTGACACATGAACTGTCACTCCAGTTCAACCCCCAGTTCAACTTCTTTCCAGTTCAAGTAATTAAGACAGCTTCTCTCAATTTCAGACTTTGTATTTAACGATATTCGAGAATAATTTTGAATGTTTGTTTAAACATTATATTCCGTCATATTTCCGCTCACTATGTGGGTACATCCAAATTCAACAGCATTCTGGTGGAGAGAACCAAGAACTCCAGTGAATATTTTTATTAAAATTTAACGTCTGTGAACACTTTTAGACACTATAAAGACAAACAAATTGACAGGTACAATTTCATTAATTAAAAATTTATTAAAACTAATCAAAACATTATAGGACGATTTAATCAAAAGGAAATGATTAACTATTAAACCAATTCCTTACACTTACATATCTAGCTAATGTTAATACCTAACGTAAGAACTTGTCTACGACTATAACACTATAACCAGAACTAAAAACGAAACGAGCTAGGTATACCTATTAAATGTTTTAAAGTTAGGTACCTATATAATCTTTTTAAAGTTAAAAGATAGGTTTCACTTATACCTGGTGTTATAAATATTGTAAATTATAGGATTATGTATAGTATAATATGGTGTCGTCTCATTTCAGGACCTCTCACTTGAGGACCTATACGAAATTTACCTGTTTTTGTCTCATTTGCGCACCTAGCTTACAGGTACAAGTTTGAACCGAATCACTTGCGGACTTTTAAATAATCTTTTACCTGAGGTGAACATCAACCCTTCAATAATACGACGGTTGCAGTTTTGAAGGGTTGCAATTTCCATTTCAATCAAAGCGTTTCGCGGAAAGTTCAGGATTTGGGACTGGTTCAAAAATATAAAAGGTGTGCTGCATTATCACATTTACCGCCCGAAAAAAATCATTGATGGATGACTTCTCATCATGGAATCTGCACCTGTGGACACTACACTGGAGCAGTTCAATGACTACTTCGTTGGGCAGTGTCTCGAAAATGATGCAACTAGGAATATGTGGAATTGCAACAAGGGAAACACAGGACGACAAACCCTTTGGAATCGGTATAGCAAATTAAATAGAAGGTTGGGATGAGTCGGTCCCAATGTTTGAGAATTGGTCAGTGCCTTCAAAGAAGATCTAAACATAACACAGTTTTACGAAACATGCTAGAAAAAAGCGAAGAAAAGTCTACTCCGATCTGGATTCAGCCATTGGAAAAACCATTACCGACTTGGAACAAAATAAAGTTTCACTGGGTCGAACTATGGAAATTTTACAACGTGTGATTTAATTTGTTTCATTTTATTGCACATGTAAACCAAATTATTTAAAGGCAGTTTAGTAATAGGTATTGAAAATAAAAGTAGGCCGATTTTTTTGGTTGCATTTTTTTCTAACTTGAATGGTTATTACTTATAGGTACCTTTGTAAAGAAAACGTCGTAACCATGGAGTAAGCATTAAGTCGGTTCCACACGGGATGGGGTGAATGCCTTCTAAGATTCGATTCTTCGTCACTTCCCACATCGTGTGGAAGACAGACTTGCCCAATTTTATTAATTGTACAAAAAAGTTGCAGGTGTATTATTAGCATCTAGGCCTATAGGTCCTAAAATGATACTTTATGTTATTTCAAATTTTACGGCTTTTGACGAAGGTCCTCAAATGATACAAACTTGACCGAGGTCCTCAAGTGAGAGAGCCGCAATTGCGACCGTCCCTATAATATATAATTATTATAACTGTATATCACATCATTAAAAATATTAACGGTCTCTTTCTTCATTATTGTATTATGTGCACAGCAGATTTACCGATGTGAAGTTGGCCACATCCACAGATTCAAAAAAAAATAGGAACACATCGCAATGAAAATTAAATTTATTCCTTAGATATTTATCAATAACTCTATTTATTGTAATCAATTGATTGAGCGAATGCTAACCAATCATTATTGTCCAAAAATCTTTCCACTCTACCTCCGAGGGTGATGAAATAAGGTTGAAAGTTGAAATTTTTTTATCAAATATTTGTCACCAATTTTTATCTAAACAATCTTAAATAAATCATTTAATCATCGAAAAACCTCGCGGATGGGGTAAGGAGATGGCGATAGAGGTGGAAAGCTATAAATTCGACACAGTTAATAACACGCCTCATTAACGATCCAATTTATTCTTTTAATGTTTATTCGCAATTGTATATTTATCGCATAGAATTGTATAAACGAATTCCATAAACAAATATTATTTTGAAAAAAATGTCACACTGTACTTTGATTGATGGTGAAAGTAGGGGTGACATATGAGCAATCTAGATTAACCTTTTTAGGTTTAAAAAATACACTCAGCTAATATCATATCATATGATAAGACCAGATCATAATGAATTATAGAAGATTTGTTGTATGTTCAGATAATTGTCATTGTATGCATACATACAAATAATGTTTGTCCAATAATATGTATGCCAAATGCTTATATATATAGGCACACTTTCTGCTTGCCAGATTTTCTGCCGAGATTCTGACCGGGAGAGCGTGATAGAAAATTTAAAATTCTGTGGAGAGCAACTAAACAGAAATATGAGAAATTTTCTCGAGATCTTTTCTCCTCAATAACCCGAACAGATTCTCTACTAGCCACAAGGGTGTGACCGAATCGTTAAAATTCCGATCAATCCAACCCAGTCTGCGTACAGCTGCTTTGCAGCTCTTCGGCGGGCTTGTAGTTAGTTCTGTAAATCTACAGCCTTGTATTTTACTGGAAATAAATTCAAAAATTTAAATGCAAATCAGTACCTGGTCAGAAAATAGGCTCGGTTTCTGGGCCAAATTTACCTGACTTTTTCAACCAAATAATAAAATGATGGATTCGAAAATTCCAATAAGAGGTCCCGTTTTATTCTCGAAAAATTTGGAAAAAGTGAATAAGCCACCTTTTATGACAATATTCACTGATTTTACTGAAGTGAAGTTGAGTGTACACAAATTAGTTTTAAATCAGTTCGAAATTTTGATGCAGTACATTCATTCTAAAAAAAAAGAGTTAGATTATGAGAATACAAAAATAAATGCAGATAATAAAAATTCAATATTAGTTTTCAATAATTAATAAGTTTGGTAGGAAAGGACATATAAATATAATTATTTGGCTTTATGAGGGCACATAAGGAATAAATATAGACTGGTTGATTAGGTACACTTAAGTAATTTTTCAAAGAATTGCCACTCTGACATCCTGAAAGAGGGTTGTGAGTAAGTATTTCTTTTTCTTATGTTTTCTTTCTATGTTTATAAAAACAAAACAAAAGGATATGGACCGATAATATTAGAAAATTGGGGACTTTCTGGACTTGTCGCGATAATTCCACTTCCTCCTTCATTATAGGTTTAGTCTTGTATCGAAATTTTAAAGTCTGGTTATCGATCTTAATTTAGTGTTATAAAACAGGTAAGTGGAAATTGGTGGACAATAGGGATTGTGATAAAATCTAAGATTTTAAAATATAAGAAGTGCAACGGCTTTAAGCGTATGACCATTAGAATAGAAAAATTTTAAACTGTTTCCAGTGCTTTATGAATTAATGTTAAATAATAAGAAGTTTTCATGGTATCAGGATTTTTTCACGACGTTTAAGATTGGTACTATAGCGACATATTAAGTTTCTACTTTGTTCTGTACATTTATACAATTAATGCCTATAGAGAAAATAAAGCAGTTATTTAGTCTTATTTATATTAATTGAAAAATCAATCGACGTAGGTATATATTTTCTTTTATATGTATATATAAGTTAGTTCAGATGTTTATAAAACATGAAACAGGAGAAAATCATTTCTTGTTGAAATACATTTTGAACATTGTAGTCTGCTACCATTCACCTTACAGGCATTAAAACAATTAAATAGAATACGTAATAAGGGGGTACAAATAACTATTTTGCCCTTTCGACCGTCTACTACCATTTTGACTATTACAAAACAAAACTGCGAATTGGTGCCTATTTATTTTATTTTAAGACACATTTGAAAACTTAACAGTTAAAGCTGAATATTTCATGTTCTGGACAAAGATGTAGATGAATTCTTTGAAGCTGTAAGTGATGCTAACCTCATTATCATTATCCCAGGGGCAGATGAACATTAACTTAGAACATATTTATTACTTTATTAATTTATTTATTAGAACTATTATTACACTTCAGAAATTGTGCAATATAACTTAAGTAATCCTTGCTTAAAAGTGTAATCAAAAAATGCTCCAAACAAGCTCCTGGCGAAAGTACACTGGGAAAACACACATTGGATCTCAATATTACCACACTATTTAAAAAATTAGGGCTTGTATACAAATCAATTAATTAATTAATTGTTAATTAATTAATATGCATAGTTGTCAATGGAAGAACCGATATAGGCGGTCGATGCGTGGTAATTTATTAGTTGGCGTTTTGTTTGAATATGTTGCTAATGTACCATTTTTAATTGCTGTGAAAGAATTAGAAGAAACAAATAATGTCACAATTGCAGATTTATTCAATAGGGCTTAACAACCTTATTTTTGCTCAATGTCGTACCATATCATAAAATTGTATTAATGTTAACAGACGCCACGTGGTCAAATCTGCAGTTCATTTAAAGATGAGGTAAAAGACCAGTTATTAACACTTAAAGACACAGTAAGACCATTCGCTCACATTCCCTACTTATTTAAAGAAATCAATTAATTTAAATTTAAAATAGTTATAGATGATTTTCCTTTAACGATTTGGCAACGGTGGATAACCGGATATAAATTCTCAGAGCAACCATGTAGACAAATCATTGCTTATTTTATCGATGTGTTTGTGTACGTTCCTTGTGCTTAGTAAAATTGTTACGGTAAGTAAATGTTATTAAAACGAGTTTTAGTTGCCATTTCAAAGAGGTTACATTTCGAATGACATACCACTTATACCTAATATCGCATTTAATAATGCAGGGAAGGGTTCAATTACGGGGCTGTGAAACAACATTACATTCACTAACTGACACACCCTGTCGATAACTGGGTTTGTTTATTATACAGCGTAAGGTTTTTTGTATTTTCTGACAGAGTTGTCACTGTGGAGTGGAAAGTACTTCTTACCACTTATCGGCATGGTGTCAATTACTAGAGTCTTAATTAGGTACTAGAATCAAATAAAGTATTTCTTTACAGATCATGGTAGCCAAAAGAGAAATACGCCAGAAATAATGGCCCATGTCTTAGATCTAGTTTAATGAGGGCATCTGTTGTTTCATATGCCAAACAAGTTGATGTTTCTCGCATAACATTACTCTATAAAGCATCAGGCGAATTCCCAAGTGAATGTCCAATGGGGCTAGTTTCAAGCTTAGGCATGAAGAATATATTTTAGTTCGCTGGACCCTACGATTGTCAAAAATTCACTAACCCGTGCCAAATGTGCCGTTGTTTGATAGTGTGCAATGCGCCATCAAGAAAAAACCTAGGAAAAATCATTTTGTGAAGGGAAGACCAGTTGAGGAATGGTTTGGAAATTTTTTGAAAAACCATTTTGACCTTAGTACCCGGATTTCCAGAATTTAACTGTATCTAGAGAAATGTATCTGAGAATATGTATCAGAAATAGATTTTCTGACTAGCGGTACAATTTCATTACATGTTACAGCAGGCTCAAATCACATTTTTAACATTGATGAAAGTGCATTTTTCTTCAGCCCCAAATGCGATTGGGTTATTACTTGAAAATGTGAAAAGCATATCTACAGTGTGTAGGGAGATGGGAAAGGAAACTTGATTGTCCTCGTGACCGCCAATGCAGTGTAGCTTCACTAGATAATATTTGCATATGCCAGAGTTCCAAGTAATATTTCAATAAATGGAATGTGGAATTGGTACTTGCTACATAAAAATACTAAATTTGTACCTCAAGATCAAGGTCAAGAAAGGATCGATCAGGTTCAACAATTACACTAGTTAGTCTCTTCATATTCACTATGCCGAATTAAAATGTTGGGAATCTTTTTCTTTTACACAAGTTTCTAACGTACTGAGCGTGTATATTCAGTCATGTTTTTTAAGCGTAATTTAGCTTGGTGTATTATCTGCAGAGTACGAATTCGCAATGCGTATATGTAATACCTACATGTATTTCTATACTCAATGCATAAACATTTATTTAAGTTACAAGTACTACCGAACGTGTGCCGTAATGAATTTTATTTCATACTGTCTGGTAGATATTCGCTTTCACAAATAAAAAATCATAGATTTCGAAAATCGCATCACCTTTTTCTTCCCGTGGCAACGGTAATTGTTATTATTTTACATTCAATAAAGCTATGATTCAATATGTCACTTCAAAATGGACGCCATGAACGTTGCTGTTTGTTCCACTCTTCCCGACACAATAATGTCGAAGTCGCATGAAGCAAATGAAAAATTATTCCTTCGAAGTCTGCGGTAAGGTATGAAAAAGAGTACAAACTGTTTTGCCAGTGGAAGAAAGAACAAGGAGTGAAAAAAGTAGAGGAAAATGTCATGTTCGCATACTTGAACAGCAAACTGTTTTTAAGCAACACTCTGATACTGTTATAACTCACTTACCGGACTCAAATTGATACTGTAAGCGAACATCTACCAGACACTATGAAATAAAATATAGAAGTCTAGTTTTGCCGTTTATGGATGGCCATGTGCCACATATATGACACTACAGTTGTCAGAATTGTGCTCGTATAATTTTACTAGCTTTTTTCCCAAATTCCACTCATCTTTTGAAAGCTACATGGAAGAAAGAAATTTTCAAAGGGAGAATTGTGTATTGCGGATGAAAACTGCTAAAAAGAATTTAGCTTTTGTTTTCATGAAAGCTTTGGAATACATAACACGGCACAATAAAATATGGTTTTAAAGTTTCAGGCTGTGCCCTTTCGACGTATGCAACGTTAATTTAAAAAAAATGTTACTAGACGACCTGCGCCCAAGCTGCATGGAATTAACGAATTTATGGCAAAAACGATTCAAGAACAAATTGGGGACAAGAAGACAGCTAAATTTCAACAACTTTTAGAAAATGGCAATCAGTGTGATAGTGAAGATGCTCTTTCTATTGTAGCAAACTCTCTATAAAGAAAATTAAATAATGTCCAAAACGCACCACAAGAAAGTAATGCAGAAGCACCTCAAGAACTACCACAACAATATCATCAAGAAATATTGCAGCTCGAAGAAAAATCTAAAAGAACAAACATCTTCCAAAAATCACAAGAAAAACATTGAAGATATGTCACACGCAACTTCGTGTAATTTTTCATGTGTATGTGAAGTTAGTGACGAATCTCCAACGACGAATTTTATACGAGAGTTATTTCCGTCAACGATTGTTACTACACCCCAATCTATGAAAGATGTTTCCTAAATATAGGATACCTCCGGAATTATAACCTTCTACAGCCTTATTCTTATAACTATAACACACGATAGAGGACACAAATGCTAACAATGTGCCCATAGCAAGAGTTTCCAAAAAATACCAACTGAACTATTTCGAGATATTCGAATCAGACGTAAGTGTAATAGAATTACCTAATGCGCTGTAACTCTGAAAGTATAACTTTCTACTCATCTCTTGATACACCAGACGATAACGGACATGGAGACCAAAAACGACCAGTCATAATTTCCAAAAAATATCAATAACAGCTATTTTAAAATTTTCCAATCAGATTCACGTGTAATGGAGTTACTTACTATGCTGTAACTCCGGAATAACACAATGGTCTATCAAATGGCCAAAGTAAGATTTTCCAAAAGATGTCGATAACTTTAAAAAAAAAGTTATTACCGTTTTAACTAAATTAAAGACAAAGACAAGACATATTATAAGCTATTTAAAATGGGCCACTTGTCTTCTTAAAAAAAAAAGAAATAGTTGCAAGAACTATATACGTGTGTTAAAGAATTAAGTGGTAATACTGATGCTAAATTCGTAGGGATGATCAGATTAATGAAGAAAATGCCACTTCCAAAAATGATGATTGCAGGTAATAGACTTTAATATGAATTTGCGAAACCTTCTGAATTACATAACGTCTTATTTTAATTTATAATTTGCTTCCTAAAATTATTTTAATGGTTTTAGTCTTAAATATCTTAGACGAAAATATTTCTTTTTTTTATATTTTCTTTTGTATTTAATGGTTTTTAAAAAAATAGCTCCTTTGAGTTCTGGTTTTTCAGTGGATCTACCTTCTGGTATTGCTATTTTAGTTATAAGTTTTGAAGAAAGAGCTATTTTATTTTCCGTTTTTGAGCCGACCTACCAATCGACACTACTTAGAAGTTGTTATATTTTAAAGGTAGTACTTAAAAGGTAAACGTATGAAAATAGTTTAGTGTTTTATGTTTTGAGCTTCCTATGTTTTTAAGTGGCATTTGTTGTCCTCGACTTATAACCATTTTTTTACGATTTAACTAGTGTACAGTTTGTAAATAGGCATTATAAAAAATTCTATTTAAAAAAATATCTTAAAAAAAAAGTCATTATGGCCCATTTTTATACAGAATCTAATTAATCAACCTCGAGAATTGTCATGGTGGGGATAAGATATAAATATTAATTTATTCAAGTAAAATACCTAGTTCAATTTGAACAATATCTATTTCAATTTGAACGATCAGCTCTAATAGTATCGTTCTGGCATTTTCGTTACTTAATTCAATTCATTGCACCTGCTTGGCGCACGGAATTCGGTGGCAGGAATAATCTGGAATCAATTGTGAATAATCTAATTAATAGCATGAAGAAGATCTTTTTCAAATTTATGTCCGATCCTCCCTTCCAGACCAATACTCATACTCGGGGGTACGTGGCTTGAATCGGCGTTATTTTCTTTTAGGTAGTATGTATTTTAAAGAAATAAAAAATGGCGATATGTGCATCGGACTACTTTCTCATATTTTATTACAAATATTCAATAGTAAAATAAATATTTAATAGTAGAAAACACCAAAGCCCTGGTAGAAAATTTGGGCGGACGCCATCTCGGCACTTTATTACCCCTAGGTAGGAAGGTGTTGTAAAGCGTAATACGCCAGCTCGACACTGAGCACCCTACGCCGACAGGCCAACTCGACACCACGGCATAGCCATCTCAACACTTTATTGTCTCTCACTAGGTAGGACGATATAAAGTATAATAATTGACCGTCTCGACACCGAGTTGTATCTGAAGGCTACATTTTGATTTCAGGTGGGTCAGACAAGTTTCGGGAAGCTTTCTGATACGTGAACGTCATGTGATACGCTTGAAAGTACGTTGGAAACGCAAGAGGGCAAGGATCAAACATGGGATATAATGGGACAATGATCAAACTTGTACTCACTTAGCCTAATAGGCATCATCAGAATTTGCTGTAGAATGTGTAGAAAAGCTATTGTGTATTGTATATTGTATCTAGAAAATTGTGTTAATCGGTTTAAGGCGTTCAAGGTCTTAGTGTCGACTTGGCCTGTCAGTTAAGGCCACTAGTTGCGACTACCTGTTTTCTGTAGTGTTGAGTTGGCGTATTAACATTTATTACCATGAAGGTAAAGTGTCGAGATGGCCTGTCGCCGAAAATTTGAACAGAATTTTTATCCGAGTATAAAATGTGGCTAGATTCTTGCCGGTTTTGCTAGCCTTTATCGTCTACAATGAAACGGCCAGATTCTGTTAGGTATATGATCATATAGTGGCCAGATTTACTAGTTACGATCTGTTTACAATGAAATAGCCAGTTTTTGTTAGATATCTGGGCAGATGCTGGTCAGAAAATGTGGTCAGTAAATAGCCGGTTGTATCGAGCAGTTTCTGCCCGGTTATGCTTGTCGTAATTCGTTGGCCATGAAATTGCCAAATTCTGTCAAATTTCTTTGCGAATACTTAGCTGGTAGCACTGGTAACTATCTCATCGGAAAAACCAGCCATATTCTGGCCACCTCGACTGTAGATTATTCCGGGACCTAAATTAAAAAATGAGGAATTGGTTGATGTATAATTTTTTAACTATATAGTAGTTTTGAAACAAACTATGTTTTATAACTTAATGTACTCTGGTAATGTAATGGTAATGTACACAGTGGACCATCGTGCAACAAAAACTTATGGAAATATATTTCCGGCTACGGAAACCTTCACATCGTTGGTAGGTCATAAAATGTGCGATTCCTCGAAATCCCGATGTACATCAGTCGCACCGCATCACTCGGTTGTATATAGTAGTCGGTCGGATTCAAAACTATGAAGACACCCCTGTCAGTCTTGTACTGTGGTAGTTCGCGTTAAAATTGTGTTAAAATTAGTGATTGTGAATTTCAACATAGTTCAGTTTGTGGCTAGAGGGGAGACGGTTACATTAGAATTCAGAATGGGGTGGATATCTGCTCACGCATTTTCCCTTGTTCTTGTAGGTGATTCAGTGCAATGGACGATATCCACCGCTATTATACCGGTGCAAAGACCATGGAGATCTTCTACGACATGGTGAAAAATCAGGAGCCCTTTGAAATTTGTCCATTATATCCAGTCTAATTCCTGGGAGAGCCAGCAAGCTCCATAATCTTATTTATTGTTTAATTAAATAGCACCGACAGTGTAAAATCAACCCCCGTACTTTGGAGTCATGCCCCACTTGTTTCTCGCCGCCCCTGGAATATGTACATATATGTATACATTACAATATGTACACATTATTGTAGATGTAAGTATTCAGGTAGTTTTTGATAAATCAAATATTTTACCAATAAACGTTGATTTATTAAATTTAAGGCGAAATTTTTTTACCATAACCTAAATGGATTGTCCATTTAGAAACTCTATATATTTTCTAGACTAAAACTTGATAGCACTCCTGGCCAGAAACTCCCAGATTTTATATCCGGAAACTCAACATCTTCTCTGGCCAGAAACTCGACAAACTTTCTTTACACATTCTGGCCATATGACCGCGACGGAAGCATGAAAATTTCGGGCAGAATTTCTTGCCAATTTCTAGTCACCTATCAGCAAAAATGGTCTGTTTCTGTGGATATTCCGCTCAAATTTTCTACCAGGGAAATATTATTATACTTTATTATACAGATTCACTTGCAGAATTAATATTCAAAATATAAAAACAATTTTTTAGAAGGATTTCATCAAAACTTCGAAAAATCGAAAAATGGCAAGAACAGAATCGACTCTTCAGAATCAATTTAGCAAAAATGTTATTAAACTTTACCATATACATTCTATTATGGAATAAATATTTAAAGTTTAAAAATAATTTCAAAAAACCGAAAAAAGACGAGACTAAAAGACGGTTTAGAAATGATTTGTCCATAAAAAGTTGTTATACTTTATTACTGTATACACAGTCGGTAGAGGAACATAGTCAAAGTTGAAAACAAAATATTCCAGTGGATTTTGAGAAAATCTCCAAAAACAAAAAAAATACAAAAATAAACTATCCCTTCATCCCGACCGATTTGAACAAAAAGCTCATTGTGAGGTCTTGAAGAATAACAAAAATCTAAATTCAAAGTGGTCAACGTTTGTGGTTGTTACTGTCGTAGAAATTACAAAAATATATTTTTTGGACTCGGAAAACTTTAGAAGGTATAGAAATGCTAATACCTCAAATTCAAACAAATCGACCCGATTACAACACTTCTCATAGGTACCTATATGGGTGCCTCAAATTAGAAACTAAATAAGTATCTCTAGTTATCCACGAATCGTTGTTTTGCTAACAAAGTTACAGTTAACGGACCATTCGTCGTCCTCCATTACAGAAGATAAGAACATTTTGAATAATGGGAGAATAAATCAATATAAAAGGTACATGAATAGCAATTAGTTGTAAAATAGTTATTGATACATATTTAAAAACACATTAAGCGACAAAAGAGAAACGTTTAAAGTTTGTAATTCAAAAAAGCATTTAGTGATAGGTTACAATAATTATATTAGATAATTTGTGCGTAATTAGTAATTACTAAATGATAATGTAACGTCTTAATGAAATAAGAACATCAAAACATCTAATGTTTTGTTTAATTGCGATCATTTCAGATTGATGGTTTCACCTTAAATGTCCGTATAAAAGTGTATATATTAAGTAATAATATTTTTAAAATAGGTACTAAAGACAATCTAGAATATTGTCTAATGATTTAACAGATATTTCCACACACACAAAAACCACATAAATACTAAAAAATAAAAAACAAAAGCAAATGACATTAATTATGCTGTTGTGCAACAAGAAATAAATTTTGTCAATGTAGTTTTAAATAAAAGGTTCCAACTTTGAATTTAGACTTTGTCCTCCAATAGGACCTTCTAGTAAGCCTTTTATTAAAATCAGTCAGGATAAAGCGGTAGTTTACATTTATCTCCGGATTTTGGAAATCTTCTCAAAATATATTCAAGCTTTATTTTCTTTTAAACTTTTAATACATATTTCACTATCGAATACTATATAAATAAAGATTGATAACATTTTTGGCTGAAATCTTCTCTAAAGGGCACTTGTCACTTTTCAGATTTTGAAAATTTTCTAAAAATTCACTTATTGTTCTAGTATTGAATATGTTCAATAACATTTATGATTAAATCGTTTGTGAAGGTCACTTTATTCTTGACGTTTTTCGTTTTTCTCTACATTTTCTCTAAATCCGCCTGAAGAAATGTTTTAAAATTTTGAATTATTATTATACTGTCGAATAATTATAATAAAATATGGGAAAGTAGTCCGATGGACACTTTATTTTATTTTATTTATTATTTATTTATTTATTTATTTTGCTTTCCGGGATCTAATTATACATTAACATCATATATCTATGCACACTGGTTACGAATATAAATACAGAATTCATAGTCTTTCGTAAACTATTAAAAGTAGAAGTAGTGAGTAATATAGAAAATACTAGAAACAAAGGTTTTAAAATAAATGCGTGTCGGTTATTCCGTCATTCTCAGAATTTTTTATTTGTTGTGCAATTGCCAGATAGGTACGCAGACAATATAATTTTGTGAGTTAGGCCAGGAATCAGAGATTTTACCGTTTTTTCTTCACAAAAAACAAAATTTATGAAAATCATTCAAACACTTCGAATTGCCCAATATGACGGACCGGGACCACCTTCGACGACTAACGTAAGGTTAGTCGTAGAAAACAAAAGAAAAATTCACACTTACTTCATACTGTTGGTAATTAGCCAGCGACGAATTGGAATTTATATAAAATCGTGACATCATTCCATAATACACACAGTATCTAACTTATATCACAAAAAACAGATGGGTCGACGGGACGAGCACTATACACTATTAACGTATTTATGTGGATCATCCAATATCGCCGATAAACGATGTGATATCACAGACAGACTGAAAAATGTCCCGTCGTAACGCCACTAGAACACGATATCGCACTTCCGCGGGGAAGAATCAAAAAACGTTAGGGAAACGAATCTGGAGAAAGGAGAGAGACCGGAAAAGGAGTAGTTATTCGGAACTCATGGGAAAAAATGAATAAACAAATGGAACAAAAGACGGGAAAGAAGGAAGAAGCGAGGAGAGAAAGGAAGGAAGGAAGAAGAATCGATGGTTAGGGCGACGGCGACGGCGGCGTCGACGTCCGATCTAATTTGTCGCGAGAGCGAGACGGAGAGGAGAGGCGAACGTTGTGCACTTTTGTTTCAGGCGTAGCGTTGCAGGCACTGGATGCCAGATAGTGTTGTCGAGTCCTTTGGCTAGTAATCGCGGCCCGCCGGGGGTAAGGCCGACGGCCATTGGCCAGGACGATAAGATACTCGCATCGTGATTGGCTTACCGAGTTACGTGCCCCCGGCGACTGCGATTACAAACCTTCAATTTCATCTTTTGATTTACTTCCCTCTGTGGGTGTACGTACGCGCGTTCGCTGCTCCTTCTCTCTCTGTCTCTCTCTCTCTCACTCGCTCTCTCTCTCTCTCTCTCTCTTCCTCTTTCTCTCTCTCTCTCTCTCTCTCTCTCTCACACACACACACACACACACACACACACGCACGCTCTCTGGCCTGTCCTCTTCTTTTTCCTCCTTCTACTCCTCCTCCACTACCTCCTCTTAGTCCTACTCCTCTTCTGCATCTTCTTGTTGCGCGGCGGAAGAAGAGAACATAAAACCCCCGCAGCTCACCTCGCCGGAGGGGATGAAAAATGCCGGCCGCTATGGAAACGAAATAAA